>AP025065.1:27381099-27628816 GCA_036186865.1 Eustoma russellianum
TCAACCAACCTCTCTATATTCTTGTAAGCTCTTTTTTACCCCCGTTGATCATATTAAGAGCATATCCTATGTTTTGGTCTCTCACTTGTAGAATCTTAGAAAGTGTATTTGTCTTTCCTAAAATTTTCAACATAAATTTCCCAACAAATACAAACTCAAAAGAGTCCATCTTATTAGTCAAACTCGATGCAGTATTTTGGATATCCGATTTCTCGCAATCCTCGTATTTTAGTAAGTTTTAGACACATTTTAGTCACTTAACAGAGAATTATCGAATGTTAAACATTATGTGACCACGTAACAGAGAGTTAGTGTTCTGTCAAGCAGGGGCACACTTTGAACTGAATGGCCAAAAATACTACACGTGCCCCCCCAGGCCCTCCCTTCCCTCCGCCCTTGCAAACACACACACGCACGCACACACACATATATATGTGTGCACATTATGTGTGTATGTATATGTATATATATTTATAGACACATAAATGTGTATGTATATATATCCTTGATACTTTTCTTAAACTTATGTTGCGTTCTACAAAAAGGTCTTGTTAGATGTTTTGGTATTAGATCAGTGATTTGGAGTATCTTATATTTATAAAAGGTACGAAATATGCAAGGGAAATACTTTGTTTGAAAGTTAAGGCATCCCTCGGCTACCTTGATTTTTTTTTAATCTTAGTAAGTACCCCCACAAACAATAAAACATTAACACATAAACAAACGATATATTTTTTGTTTATCTTAGTAGGTACCTCACAAACAATAAAAAGTTAACACATAAGCAAAGGATACCATGTCACTAAAATCATTATATGGAAAGCAGATTGCTGTCCCTTATATGTATCTCTTATTGATCATGAGGTGTCATGCAGCTAATCTATCATGAAGTAGAAGTAAATGCAATGTGGGTGTTCCTCTGCTGCTAAGCCGAAAGTCTGGTTTGTGAGAAAACACTTTGTGTAGGTCACTGCGTAAGATTTCATCTAATCCAAAAAGCCGCTGGACTCCTGATTTACATCCTCCACACAGCTCCTTAGGACTGAAACAGTAAGAACCCCGATGAGAAATTTTACTTTTGCTCAAAGATGCAGTTAACCATGGAGTATTTTAAAATTCGGATCACTTTTAATTAGTTAATAGCTTATCTTTTGTAACTTTATCCTTATATGTTCGGCGACAGTGCACAATTAAAAATTATCTGATGGTTATGAAATAAATATGCACACAAGGTAGTGTTGCAGACAGAACAAATCACATCAAGGCAAGCAAATTTTTTTTAAATCCAATATCACCCTTTGAACTTATTTTTTCAGTTACTGGTTGCCTCAAATAACCGAATGGGACCAATGTGCACAGCTCTGTGACCGTTAATTACGTAGATATTCTTGAAAAAAAATATTTTTTTACTGAACTGCCGACGTGGCATTCCTTGACAGTTTAAAACACGCTGAAAAAAATCATTTTTTTTTTTTGCTGAATTGCCAACGTGGCATTCAGTGATCAACAGTTACAGACACGGTCAGCGTAGGTTCCGCATATATATATATATATATATGGTAAGCATTGAATAAAACATTCAATGAAATTCCCATCGTCCTTAAAAACAATGATTCGTGTGTGAAAAGTGAAAACATCAGCAACTTTTCTTAAGTAACAACTTGGTCAGAATGGATGGCGAGCAGACTTCTGATAGTTACAAATTTACAGCCACAATTCTTTAGCCTGCTACTTTGAAAATTAAATTAGGAAGGACAAGAAGGGGAAAAAAAAAAATTGGGGGGGGGGGGGGTGGGAGAGAGAGGGGCATGAAATGCGAGAATGATCCAATTGTATACAAGAAAGAATTGAAATAAGAAACCTTCAGAATCATGGTACGACCCTTTTTTGCACTACAAGAATTGAAATAAGAATCATTATACGCAAGATTCCTGTTGCCAGTGCCGATCTGAGGTGAGTGTGCCAATCAATTAGGCGAGTAGGAACCTGAAAACATCGCCAACTGAAACAATACCCTCTACTCTCTTGCTTCCAGCCTCCACTATAACAAGCCGTCTAACCCCTGGAAGAATCCCTTTGTTGGAGAAGCATATGGGATTGAATGAGAGAACAAGAGAGATAGAGAGGCGAAGGGACTGACCTGGTCTTGACAATCTTTCCATGACACTAAACAGAGAATCAGTTCTCAAACACATTTGACATCTTTGTTGGCCGAGATGGAATGAAGAACATGACTCTTCTCCAAGCTGCAAGGCCTACATTGAATTCCAATAATAAACCCGAATTGGATAATGCATAACTTCTTGTTAGCAATGAAGCGTGTAAGGCCTTAACCTCAAAAAGCATAGCTATTAACAAGGAGATGAGTTCAAGGAAAACCATGGCACTTCAGCTTAATGAATTCAAAGACTCCAACTGGTGTGAGAAGCTTCGCAGCAGAAGATTTTGAATCGAACCAAATTAAACTCTTAATTTGAAGAAGGAAGATGTCAAAATCTGCCCTTTAGAGCAAATTTGACACAAGATAGCCCCCTCCCCATTTTAAATACAGGGACTAAAATATACATAAAATTCTTCAAGGACAAGGTTTTCTTTTTTGAAACAGCAGGAACAAGATTGTCAACATATAGTCCTCCGGCTGCCATAAGTTCCAGTGTATAGGCTCTTTCTCATTTGATTGGAGACCCCCTCACAACCTGTCCTGCTGATTTATTTATTCAAAATTTTTGGCTAGAATACTTAACTTAGCTTGATTATGTCAATCTCTAAGTAATATAACGTTTGGTATGTGCGAAAAAACGCAAAGCCAAAGCCGTAATCATAGGGGGGGAGTGGATACAAAAGAACACATATATGATTACCTGATATATGGTCATTTCGTCGATGTTAATACGTGCATAGAGCTTGTCTTTAGCCAAAGCCGTAATATCACTGCCAAGTAAAGATGAATGTGTTATTATCTGTTCAAATGGCAATAGCTAAACTTAATGAATCCGTGAAAAAGACAAAAGAATAATGAAAAAAAATAAGCTTATCAGTTGAAAAAGAATATCAAAGCAAATTATATAAACGCTTGCCTTCGGGAGTATATATCAAGCAGGGAATCACTATCATCAACAATAGGAATTGAACTAACTTGAGCTGCAGCATACAATGCATAAGTGAGAAAACGAAACAAATCTAATAAATGAAAATATCTACTAAGAGATTCTCTTTGACTATTGACACAAGTAAAATCAAGTAAACTTGCTTAAGACTGGTTCTAACTGAAACCCATAGAAGTGTTGAATGAGATACCACCTACTTACAGCAAGCTACCAGCCAAAGGCCATGTGAAATTTTGTCTAATTGAATATAATTCTGAATAAGGAAGTAACTAGTAGTTCTATTATGCAGAATAGACTGGTTATTTCATTTATATCAACCATTAGCATCTCTTCTTCTCCAGAAACATTAGCCAACACCTCCCTGGGATTTGACTAGTAAAAGGAAAACAAGAAAAAAGATCAAAGGGAGCAAAAACATACAAAGTAACGCCAGAAGGTCAAATCCCAAAGAACAAAGAACCAGTCAGTTCACTCTGACTGGTTCACTCTAATTTTGTACCGTAGAACATACCTTGAACCAACAAATTTAGTGCTGCACTTAGAGAAGCATTTGGTCTCAACATTGCCAATGGGCGCAGGTTGCTCTCTCCAATTTTTGGGACCCAAGTGCCCAAAGGTATTGCACAAATTGGCAGCTGAAGTATCGGTAAGGAGCCTAGAGAAAACCTAAAATACCTGCAAATGCCTGTAAAATGCGAAGTGTCAGCACAACATAGACAATTGGCCACATTCACAAGTCTATGGATACATTACTTTTTAGAATGTCAGATAGTGAAGCAAGATGCAATAGCTGAGGGTGCCGTCCGTCCAATGAAGTCAAATGGATAATAGGAACTGTAGCCACCCCGTTATGTAAAATCTTCAAGGCAACTTCTTGCAGATTATGGTCTGGCCCAGCCTTCAGAAAATAAATATAGCAAAATGAGATCCATGACCGATACAGATTAACCAACTGAACTGCACTCTTTATTACTAATCCATGGTTTACAATTTAGGACCAACCAAGCAATACGTGTAGAAAGCAAGGCAAGAAAAAATCTGAATACCGGGAAGGGAAAAAAACTTAAAGCATGACTGTTATTCATTTATAAATGCAAGCATGAATTAGAGAAGATGAAATAACTCTTTAGAAACAGCAAGATGAGGACAATCAGCCTATCTATTTCTCTAATGATTCAATAGCTTCTCATGAACTAAAAATGAAGATTGAAATAACACGAGTAAGACAAAGTAGGCAACCAACCATATGAAATGAATATATTCATCTTAACAATATGAAAAAGAGAAGAAAAGCAAACTTAAAAGTCCAAAATGTAGGGGTCAAACAGATCAAGATTTTTAGAAAACATAAAATCACCTGGACGAGTGGTCTAACACCAGCTCTCTTAGACTCGGGAATCAGTCTGTTAAGGTATGACTTGGCATCTTTCCATGCTGATATCGTATGCGTCTCAAGCTCTTCTTCAGTCAGATTGGATCCGTGAGTTCCAAGCTGCAAGATTCAGCACAAGGGATGAAGATCCCCACATCTGAACTCCACAAAAATTGCCAAAGGAATTCTTGGTCCAATGACGAGATACAGAAAATCAAATAATCAGCCAATTGTGTAAAGCCAACCATTGAAGCTGGGGGCATTTTGTTCACTAAGACATTCATTAGAGAGGATTATGATACCATTGGATCCAAATCCAGACTATCAAAACATATCAAATAGTTTTCTACATTTGTGTTAAAATGTAACCTACTGATTTGAAAGATAAGCACTCAACATAATCAAAAGAAAATGATAAGCAAAACAGAAAGGGGGCTAATTAATAAATAAGGTGACCTTATCAAACTTGCAACTTGCAGTAGGAAACGATAAACCCCCTAACAACAGAGCATATAGTGACAAATATGCAACACTACCTGCGGTTACCAACAGTTATCTGCATTACATTAAACATGAAAGGTTAATTTTTTTTCCCGTAATATGTCTAATTTTTCAGACTACAAAGAACAGAAACCTGCCTCCTAAATGAGTAAGAAGGTAAAAATGCCTAGAGGTTCATAATTTCACTCGGTAACTTACTAGCAGATCCTCACATAATCCAAGTATCACATGACAGATAAAATGTCAAAAAAGAGAAAGAAAAAATGAGAGAGAGAGAGAGAGAGAGAGATTTGGAAATAAGCTCAACCATATAGAAGCTTCCAATACCTCCAACAATACTATGACAAAAAGGGAACAAATAGATAATTCATTACAAGCTTAACAAGTAAATCGCTTATCCAAGGGATAATATAAAAATATAGTAGCAGGTACCTCTTTCATTATTAGAATAAAATCCAGCGGACTGAGAATTCCAACAAATTGCGCTTTGCAGAAATCCCAAAGAGGAGCCATGGGAATTCCCTAAAAAATCACAATTAAGACATGTCAGAAACCTATACTACAACAACATTACCCCATTGCCTTAAAGGCTCCCACCTATGTGGGGTGTGGGGGGTCGGATGTACGCAGCCATACTCATGTGTTAAAAACACACAGAGGTTGTTTTCCGATGACCCATAATGATGAGTCAAGCTATGTCAATCAACTGCTACTTTAAGAAGCGCAGCCAATTTAGTGAGTCATTTTGTTCTATTCCATCATCAGAAACCTATACATGACAGCTAAAATCATAATAACTATCAGGCGGTAAACTAATCTTTTTTTTGTAATTAACAGAAACTAATCTTGAATTACCCACATGAAAAGATGTTTTAACCGAATCAATTACTAAGAAATTTTCCAGCTGGAAATTCTGCCTAGTTGTTCCCCCATCATCCTGGACTCAAGAGTCCCACAACCACAAGCACATCCATAGGATATCCATAAAATTTCAGTATAGCGATAACCAGAAGGGAGAAAAGGTACCTGCTCATGAAGAATATGAAATGCTTGCTTCACTGGTAGATCAACATCAAACGCAATAACCTGTGGGCCACAGCACATTTAACTAAATTACACAGCAAATTCTCTGTAAGATAATTTTGTGACGACACCATGTTGTGTATAGGTTTGAATAATTCTAAAAACATGATTTTATTGAATGATAAAATGTTGATGAAGTGTAAAAAGATGTTAAAAAGCTAATTTATACTATGAAAATAACAAATGATTTAAACAAATAAGGAAGTCACATCAATCTCTCAAATTTAAAAACATCGATCGATCGATGTGTACATCAGTCTCTCAAAAAGGACATAGATCGATTGATGTGTGTAGATATCAAAACTGAAAACCTACTATAAGACATCGATCTCTCAACTTGAAACACATAGATCGATCGACGTAACATCATACCCTATATGGATCAATCATAGTAAATCATACCCTACACAGATCGACGATATCAAATTGACTAAAACTGAAACCATATTGTGAGACATCGATCTCTCAAGCTGAGCAACATAGATCGCTCGATGTATATATCAGTCTCTAAATTTGAGACATAGATCGATCCATGTTAGTCTAATTTGAAATAATCTCCCTAATATGTGATAAGTAAGCAAGCATTTTTGTTACAAATATAATTTCCTTTATATATGATAAGTTTTTGCAACATCGCATAAATGTTCATAATGATTCTATGCTTAAGCATGATATAGTATTGTGTCACTAACTTGACATGGAAGTTTTGACAACTTACCACAAGGGCAACAGAGTACTTTTGAGTTTTTGTAGGGCTATCTTTGAAGAAGAATATATAAGGATAAAATGACATAAAGATGGAGTACTATTACAAGGTTATTTGACATGATTGGGTTTCAAGGGCATTTTTGTCATTTTGGATACAAGGGCATTTTCGTTATTTCCACAAGCTTATTTTTTGTGCAATGCTAAAATGTTTACTATATGGTCTTCTTATATATGGTATTCATAGTCTTCATAAATCTATCAACCATATCTTATATGGACTTCGATTTTTCTCGGAATTCTTGTTTATTAACGTGTGACATTTATGTTGTCATACTATATGGTCTTTATGATATTCTTATATATATTATTCTTAGCTTCTACACTATTATTTTTTTAAAGAATATTGGTCATAAAGGAGAGAAAAGGAGAATTAGTTTGGATCAAATGATGATATTTGTTATGCAATCTATCCTCAATATTATCCATTTATTCTTGTTCATAAAACCTGACTTCCCACTCATTTTCAAACTCAAAAAATGTTGATATATGTATGTGTAAGGTGGACAAATCAAGTTTTGACACATATGCAAGACTACACTATACAGACCAACCAAAACAATTCAGATTGACTTGTTGGCAAAAAGTTACATACTTTCAGCTTGTTGAAGTTAAAATAGAGCTGAAATTGTCATATCATATCCTAACTAAGTGTTTAGGAAGTTAGAGAAGAATGGGGGATAAGGGTGGAAGAAACAAGTTGGAATGAGGGGAGATGAGGTATTAAAATTGAAGCTTTTGAAGGTGCCAAATATGCAAAGTGGTGAGATATTTATCCAATTAAATAAAGATAAGTAAGATTTGTGACATTGAAGATGACATGTGCGCATCTCAATCATCCTAAGGGGCTGCTGACACCTATACATAGGAGTGGAACTTGAGGAAGGAAGATGTCCATTGAACTATCTTCTTCCTCACTTCTTTTTCTTCGTTCTTGTGCTTCATTCTTGCAGCTAAATTGTTGTTTTGCTGTAATTACACCTCTTTCGTCATAAAAGTTGTAATTGAATAGTCATTTTAAAAAAGGCTATATTAATAGGTGGTGAGTTGCTTGATTGATGTTGTTGTTAAGGTGACGTGTTAAGTCTTGATTGGGACTAGTGTATAACTCAAGAATCAAGTACTTTGTAAGGTGACAAGTGATTATTTTAGTGAAAATCCAAGAAATGTGTTCCTTGGGACTACAGTAGGTCACATTGACTGAAACAGGATAAATTCTGGTGTTCTTGTATTCTTTACTTTCCATTCAGTTTTATACTATTTTAGTACTTAACTTTCTGCTCGTGTTTAAAATAGTAAAACGTTTTTAAAATCTTTGATTTTTTGGGGACAATAAACTTCAGACTGTTAGCTTTCATTTGCAACAAGAATCATCAAATTTGAGCAAAAAAAATAGTCATTCAGTCTTTGAAAGATTAGTGCTTCATTCTGCTGAAAAATTGACCAGTTTTCAAAAATGTATATTTTTAAATTACTTAAACATATTTTCTGGTCGAGGCTTTTTGGAAACATAACTAGACTTCCTAAGATTTAGTTTGGTACAAGAATCAATCTTTTTGAGTGAGTACACAAAAAAGTTCGAGTTTTCTAAACTTTACTAACTTTCTGTTAAATTCTGCTCAGTCTGAACACTCGAAAATTTATACTTGTTTGAAAGGCCAAACGTTTTTAAGTTTTGCTCGTGTTTAACACGTTGAAATTCAATTTTAGAAACTTTCATAATTTTTGGAGTTGAGTACTGAGAATTACAAATTTCTCAAAAACGGGTATCAGATTAGAGGGATTTTCTAAAGAGTATAAATAGTGAAATTCCAACTAACCACTAATACCCCCCTTCTCCCTCTAGTGGTATTTGTACAGGTGTTACGGTCCAACACATCAGTAGTACAGTCAAAGAAAAATTATGAACACCACATACAAACCTTGCCTGACACAGGTAACAACTCATAGGCACTGTTTGCAGATAAAAACGTGGAGATACGTTGGCGGGAAATCTTCAAGTCTGCATCTGATACCGTTGGGAAAGTCTCCTGCTGTGTACCATCTGATATTCTGACCTGCAATCGGCATAAGCAACACGCATCAACAGGGAATATACATATTTGAAGAACGGAAAATGCACAATGACACCAACACTGTAAACAAGGTAATAGATAGTCACGTAAGCTCCTAAATTTCTGCTCTTCAAATAAAATCCAAAAACGCACCGACACACATGATACTACTACTACTACTACTACTAAAAAAACAAAGTAATTAAGGTGCTTAAGATTTATCCCATGGAGAAAAGCACAGCGTTCCAAGTTCTATAAGCAGAGAGTATTCTGCAGCCTATTCATGAAATGGATAGATATGAGCTCCATGTATATTATTCAAAAAAGGTTAAACCAAAGAATATGCTCAATAGCAGATATATATACATGTGCTTCTTGAACTTCTGATTAAGCACATTACCAAAAACCAGTAAATCACGTTCAAGCATTCATTTAAAGATGGAAAATATAATTGTTACCACAAACAGTATCAGAACTCCAGAGCCAGGTTAGCTTCCTTTTGGGAAGCAATCACAACCGTGATGTCAGTATTAACGAGTCATTTTGTCGTAACCAAAGCTAGCATTGGACCATGATCTGAATCATTGTTCAGTTTGTAATAATTAATTTATTTGGACTTATGAAACTTAGGATAAACATCAATATTGATATTTAAAAAATGCAGGAATTCATGTTAATCTTCAAGAACATTCTTTCATATGGACCATTGTTTACATTGATCAAAGCATAATTTTGTGGAATTCCATTTTTAAGCTTCATGTAAAGTTAGGAGAGAACAGCTTTAGATGTATGTTCTGGGTATGATCATTAAATGACTTAAATCAAAATGATTAAAAAAACAACAATGAATGCTTCTAAAGAAAACCTAAATTCCTGCTTCCTATGGCACCATGGTCCACGTCAATTAGTTTCTGCCAAGATCAAATTTTATGGCCTGAATATTTCCAAATTTAAACTCGACCGAAATTTTAAGATGGCCTAATCACATTTGGATGGTTTTCTCCATTGCACCGTCAACTTTTAGGATTGATGTGATCCAGGAGATTACATATTGCCATACAGGGTAAGGGGAGAACACTATAAATGAGGAACAAAGCCATTTATCATAATCTGACATATTTGAACAGTTGAGATCGTACATAATAATGCCCACAAGAGAAAAATACGCACATAGCCAAACCCCGTAGTGTGATTAAGGCTAGAGTTTTGTGTTGATTAATTCCTAAAATGAAAAATCAACAACCTTTTTCCGGAGTTATGGTTCTCCCTTCAACCAGTAAAATGCAATGTTACTATTTACGAACAAACAAGTATGAAAGCTAAGCAAGTACATAGTAAGGAAATAACATACCACACGCTGAAAGGCCTCATTGTCCACATCCATGCTAGAACCATGAGGACTAAGAATTGCTGGAAGGTAATCGGATTCTCTTGGCAGAAAGACGGTGTTCACAGTACCATAGTTGCTAGTTACATAAGGCTGGTGTTCATCATGTCGCCACTCTCCATCAACTACAAACTTGTACTGCATTTACAGCGATAGTAAACAGAGAGAAGCAAGCCTAGGAGGCGCAACCAGTGAGTAAAAGTGGACTGTATCTAACAAATTAATAGCCTTACAATTACCAAAAAGGGAATCTTCAAATCAAATGGATCCATACTGTTGACATTGGTTGGACTTCTACCGAAAGTTTATCACAATACACTGGAAACAAATGCCACAGAAAATGTTGATCTCAACAATGTTAATCCTGTTGCTACTTGGATTTCATCAGTCTACCAATAACAAGCATTATGGACATCCAATAGTCTTAACAGAATAATGTACTTACAAAAACCTTTTGCTTCAGTCCCCAATAAACAAGAGCGTAAAAGGCCAAAAAAAAAAAAACAAAGTGATACACACACACTCTCTCTTATGACAGACATCTAAGCTTTAATTCAGCCTTCTTTTCTTCAATGAATTTGAAAACAGATGGATGTTGAATCCGTTCCTTGATGGGTAGATCTAGATAATTTTATGTAAAACACAAACTAGATGAACCTATGAATTCATTAATTCGAAAAACCGTCAAGACAGTTTTTCCGATGTAAAATAGGTTAGAAATAAATAAATAAATAAAATAAACAAGAAGAACAAGTACTCCCTCTTCTCTTTCCGTCTAAATAATAGTAGTGGGGCCTGAAATTCAATCTTATGAGAAAGCATCCTCCTACCAAGGGAATTATGATGTATTAATTAATAAACCAGTGATGAAAGAATCAATCATTCATGTGCTCTGGGGCAACCTCAACATACAAACTATACAAAGCCACCACCCCCGCTTTTAGAGATAGAGGCGCACAAAAAAGTATCCTAGTAAGATAAGGTCACAGTTTAGGTTGATCATGAACCAAGATATGATCATCCTAATACTTGGTCACACCCAATTCAAGAAAGAAAAATGAAGGATTGATATATTTGGACCCCTTATTCAAATCACAACTACCCAGTTACGTGACACTTTCCACCTTCTTTGTCATTTCTGATTGTCATTTCTTATTCGATGGATACAATCTACTAAGACGGTTATTAGTTGGTCTACAACAAAGATAACGAAACTTCAAGATGAGTATTCCCTAGCCTGGCTTAGGAGCTCAAAGCACACAACTTTATCATGTTCACAACTAGGTCGTAAGCAAAAAAGATCCTCTTTCCAGCACGCAAACATGTCATGCACCTACCTCACCATCTACAGTTTTTTATTTCTGAATTTGCCACCTAAATCTCGTATTGTATGCGTTTATGTTTCATTCTCACACATCCATGATTGTCTTTCCATTCCAAAGTACTGATCTCAATACAATACTAAAAACGAGAGACAGGAGAAATTCCACTCTTCTCTTTAGGATCAAACCATTTGCAGGCACAAATTCATGTCCAGCAGCATGTAATCGACTTAACGAGAATATAAGGTAACTAGAAATGACTTTTCCACTATAATCATTCAAGAATTCTGAAAATGATATGTCCCTGTCTTTGCTTGAAACGGCAGAAGGCTATAAACAAACAAAGCTAATGGTTACAGTAGGAAAACAACAACCAATAGAAGAACTGATAAGTATACTCTAATTATTATCAGGCCCCCATTTTTTTACCACCCTGATCATCGTGTTATTAAGCCATAATTTGCATTCAAAAATAATCAGAGTTAAAATAAATAGAAAACGAAAAGACAAAGACAACTCATTAATAACAAAGAACAAACAGCGAAACCAACCTGGTGATAACCAGATGGCAAACTGAAAATGGTCTGAAACACAGTCGGGCAACCCTCAACTGGAGTCATAGGCAAATGTCTCCACCTGATTAAGATAAACAAAAATAATGCATTTACATACATAAGGTATAGCAGGAACAACTAAAAGTTATAAATTAAAAAGAAAAAGGTTCTAAAGAATATTCAATAATACTGGTAATTTGCTGTATTTATGAAGGAGTTACCCAGTAAATGAACCACTCAGGTAAACACTTCTTCCCCCATAAGGCCACACAAATCTCACAGGGCACATGGCTCCCGTTTCCCTCGTATAATCCATTCCAGAAGGATAACGATACACTCACTCCAGCTAAAGTTACAAAAATGATTTCCCCAATTAAAAATAAAGGCCAAAACAAAAAAGCCACACACCCATCAAAAAAATCCAACAAAAGTACGAGCTAAATAAGTAGCATTTTGCAAAGAAGACATCAAAGACAAAAAAAAGTTTTTCCTCATCACATAAACTCCCCAGCTTCCATAGACATAAAATCCTGTGGTATTAACCTACGACAAAATTCTGTCTCCCAAGCAAGCAACAGAAGAAACAGGTAGGCTTAGAAGACAGCAAAATTGAAGCTTTTTTCTTTTTGGCTCTAAAGCTGATTTAAAAACTAAAAAGCAATGAACCCACAAAAATTCAATCAAAAACCTTTCCAACTACATCTGTAGAAACAAATAAAGCAAGGTTCACCACAAAATTAAAACCCTAACTAAACTCAAAATCAAAATCCAAGTACAAAGAAGAAAAAAGAGAAACTGATAGACCCCGACATCCTAATTGAAAACCCTTAAAAAATGTCAAATGTCGCCGGAAAATGTATGTAATTTGTGGAAGAAAAAAAGAAGGAAAAATGATGAATTGGGTTTTTATGGTATTGAAAGAAATGAATTGGTACGCAATGGAAAGTCCAATAAAAACCTTAAAAAAAATTGGGGTCGGAAGAATATTTTAGCGAGTGAAAATGATTTGGTTGTACCGTAAGGTACTACTGGCTTGGCGTGAATACAACCCATTGATTGAGGTGTACCTATGGTGTGGGAAGGGGAAAGTGGAAACTCGCCTGGGATAGGATCACCTCACCGCAAGAATAATGCGGTGATATGTGACCGTATAACACGTGGCAGCAAGGGAGGTGGTGAGACTAGATGAGGGTGACACTTATCTAGCCTCACCACCTCTTTGCTGCCACGTGTCGCGTGGCTAGGGATGTCAAACGGATAAAACGAATACGGTAACACAGTATCCGTATTCGAATTCGTTTTTGTCTAACTATATCCGAATTCGTATCCGAATCCGGATGGATATTTAGGAAGTCATCCGAATTCGAATTTGTTCGGATTCGAATTCGGTGCCGGATATCCGAATCCGTATTATATCTATTTCAAATTTGTTCGAATATCCGAATCCGGATATCCGAATTCGAAATCAACAAATTTACAACAGTGGTATAGCGGCCGTATACATATTTTCATATATATTTTTTTAAAATTTTAAAAATAAATATTTTTACATATTTTTTTATATATTATTATATATTTTATTATATATTTTTATTTAATTTTAAAAATATCTATTCGGATACGGATATTCGGATACGGTAATGACTATACCATATTCGTATTTGTTTTTCTAATACTATTCGGATACGAATTCGAATACGGTGAAACGAATGTACAGCTCTTACCATATTCGATTCGGACAGGCGAATTCGAATTCGGATGTCGGATATCTGGTAAGTTTTGACAGGCCTACGCGTGGCCACAAAAGAGATGAGGAAAGTTGGGGTGAAGAGATCACAACCGCTCCGGCTTCCTTTGAGAGAAAAAGCTACTCGTTACTGAGTTACTCTTTTAACCGTTTAACTGAAAATGGATCCAAATGGGCGAGTCACAACGAATTCTATTTATGGATCATTATTGAAATCATAGATTCATAATTACTTTATGTTCACTTAATTTATCGTTTAATATAATCAATTTCATATAATAAATTATTATATAGATATTATAAATTATCTAATATGCTTCTTTTTCGGGCATAAGATAATCGATTATGAAAATACTCTCACTATTTTTTGGCATTACTCTCATTATGAATAAAACGTTGTAGCATTTTTAGTGGCCATTGATTCTCGGTCTCAATATAAGCAATCGTCTCTTGGTGTCCTTAATCAAATATCTTCGCCGTTCTTTGAAAGATGTTTGAACACAAGCAGTTACTAATAAACACCTAGTCTCCTTGAATACATCGTTTCAAAAACCTGAACAATTGGTAGTCATTATATAATATCTCCTACCATCCCGTGAAACAATATCCATGTATCTAGCACATTTGTATAAGATAATATATGCATCTTTATTCAATGGATTTAGCTTCTCTATACATTCTGTAAACTTGTGAACTTTATGTTCTGATGCAACTGCCATAGAATGGTGTGCTTAATGCCTTATTATAAAATTTATCTACAAAATTTGATTGCATATGAATGTCATAATATGATAATAAACTCTTTATAAAATGTATAAATTAATGGTCTAATAACTTATGTAAAAAATTTGATTTGATGTGGCGGAAAAAATATATATGATATGCATAAGGTGGTTGTCATGTAGAATATGACTAAGTTGCTTATTGAATGCCAACAGATCGGTCTAAAATCAAACGTACATGTTTCATATCACCAATTATATATTGACGCATATCAACAATGTCATAAGCAACCGAAGATACATGGTCAATCATATAAACTGCAACAGTAATCAATAATTTCTCTTTATGCTTAATGTCAATTGATATCATAGGATGACAATGTTGAACCCAATAATTGACATTTTGAATGTCCAGAAAACTACACCGGACACCTTCATATCGATAGTACTCAACTCTGGATCATGCCTCCATCATACGATGGTTTCTTTGTTTGATGTCTCGAGGCAGCCATGTAACGGGCAACTCATGGAGAGATTTGAGCAAATCACCGCACATTATTTTTCTTATGGATTTTCGCTTTCATGATTTCTTGTCGTTGATGTCCATATTCAAGTTTTCTTTTATGGATTCTCAAATATCTTGAGCTTTGAAATTTGCATTCTAACTAATATGGTCTCTAATTATTCATCCAACCATGTTTCAATCTACATTTCTATGATTTGTTGTGATGTTCACATTTGTATAGCTATGATGCTCATGGAAAATACCAATCTCTCAATAATTATGTGTTTGTTTCAAACTTGCTTGAATAAACCATTGACAATTTTGTGTCTTCTAATTTACGCACCTAGTATACCAATATTCTGATGAACTAGCCATAAATTTGTAGATACTATTATGCTTCGTAGACCACAATTACACAGTACTTTTTATCCATCTTTGATTTTGAAAATCATCTTCAACTCTAATTAATTTGGTCTATTCTCTTTTCATAGATGTTCTTTAAGCTCCCCAAGACCATGAAT
Source organism: Eustoma russellianum (assembly GCA_036186865.1). Lineage (NCBI taxonomy): Eukaryota > Viridiplantae > Streptophyta > Magnoliopsida > Gentianales > Gentianaceae > Eustoma > Eustoma russellianum. The sequence goes on from AP025065.1 coordinate 27,396,740, forward strand.
TACCGTGTCTTCTGGTTGATCATAATCTGCAAAAAAATAGAATGTTTGCGTCTAGATGAGGTACGCCTGGCTCATACGCCTCTAGTTCATCTTCCTCCTCTTTAAGATCCTCTAAATACTCTTCTTTTTCGTTATCGTTCTCTTCATCGTCTTTGTTATAGTCGTCGTCAACATCATTGTTATCGCTTTCTCCATTTTCTGTATTTGGTCGATTTTCAACAAATGCCAACGACGAGCTGCTTCCTCCTACACTACTGCCAGATGTCCCAACAATATCAGTGTAATAGGCTTGTGAATCTTCACCGCCAGTATCAAAAGAACATTTGTTGTATTTATTGTTGGCACCTCATGAATGCTCACGTTTATTTACACAAACGAATAGTTGGACAACGTATGTGAATGACCAAAGTGATTCAAGATATTCATCATTTAAAATACAAGAAGCACTGAAAATGTATCCAATCGCATCTCCAAATTGAGAGGAACGACAACCCTAGATTATTTGCTTCCACATCTACACCAAATTTGAGCATTGTTTTAAATTGTTGGACAAACTCTGGGTATGGTACACTATGCAAAACCCTTATCTATTTGGTTAGACTACTATCATATCCAACTCTATTGCGTAATTGCACCGTTTTACTTCCGAAATACTTCGGATATTTAAAGATGTCATTTTATCTAAAAAAATAAACATAAACTTGTTTTATTATTAAGAAGCGATATGTCTTCATAAAAAATAGATATGGTCGCAAAACGGTTGTGTCAAAGATGTTTTGTACCCCACGGTGGTCAGAAAACCTTTTAGCATCCACAATTTTGACACAACCGTAGTACGTCTGCTGCCTAGGTGACCCTTAAACGATTTTGTGAGAACCGTGCTACGCCCACCCCAGTGATTTTGACAAAATCGTAGGTAATATAAGTGGAATTTCTTTCAAAACTATGGTAATTGTGGATTTTTTTGTGTGTTAAAACTATAATAATTTTTTAATCAAATAATAATAAAATGTAAATATTGTATTTAAAAATAATAAAAAAGAAAAGAATAGGCGAAAGGTGAAAGAGAAACCAAATATTCTACAGGCCCGTTTCCGTCTGCATTGTCCCTGTCCCTCACTCCCTCCACTCAACATCAACACAAAAAGAAACCAAAAAAGGGGGAAAATTAATGAAATTTATTCTTCAAGAAATCGCTTCGATCTCTGCGGCTGGTTCTACTCCCTGGCTGCAGGGGATATTTTATTTTTATTTATTTTGCTGTTATTTTCATACGTATACGAATATATTAATGCATTTATGCATAACAAACACATAGATAATCAAGTGGGTTCATTGAGGGTTCGGGATTTTAAGGAATCAAAAGATTTTGATAGCACTCTGGTAGAGGATTTTTGTGGGTTTTTTTGAGTATTTTTGTGGGTGGGAGTTGTTTTCCGAATTGTGAATTGAGGTCTGACATGTTGGACTTCAGGATTGGTGGAAATCTAGGGCCAGGGTTTTGGGGATTGCTTGTGGAATTTAGGAATAAGGGTTGGTTTAAAGGTTAGATTTTTCTACGTTTATGAGTTGGGTAACTGGGCCTGACAAGATGGAAGAAGATGTTGAGCTTGAAGAAGGAGGGGCACGTTATTTCAAGAGTTACGATGATAGAAGCATTGGTCCTGATATTGCTCTCTCTTATCTTGTAAGGCTTGTTCTACGTTTTTGGTATGAAGAATTTTTAGTTCACAACTGCATTGTGAAGCAAATCACCTGTTCAGTTATCATTTGTTAAGTTGAAAAAGGGGCTTGGTGAGTGTTTGGCTGTCATGATTCCCTGCTTAGTGTTCATAAGGTAATTTGTATGGGTTCTATAAATGTAAATATTCATGATTGTTGCCTCTATGCTGCAAAATAGTAGAAATTTTCTGCTCTTTTGGGGAGATTTTAGACGTGGAAGCTCTATGATTACAAATGCAGAGTAAAAAACTGATGGGTCAGTAGATTTCGACGAATATATTCCGCTATGAGGAAGGTACCTAAAAAAAAGAATGCCTCGAACTTTATCTGCTGCAAGAAATTTGCATGTTACATTACTAGGAAATTATTTGTTGCCTTAGATTTGGTTTATATGAATTAGGTTTTTCCATAGCAGAATGTCAAGCTTTTATATTTCTTTAAGTTTAATGTTCACGTTTCCGTAAGTTGTGCACATGTTAAAGGCCTTGCTGCTGATCTTTGACATTGCTTCTGTGCTGCTTCGTATCAGTTGAATTCGTTATATTATCTTCCTTTTGAATTTTTTTAAGCATCGAATAACTCTAAACTTTTCTATCTTTCTTTCTTCCTTTTTTTATTATCATTGCTTTCATGTTGTGGAAGTGCTACTTCATAATTGATCATGAGTTTCTTTTGCTTTTCTGTCAGGATGAGAAGCTTCAGAGTGTATTGGGCCATTTCCAGAAAAATTTTGAGGGAGGAGTTTCGGCAGAAAATTTGGGTCAGTAATGATTTAAGGAAACGGATCATGCAAGTGGAAAATAAAGGAATGGAATCTCCTTCTGTTTGGAAAATGATGACAGGGAGTGTTTTCTTTTTTAGGGGAAAAATTTGGTGGATTATGGTTCCTTCTTGCCCATGTATCAATGCTCACCGGCAGTTTGGTCTCAGCCAAAGAGCCCTCAGAGAGCTCAAACTAATGTAACTTTGTCTCCTGATCATTTGCATACGGAGGTACGCAGGGGCGAAGGAGTAGACAAAAAAAATTATATAGATAGGGTAGGTGTAGTTGTATTTTTAGTCATTCAGTTCAAAGTGTGTCCTGATTGACAAAGCACTAACTTTATGTTACGTGGTCACATAGTGTTTAACGTTCGGTAATTCTATGCTAAGTAACTAAAATGTGTCTAAAACTTACCAAAATACGAGGATGGCGAGAAATTTGATATCCAAAATATTGCATCGGGTTTGATTGATAAGATGGACTCTTTTGAGTTTGTATTTGTTGTTGAAAATTTTAGAAATGACAAGTACGCTTTCTAAGGTTCTACAAGTGAGAGATCAAAACATATGGTGTACTCTTAATATGATCAACGGGTAAAAAAGAGCTTACAAGAATATCAAAAGGTTGGTTGGGATAATTTGTTGAAAGAAGTTTTTGAGTTTTGTGAAATACATGAAATTGATGTGCCTAATATGGAGGATGTTATCGTTGGCCGGTCTAGAAAAAGCGTAAATGTGGTGAACCAATGATATATTTTCATCATTTTCGTATTGGAATCCTCATAAAGGTACTTCATTTATTTTTATTATGTTGATACATATGACATTGCTGATTAATTTGTCCATATCGTAATTAAGTTTTATTCATATAAATTCTTAAGTTATTGACATTATTGCTATAGAAATGACAAACACTGATTTACTTAGATGTGTAATATGTCTTGATTCCTCAAATTCTTTTGCGAACTTTGATCATGGTCTTATTGCATCTTGCTGAATTATATCCAGACGACTTCACTTACTTGGAATAAATGGAGCTTGACCATCAACTTGACAATTACATTGTCAATATGAAATCAAATAAATTATTCTCTAATATAAATAATCTTGGAGATCTTGCAAACAAGATGGTGGAGAAAAATTATCACAATTATTTTCCTTTAATATATCGACTTATCGAGTTAGCATTGATCTTACCCGTTGGAACGACTAGTTTTGAAAGAACTTTTTCTGCAATGAATATCGTCAAGACTGATCTACTCAACCGGTTGCGAGATGATGTACAATCAGATTGTTTATTGTGTTACTTTGAGCATGAAATTTTTAGCACAATTGAAGATGAAGATATTATGCAACGAGTTCAATCAATGTCATCTTGAAGAATCTTTTTCCGTCCCTTAGCAACTCCGTCTTGTCCTACAATAGGCAAATAAAAGGTATGTATTAATGTATATTTCTATATTCATTTAATAGTTATGATCTGCATATTGTTTGTTGTGTTTTTTTGTACATTGATTGGAAGATGTGTTTTTTTTTACGTATTTTATATTATAATACAAAAATATGTCTAGAAGATTTTGTCGGGTTTTTCCTGTCCGAAACGGTGGGCAGTAGTATTCCTGTGGCGAAGCCTATCAGTGCCCTCCCAAGAAGGGACTTCTGGCTCCGCCACTGGAGGTACGTGAAAGATTATGGTGTTGTTTACTTCTTAATTTGTTGGTTTGGTCAAATGGTGTGAAAATTGAGATAAGAAAAAAAAAGCGCTCTCTCTAAAAAAGAAAACGCTCCTACTTCTCTTTAAAAAAAGAAAATCCCAAACGTCTTTCCTCTTTCCTCCACCGTACACCTCCAGTCCACTCCGCTCTAACGTTCGAATGGCCGCCACCTTCCACATTCACTCTCTCTCCTTTTCTATCTACTTGTTCCATCAAATCTTATCCTTCAAATTTCTACTATACTTTGCACCAGAGAAAACGCAAAAACCCTCCCGACAGCTACTTTCAGCGGCTGGTGCAGTCCAAAATCTTCTCTAAAACTGCATCTTATGGCCCGTCTCTTTGCAGATTGACCATAATTCCAACATGCAGCAAGTGGTGAGGGCCAAATCGGCTAGGGCTACACTGCTCAAGCCTGATTTCACCCCAGATGAGGCATCTACTCTCATGCGCTCTCAGACCTGTATGGACAAAGGTAAGAAAACTTTTGCTATCAACCCAGAAGACATCATCTCGTCCAAAAAGAAATGGAGCACAGCTATTATTGGACATGTAATGGGTAATCCCTCATCCTTTTTCAATATGAAGAAATTTGCGGAGGATAACTGGACTTCGAAGGGTTTACTCGATGTCTAGAGAAAGGAGGAAGACTTGTTTATCTTCCGCTTCTAGTTGGATGACTCTAAACAAAGCATCCTTGATCTTTCCCCCTTCCCTTTGGGAATAGAATTCTCTTCCTTTGGCCTTGGTCCCCGGAGACTCAAATCCAAAGTTTGAGCTTAGACTCGGTACATGTCTGGGTAAAACTCCCAGATCTGAAGCTACACTACTTCAATGCTACTGTCCTAAGTGGTTTAGGCTCACTTATTGGCGAACCATTGTTTATGGACAAGCTTACTACCACACAAAAACGAGTAGCTTTTACTAGGATTTGTGTGGAAATTAAGGCAGGGGAAGAACCCCCAAAGGTAATTTATTTCATAGATGAAAATGGCAAAGAATGTTCGCAAGAGGTTTTGTACGAATAGGTGCCATCTCAATGCCCTAGGTGTAAAAGTTTTGACCACAATTGTTTGACACCGCATAGCCAAGCAAAAGAAGCTACTGGTGGTACAAAACCTCAACCCTCCCAAGCCATACACCAAAGGCACATGGCTAGGAATAACAGGTCTAGAAACAGGATTGACCCCAAACAAGTCAATACCTCTCATTCCAAAACAATGAGGGTGCCTGCTCCAAACCATACCTTAGCAAATAATCACGAATTACCAAAAAACAAAAACTCTTTCAGGCAGTCCCCTTCACTTCCTACCCACAGACCCAGCGGTTTGGAAAGTTTGAGTCTCTCAGGGAAATAGGTACTGAGGATGTCCTCAAACCTCACATATTTCCAATAAAATGGATTTGGAAGGCTCCACTAAAGTCCTAGATACAGACGTGGAAGGTGAGGAAAGGCTTCATGTAGATTGTAATACTAAATTAGCCGAACACATTCGGAGCATCAACTCAAAACTGGATAAAGATAACAACTACTCAAGTTGGTATCTTTCTTCCAGCTGTGAGGAAGAACAAGGATCAACCTCGCACTCAAGAGCTCCTACTCAATCCCATGGAACCCATCATCAACCATCCAAACTCAAATCAGTAATCACCAAAACCAACTCAAATAAGCAAGAAACACCTGAAGCCATAGGTGAAACATCTTATAACAGGCTAGATAACTCTTCCTCTCCACCTTCTAGGCCTAGGAATAGAAGCAGAGGTAGGCCAAGAGGGGCCAAATCTTAGAGATGATTAGAGTTGCATGCTGGAATATAAGAGGTCTTACTCCCCCTTGAAGCAAAAAGAAGTTAAGTCTTTTATACAGAATAAAGGTATTAACATTTTTGGATTACTTGAGGTCAAGGTTCGAAATCAGAATTTTCAAACCTTCTCCAAAAAAGCATTTAAAAATTGAGAGGTTGTACACAACATCCTTCCAAACTCAGTCACCAGAATCTGGATTGGCCTTAATCCAGACTTGTTCTATTATCAAGTCTTGCACACTGAGGAACAATGCATAACTTGTAGGGTTTCCTCAAAAAATCAAGACCAAACAAACTTTATTCTTACCATTGTATACGGATACAATGAGAAAAGTCAAAGGAGAGACCTCTGGTCTTCTCTAAGATACCAACACACTCTTTATGGTAATCTACTCTGCCTCATAATAGGTGACTTCAATGCCATCCTTGATAGTAATGGGAAGACAGGTAATCAGAGAATTGATAGAGTGGCTGTAAAGGAATTCGGGGATTGTATCCAAAGTATTGATGCCTTTAACATGCCATCTAGAGGTTTTCGATACACATGGTCCAATAAGAGAGAGGCTGGTAGTCAGGTTTACACTAAGATTGATCATTCATTCTGTAATGAGATGTGAAATTTGAAGCTCTCAAACTACCAATTAGATTATGAAGCCCCCTTAGTTTCTGACCACTCAGCATGAATATTACCAATTAAAACCTCGGATAACTTTGGACCAAAGCCATTCAAATTTATTAATAGATGGATGAAACACGCTAACTTTAAGACAATTGTTGATGAAAACTGGAAGATACTCATACATGGAAACCCTCAAGTCAAGCTTACAAAGAAACTTAAAAGATTACAGGAACCTCTTAGAGCTCTAAACAATCAGTACTTTAGTAACATCATTGCTAAAGTACAGGACGCTAGGCAAACGCTTGAAGAGGCCCAAAAACAAGCTGTTAGTAATAGTCAAACCTTACAGCTAGAGCAAAACGCCCTTGATCAATTCATAAAGCTTTCCTCCTTTGAAGAAAGTTTTCTAAAGGAGAAAGCTAGAATCAAATGGTTACAGGAGGGTGATAGGAATAAACAATCCTTTCATTGAACAATCAAAGCCCACACAGCTAGGGACAAAATCATTAGGCTTCAAGATAATGAGGGGAACTGGACAATCAACTATGAGGAGGTCAAGGAGCTAGCCATTGATTTTTTCTCTAACCTCTTCTCTGATCAAGCCAACACTGAAGCTACCCAACAGATCTGGACTGGCAATTCCCTCATGGATGTCCAGGCCTCATCCATGCTATCCCAAATAACTCATAAAGAGATCAAGGATGCACTTTTCTCAATGAAAAGTGATAGTGCTCCTGGCCTAGATGGGTTTACAGTTGAATTCTTTAAATCCAATTGGGCTATTGTGAGCAAGGACTTCCTTGAAGCCATTGAATATTTCTTCACTCACAGCTACTTATATTACCCCATCAATTCCACTGCTATCTCATTAATTCCGAAAGTGGAGAGCCCAGTAAGGATGGACTTTAGGCCTATTTCTTGTTGTAATGTGTGTTATAAAGTCATATCTAAAATCATTGCAAATAGAATCAAGCCTTTCCTTCCCTATCTTATTGATGAGAACCAATCAACATTCATCAAAGGTAGGAACATCCAAGACAACATCCTCCTAATGTATGACTTGGTAAAGTCTTACCAAAAAACAGGAGGTCCTAGTAGCTGTGCCATAAAGGTTGACATAATGAAAGCCTTTGACACAGTGAAAAGGAGTTACCTTATGGATATTCTCTCTCACATGAACATTCCGGAGGAAGTCAGGAACTGGATACATCTATGCATCTCCTCCCCTTCCTTCTCCATAAATCTCAATGGCTCTCTCACTGGGAACTTCAGAGCTAGTTATGGACTAAGGTAGGGTGATCCTCTCTCCCCTACCTTTTTTATCATGGTCATGGAAGGTTTCACACAAATTCTCAAAATTCAGACCCAACTGGGTCGATTCACATATCATCCCAGGTGTAACAGCCTAAACCTCTGCTCACTGGCCTTTGTTGACGACCTTTTTATCCTCTCCAGCACATATAAAGACTCTATAAGAATAATCAAAAGATCTATTGATGCCTTCAAGGACCTGTCGGGTTGGCTCCCAATCTCACAAAGAGTGAAATCTTTGTGACTGAGACTTCATCCTCTAGGAAACAATGGATCTCTCACGCCCTCGGAATGCCTCTGGGTTCCCTCCCCATCAAATACCTTGGCCTCTCTCTCACCAACAAGAAACTTGCCTACCCTGACTGGCTCCCCCTACTTGACAAGCTAAAGATGAAAATCTCTAGCTGGATTGTCTCTAAACTTTCCTATGGGGGTAGATTACAGCTCATAAACTCTTATTTGCAATGGTTAGGTACTGGACAACAGCTTTTTTTCTTCCCAGGATAGTTATTAAGGAAATTGAGAGTCTTCTAAGATCATTCCTCTGGGGAAGCCCAAAAAAGGCAAAAATCAAATGGATTGACCTCTGTAGACCCAAGGAAGCGGGTGGCTTAGGGCTCCCAAACCTTTCTCAGCTAAATAATGCCTGATGAAACATGTCTGGTCCATTTGCGAGGGCAAAGAGTCCCTTTGGATCAAATAGGTTCACACTATCATCCTTAAGGGTAAGTCCCTTCGGGAGGTTGAACCCAAATAAACTGACTCATGGATGTGGAAGAAACTGCTATGGACTAAAGATCAGTTTGATCCTTTCATCAAACGCATTATTGGTAGTGGCACATCTACCTCCTTTTGGTTTGATCCCTGGCACCCTTGGGGCATTTTGATCAAAAGATACCCAGGCCTAAAGTCTGAACTGAATATTCCTTTAGATGCTAAAGTTTCGGATGTTACTCATTTGAATCAATGGAGACTTCCTTTTGGTAGGGGCTCGGATAGCCAAGTCATTGACTTACCTTTCGAACGGTGATGACACATGGAAATGGTCCCCTGCCCAGAATTTTTCAATACACAGTGTACTTTGGGACACCACTCCCCCTCCTTCACTTGTACCGTTGCTAATGTTGTTTGGAGTAGGAATCTTCTTCCTAAATATGCTTTCATCCTCTGGATTGCATTTTAGGAGAGACTTCCTACTCTTCAAAAACTTGCCCAGTGAGGTATAGTGGACTCTAATCTTTGTCACCTATGTCATAGACATGTGGAGAACTTAAATAATCATGCACTGGTGACAAGTCTTCCTCGTCTAGAAGTAATGGCAATCATGTGGGAAATAACATTCTTGCTTCACTAAGCCGCCTGAGCTTTGCCCGGTTTCTCGATTTTGTAAGTTTATTCTGTTGTTTTGTGACATATTAAGATGTCTTACATAAGGTTTGGTCAAGATATCTTGTGCGTCATTAAGATTTTATGTTAAAAAATGTGTAGTGATTAATTTATCTTAGGGTGTGTATTAGTATGGGCAGTTATTAATCCTTGGGTGAAAGCTTTAAACATTTTGAACTTCAATGGGCTTTCTCAAGATGAAATCTGATGTAGGTAACGGTAATTGCTATATAATGATGATAGTTGCATGTCTCTAGGAAATTACATGTTTGGGGTTTCATATGGTTATACTTTTGCAGACAAAAGATGTGTTGAAATGCATAGACAAGTATACACTGTATACACGTTACACTGTAGAAATATACTCATTGTATACACTGTACATATCTAAAATACACACACATATACAAAGGTTTAGAGCCGAAATACATGTAAACATGTCTGCAAGGCTTATTAGCCGTTATCAGGATATAGCCGTTAGTTGAAACCCTGCTCATAGCCGTTAGAGGCTTGTTCTTTGTTCCTTATAAAAGGAACCTCATTTGTATATTGAAATAAGTCTGAATAAAAACTTCAATCAGCCTCTAATATTTTCTTCTACTTTTCTACATGGTATCAGAGCTATGAACATCCTAGAAGAAGAAGCTGCTACCTGTGAAGAAGACATACCAGATTGCTGATGGTTCAGATGCCTTCAGCAAGAACGTCCTTGCTTCAAAACTTCTTCCAGGCAACACTTCAAGGGCAAGTTTGAATGCTCAGGTATCTTCTGTGTTGTCAACTGAATCTATTAATATCTCTAAAGCCTCGTAGCTTCTTCTTTCTCAGGAAAATGGTAAAAACCTCTTCATGTATATCTTCTTCATCATCAAGGCCATAGCGCCGCAAATCTTTCAAAGGCCATAGAGCCATAAATTCTTCAAGTCTTCATCATTAAGGCCATAGAGCTACAAATCTTTCAAAGGCCATAGAGCCATAAATTCTTCTAAGACCATAGAGCCTTGGCCATGAGCCAAAACATTCAAGAAAATTCAAAAATTCAAGAGGTCACATAACCTCCAAGAGACCATTGAGTCTTCAATTAGGCCGTAAAGCAAAACAGCTTCCGGGCTATCCATTAATTTTCAAAGACCATTATGTCTATAAACTTCCAAGAGGCTATGAAGAGCCTTGGCTAAGCCGGAATCTTTTATTCAATGTGCTATCAGTTGGATTCATACTCACAGGGCCAGAGAGCCGTATCATAGGCCATTGAGCTGAAAAATCTTCAAGAGGTCATAGAACCTTGGCCATAGAGCCGGAAAAATTTCAAACAAATCTTTTCTTGAATAGGCTATGAAGAGCCTTGGCCATAGAGCTGAAATCGTTCCTAACGACTGAGTCGTTTTTATAACAACGAACTCCTCACGAACACCAAGAACTATGCCAGCCTCTTCTACATTCTTTATGTTGTAGATGGAAGCCTCCCTCACATAATTGAAGTCGTATTTCTCAAGGGCAGAATGGAAATTTTTCAAGAGTGAAAGAAACGCCCTCCATAGGAGTAGTGTGGCACATTTCGTAAGCATCCTCAAACATCTGATTAAGCTCTAACCTCTCTCTCTGCTGGGCGGTTGTGATAGCCACAGACCTAGTCTTTGTAGCAACCATCTATATCAAAGAACACCAAGAAGGTGTTTCTGACATTTTTTCTCATCTGTCTTCAATTGTTTTGTCTTGGGAAAGAGAGGAAGAAGAATTGAAAAAAGGTTCGGAGGAAAAGAAATTTGGAAGGAAGAGTGATTATGTGTTTATTCTTTGTGGTGTTACGTGTTTACACCCGTTTACACTCATTGCATGTGTGCAAGTACATCAAGTTGGCAAGTTGGGCCCATGTGTTGACAAAACTTATGCTTACATGTCTTATAGTCTGGGTAAAAGAGGAAGGAATTCAAATCATCTCCTCCATCTCTGATTAATCCATGCTCCCACAGATCTCTCAATGTACCTTGCTCTAACCGTACAATTCTCTAGCGAAGATCATCATCATCATCATCCAGACCCAGTATATCCCAACGACAGCGAAAGCTATCGTTAGGGTCTGGGGAGGGTAAGTGGTAGGCAGACAATACCCCTATCCCAAGGGATAGAGAGTCTGCTTCCAGTGAGACCCCCGGCTCTACCTGCATAAATGGCATGATAATAAAGATATATTGTGCTAGTGTGTTAGTGAGTACATTCAAGAAATACAAAGAAAGATCTTTTGATATTAAAATACACATCAAGTATAAATGTACATGTAATGTAAAACAACGGTATAACAGACGCCACCAAGTGGAAAGCCAGCCTAAAGCGTAGATAGTGTCTACGCCTATCTATGTCCCTAAATATATTCTAAAGTGTCCCTATATATGACTTATACTTCGTTAACCTTAATCTTATGTCTCCATGAACTCCTATCCTGGACCATGTCCTCAGAGAGGTGCAAATCTAGTAAGTCGTGCTTTATCTGCTCATCCCAAGTCAGTTTGGGTCTGCCTTTACTCCTGTTTCCCTCTATAATGAGGCTTTCAATTGCTCTGACCGACGCCGTTATCTGTCTCCGCATGACATGGCCAAACCACCTCAATCTTCCCTCCCTTACCTTATCGGCTATACTAGCCACGCCTAACCTTTCGCGAAATACCTCGTTTCTGATCCGGTCTAGCCTTGTATGCCCACACATCCATCTTAACATGGATTCCATATTACCGTTGACTGGAATTGTATCAACTGGCTGCTTTAGCACTAATTTTACCCAGGGAAGGGCACAAGTAAGGTTTCTAGGGTTAAGCTCAGAGCTTTGAGTTTTTGAAAGCCCAGATGGAGGGAACACCAACAAAAGGGAGCTAAAATCCTTCAATTTCATTTCACTCCTCACTCCACAACTTTCACTCCTTTCAAGCTTCTCCTCTATTCTATTCTCTCTCGTTTGAAGAGAAGCTCCATTCTTCTCCTTCAAGCACCCCTCAAAGCTTGCATGCAAAGGAATCAACAAGGTAAAGACCAGATGGAGGGAAAAGAAGGTGCAATCTCGGAGCTTTTGAAAGGAAAAGGCAAATATATTAGCTTGCGTGTCTTCCTCTGTGTCTCTCTATCAAAGAAGTCAGTGGCCAAATTTGTACATCTCATTATCGTTCTCTTCATCTTCAACGAAATAATTGCTGATGTGAAAGAGAAAGAATCCTCATCCTGGTACTTTCATGTTCTTCAATTTTCTTCAAGTTTATTTCGTCAATTTTTCTTTTGGTAATGAAAAGAGGAGAGGAGAAGGAAGAAAGAAGTTTGGTAAAGAGAGGAAAATGACGTGTTGAAGTAAAAAAAAGATATCCATCAAAACTAAGATCAAATGTGTTTCAAAAAAAAACTAAGATCAAATGGATAAAAGGAGTAATGTGTCAAATTTAATTTCCGTGGTCGATATTTTTTCTCCTTTTTTTTTCTTCACCCAAGTGGATGGTGACGTGTCCCACTTTAGATTTCTGGATTCTTCTCTCTTGCCCCAGTCTTCCTCTCCCCTAATTTGACGAATTTGTTCCAACTTTCAACATTGTCATCCTTCTTCTTGCAATCTTTCGATTTTGATAATATAAAGTGTTTTCTCGAACCCTTCTCGAATAAATGTTCTCTTGCCTCTTCCAACAACTTGTTCCCATCCGCTTAAAATTTGAATCATCACTATTTGGGGCATTTTTACTTATACGAGGATTTTCAGTTTCATGCTTTGCTAATTCTTCTCTATGTTCTGTTATCAAATTCATCTCTGCCATGATGTTTCTTGAAAAAAAAACTCTTCTTGTGCTGAGACTCTGAAGCACACACAATTTGTCAACACCCTCAGAAGTGCAATGACAAATCAAATGTTAAAGAGTTTTTTATTCCTCCCTTGAATTCTTCTTTGCAACCACAAACTTTCTCTCGCGGATCTTCTCCACAAATTACGATGAAGCCACTAAGTTTCGAATACGACTACACTTCTTCTGCGCAATTGTTTGTGATTTGGTTGCAGATTTAGGTAATGGCAAGAGAGACTTGAAGGACCATAATATTGGGCTTCTCATACTTGGATGAAAATTCACCAAACTTTCTGAAAACTTGATCATTTTTTTGGCTTAACCTTGACTCCTTTACCGGAATCACTTCTGGATGGACTTGCGGGTGAAATAGCTCAGAGTGGCGAGTTAGTGAAGTTTCCATGAAGATATCATCCACGCTATTGTGTCTGGTATAGGTAACTTTTCTACAGTTCTACACATCGACTCAGGTATATCAAATCCTATGACTAGTAGTGATAAACTCTTACTCAACTAGTAGTTCTCTTCTATTATTAAACGCATTACGAAATAAAATTACAAGATTGAAGTTTTATCTGTCACACAGAAGAATCTGAGATATATCTTGACATATGTCTTTGCTGTGAGCGTGGATTGTGAGTGAGCCTGTTGATTCACTATTTTGTTTCTGGCTTGTATTCATTTAATAAGGTTGCAGCATCAAGCCTTTGGATATCTGGTTTAACTGAATCTTTGACTTTTGAAACAATTCTTATTGTGTCTGCCTGCTTCTGCTTCGTCTTGTTGAAATGAATTCTGCATCTATAATTTCATCAGTGTTTCTTTCCATGCCCATTAGTAAAATGTACCTTTTTTCAGTAGCTTTCTACCAGTTTTTCCTCTTATCAAAATTTCTCTGGGCTTGCTAAAATATCTAGAGAATGTCCATCATTTTTAGATTTTAATATCTCTAGACATTTTTTTGGGTCGAACTTTTTTACTTCTGTATTCTTGCTATGTGATTTGTTTTTGGATGGCTAACAAGCTAATAGTATTTTTCGGTTATATTTTTATTCAAGTGTTATTTGATAATAACGCTCTAGTTCCACCGTTTGTGTAATCTTGCATCATTAACGTGTTATTCTTATCCTTTCATAGTCCCTTGTCTATGTATTGTAGGATTTAGATGAAGATTTGGGGTATCTGGTTGTAATTCTAATAGAAAATATAGAGCAACGCATCCACCTTTTTTATAACCACAACCATTGTTTTTGGTATAGCTTGCATCAGAAGTTCCACTTTTCAAATGATAGCATGTCGTCATTTTTTTTCCAATGGTCTCACTGAAACACTCACATAAAGTTGTCTAGGCTTTTCCTCAGAAAGTATTTGATGGGTAACAAATTTAAAAGAATTCATTTCTATTTTCTGGTTGATTAGTGATCTTTATAACTTACTGGATAAGGTATATTATATTTGACTTTGTAATTAAGACATCGAGCACAACTGATTTATGTGTCATGTCTCAAGTCTAATGATTGCATCCTTAAACCTTGCGTGTGTATATATTTCCATTTATGAATTCTATAGCTACTGTGTGAACTATGTGAATCATGTCTGTATTAAACAAATCGTATTTTCATAGAAGTGATTTGCGGATTCCGAATGAGTTATTATTCTACTGACCACTCTCTATGAAGTTAGGATGTTTGAAACATAACCATATTTGATCTCAGGAGTGGATCTCTGTTAATTTGGATTGCACCAATTAAAGATGATTTTATGTATTAATTAGGGTCGAAGTTAGGCATGTTATGTGAAAATTTATTTGTTCTTTGGCTTCACTATCTTGACAACTGTTACATAGTCAATTTATGTATGATTTTACTAATGAATACTTCGAGTATGTTTTGTAGATTTTTTAGGTACTTGAAAGGTGCAGCAAGAGAAAGAAAATAGCTTTTCACATCAAAAGAAAGAAAAATACAAGGGCTACACGATGAAGCTGTACTCAAAAGTATGCATGTGGACATCAACGACATTTCATCGGAGAAAGTATGCATGTGGACATCAACGACATTTCATCGGAGAAAAAGATTGAAGATAGTGTTATCAACTTGAAGCACATCAACGACATTTCATCGGAGAAAAAGATTGAAGATAGTGTTATCAACTTGAAGCATATCAACTCCAAAGATCAACAGTTGACATCTTGACTAAATTAGTGTCAGTTACTGTATTCCAAACCCTTCTGCCAAGCTTAGCTGCATAAATATATATGCAACTAAGCTTGAGGGGGACTGTTGAAATGCATAGACAAGTATACACTGTATACACGTTACACTGTAGAAATATACTCATTGTATACACTGTACATATCTAAAATACACACACATATACAAAGGTTTAGAGCCGAAATACATGTAAACATGTCTGCAAGGCTTATTAGCCGTTATCAGGATATAGCCGTTAGTTGAAACCCTGCTCATAGCCGTTAGAGGCTTGTTCTTTGTTCCTTATAAAAGGAACCTCATTTGTATATTGAAATAAGTCTGAATAAAAACTTCAATCAGCCTCTAATATTTTCTTCTACTTTTCTACAAGATGTAACTTCCGCTATGGAGGCATCAAGGAAATCCCACAACACTTTGGCGGCTGCAAATGTAACACTCGAGGAGGCTCAGAACAAGGAAGCCATTGTTTTGGTTAAGAGGGTCATTGATTTTAGCTTCCAGGATGTAGAGGAACTTGTTCATTTGGTAGGGCTTGAAGTAATAACGCCCTCTGTGATACCAATTGAAGTAACAACAATTGCTCTGATACCAATTGAAGTAAAAACAGATTCAAGAACACAACGCGTTAAAAAGCACAACACACTTTTATTAATGTTCGGAAAATAACTCAAAACCGAACTACCACTCGCCGCCGCTACAACGGTTCGGCCGACCCTTAATTTATAGACTCAACTAGCCTAGACAAAAACCTTAACCTAATAGGAAAGTAAATAACATGCAAAAGGAATGTACCAAAACATAGACCCTATTTCTAAGGAGACTTCCTAATCCTTATCACATAAGGAAACTTAACCAACATTCTCCCCCTTAATTTCCGAATGTACCCTCGGAAGGTCTTCCACGCCAAGCAAGCTTCGCATGTCCTTGAACTTCGTCCGCGCCAACGGCTTTGTCAAGATATCCGCTCTTTGCTCGTCGCCACTCACATACTCCATCTCAATCAATCCATTCTCAACACACTCTCGAATGAAGTGATACCTCGTATGTATGTGCTTGCTCCTTCCATGAAACACGGGGTTCTTCGTTAGTGCAATGGCCGACTTATTATCCACACGTATGACAACCTTTTCTTGCCTCCAACTTGTTATTTCACACAACAATTCTTGAAGCCACAAAGCTTGGCATGCCGCGGCTGTGGCGGCCATAAACTCGGCCTCACATGAGGATAATGCTACGGTCCTTTGCTTTTGAGAACACCATGTAATCGGAGAATTATTAAAGTAGAAGACATGTCCAGTTGTGCTTTTTTCCATCATCTTGATCAATATCGTGACTACTATCACTATACCCAACAAGTCTCTTGACGCTTCCTCGCCTAAACACTATTCCAAGTGTAGTGGTTCCTTTCAAGTACCTTAGAATGTGTTTAATGGCAGCCTTATGGCACTCCTTTGGTTCTTGCATATAACGACTCACAACTCCAACTGAGTAGGCAAGATCCGATATTGTGTGCAAAAGGTATCGAAGACATCCAACCATCCTTCGAAATTGTGTAGCGTCGACAGCAGGGTCACCTTCGGCCTTGGTGAGCTTCGTGCCGGGATCCATGGGAATGTGTGATGCATTGCAATCAAGCAAGCCCGCTTCTTTAAGTATCCTCAATGCATAACCTTCTTGCTTCAACGTAATCGTGTCCCTTGCTTGGATAACTTCAATGCCAAGGTAATAAGTCAAGTGGCCCAAATCGGCCATCTCAAAGTTTTTCGCCATGTCTTGCTTAAATTCCTTTATAAGCGTAGCATTTGTCCCCGTTACAAATAGATCATCAACGTAAATGGCTATTATAAGAAAAGCTTTGTCCTTTGTCTTCTTATAAACCGATCTCTCCTTAGTGCATCAAACAAAATTCAAACCCTTTAAGATCTCATCTAGCTTCGTATTCCAACACCTCGGTGCTTGACGTAAACCATATAAAGACTTTGAAAGCCTATAGACTTTCTCTTCTTCTCCCCTCCTTTCAAAGCCTTCGGGTTGCATCACATATACTTGTTCTTTTAACTCACTATGTAAGAATGTCGTCTTAACATCCAAGTGATGAATTTCCCAACCAAAAGACGCGGCCAAAGCAACAAGTAACCGAATGGTCTCAATACGTGTCACGGGTGCAAAAACTTCATCATAATCAATGCCAAATTTTTGAACGTACCCTTTTGCGACTAGACGAGCCTTGTACTTGTTTATAGAGCCATCGGCGTGTTTCTTGATCTTGAACACCCACTTTAACCCTATTGGTTTAACGCCTTCGGGTTTGTCAACTAGCACCCAAGTCTCGTTTTTGTTGATGGAATCTATTTCATTCTTCATCGCGATCATCCATTCCTTCGAGTCTTTTGCTTCAACAAAAGTCCTTGGCTCATTATCCATCATCAAAGCAACATCATCATCATCCATGTATGACGCAAGAACATAATCATCTAGATACTTAGGTTGTGACTTGGGTCGACTTGATCTACGTGTCGTCGGAGGTGGATCAAATTCTTCCAGATCGGGCACGAGGGATGCCCCAGCCACTCTCGGCTGTGCAAGATTTGGGGCGGACTGTTCGGCCAGTGGGCTTGGGGCGAGCTGCCTGCTTGATTGGTCCGCCAACTGGCTAGGGGCCGTCGGCTGTGGGCATGGCAGGGCCGAAGGGTCCACGGCCTTGGGCGGCTGTGTCGTCTCCGGGGCCGATGAGATATATGTGGGTCCTTTTCCTTCGTCAAGTGTATTACGCCATACCACTTGAAACATGCCCGGCGGCTTCAATGTCTGGTTTCCTTGATCCTCCCAATTCCATCCAAGGCTCTCATCAAAGACAACGTCGCGGCTAATGCATATTCTCCTTGTCTTAGGATCATAAAGGCGATATCCCTTTGTGCCCGGCTCGGTCCCAAGATGAACTAGTGGACGTGCCCTATCATCGAGCTTTTTCAATTGTTGCGCTTCAATCTTGGCATAGGCTAGGCATCCAAAGATTCTTATGTGATGAATACTCGGTTTCTCTCCTTTGAACATCTCATATGGCGTCTTATTTTGTAAGGCTCTCGTGGGAAGACGATTAATCAAGTACGTTGATTGTCGAACTGCTTCTCCCCACATATAATTAGGTACACACATGGCCTTCAAGATACTCCTTGTCATCTCCATTAATGTCCGATTACGGCGTTCTACGACTCCATTTTGTTGGGGCGTATATGGAGTCGTCAAATGTCGAGTTATGCCCTTCTCTTCACAAAATGTATTGAACGCGATAGAGGTGAACTCCCCTCCTCTATCGGAACGAAACACCTTTAATTCTTTAGAAGTGGCTTTTTCGGCCATCACCACAAATCTCTTGAAGATCTCAAGTGCACCACTCTTCTCCTTCAACAAATAAGACCACATATATCGTGAGTAATCATCAATAAGTACAAACACATACCTATTTCCGCCAAGTGAACTGGGTGTGATAGGGCCAAGCAAATCTCCATGTACTAGCTCCAAGGCTGCATCCGCGCGCCACTTTGTGTTGGGAGGAAACGGTAATCGCGATTGTTTGCCAACGAGACACGACTCGCATATCCTATTCTCTTGATCAATATAAGGTAAACCACGTACGATGTCTCTTCTCGTCATGTTCTTCAAGGTTTCGAAACTTACATGTCCTAGGCGTGCGTGCCACTTCCATGCTTCTTCATCAATTTTACTTTGAAGACATGTTGGAACACCCGGTTTTATATTGATCTTGTATAATCTGTTTGGGCTCTTAGGAACCCTCATTAACACGCGCCCCTCCTTATCATATAGCAACAAAGTTTCGCCCTTTAGCCTTACCTCGCACCCGGCTTCGGTTGCTTGTCCGAGACTAATTATATTACTTCGCAACTCCGGTATATAATAGACTCCACTTAGCAACCTTTGTTCACCCGATTTTCCTTGAAGAATTATTGAGCCCTTTCCTTTGATCTCAACACACGATCCATCTCCGAATCTCACCTTTCCTTTTACGTTTTCATTCATCTCCGAAAAGTAGGATCGATTTCCCGACATATGATTGCTAGCTCCGTTGTCAAGATACCACACGTGATCATCAAGCGATTGAGAAGTCAACTTTCTCGGTATCAAGTTCTTCTCATTTAAATTAATCTCGTGCACAAAGATGGTCTCGTCAACATCATGACCATCGGCCATAAGAGCATCACCCGGCCTTGCTATCTTCTCGGGGCACTTGCTCGCGAAGTGTCCCGGTTTCTCACACCGAAAGAATATCAATCTGGAACGATCCCTACGCGATTTCCCTCTTCCCCTGGCTCGGCTTGAATCTGCGGCGCTGCTGCCGCCTTGCTGGGGATCGGCCCTACTGCCGTGGCCTTTTCCCCGGCCGCGGCTCCTACCGCGTGCGCCACGGCCACGACCTTTTTGCTCCGAGGACCCTCGCTTCTCCCCGGCGCTAGTATATAAGAGAGAATTTTGAGGATTTGAATTAATAGTCTCTTCATTAATTCGTTCCTCGTACGCTTTCAAACGACCAACCACATCCTCGAAGTCGATTTTGTTCAGGTCCAACACTTGTTCGAGTGATGCAACGATGTGTATAAACTTCGATCTTGGCAGCCCGTTTAGAAATTTCTTGACCATCTTGGAATCTTCTAAGGGATGCCCTAAAGTAGCCGATTTTGCTGCTACTTCGGACAACTTTCCGGCGTACACATCGATAGAATCGGTTTCTCCCATCTTGAGTCTATCAAACTCAGCGGCTAGGGTTTGGAGACGCGCTTCTCGAACTCTATCCGCCCCAAGATAGCGAATCTTGATGGTATCCCAAATCGCTTTTGAGGTTTCTTGATTACCCACTTGCAAGATTAAGTTTTCGGGGATCGCTTGAAACAAGAGGGCAATTGCTATATCATTCTTTTCAGCATCATCCGAACCCAGATCAATCGTATCCCAAACTTTGTGAACCCTAAGAACAACCTTCATGCGCATAGCCCACACGGCATAATTGGTTGGAGATAACATCGGACATTGAACGGTTGCAGAACTTACCTCCCTTCCACGCGTTTGACTCGCGGTGCTCACGGGCCTTGCGCTACTTTCACCGACTTCACTCATTGTGGTTGGATCTTTCCAAGAACTCGTTGATCAAGCCCATGTTTGACCACTGCTGGCCGAATACCCTTCGGGAAGGTTTCGAAAATTTTCAATTTTTAAAGGCCAACTCTTTCGGCCTTCAATTTTTGAGAAATTTTTCAACCGATTCCTTTGGCCGATTCCTTTTGGCTTTAAGGCGGCGGAGTCCCCCTTTTTTTTAAATAATTACACGTCGAACAGAATCCGGCCCTTGTTTATACGAAGAACACGGCAACCTCCTCACGGGATCAACCTTCTCACGGCAACCCTCCACGGTGGCTCCTCCCTCTTCGAACAACCTTGGCTCTGATACCAATTGAAGTAATAACGCCCTCTCTGATACCAATTGAAGTAACAACAATTGCTCTGATACCAATTGAAGTAAAAACAGATTCAAGAACACAACGCGTTAAAAAGCACAACACACTTTTATTAATGTTCGGAAAATAACTCAAAACCGAACTACCACTCGCCGCCGCTACAACGGTTCGGCCGACCCTTAATTTATAGACTCAACTAGCCTAGACAAAAACCTTAACCTAATAGGAAAGTAAATAACATGCAAAAGGAATATACCAAAACATAGACCCTATTTCTAAGGAGACTTCCTAATCCTTATCACATTAGGAAACTTAACCAACAGGGCTTGCCAAAGAACCCATCAATCGGAAAGCGCTCGTTGGCAGTAGGAACTAAGATGTGTATTCTGGTGCTTTTGTCATTGCTCAGGCAGGTCAGTGAATACAAGAAGCGCGTCAGACCCAGCGTATACTCTCATCTTTACGTATCGTTGCTGAGGCATGCCATTTTCTTTGACATGGAGGTATTGTTTGACTGTCTCTCATCTTCTCTAGACCCTAGCGATAGCTTTTGATGTCGTTGGAATATACTGAGTATATATTGTTGTTGTTGTTGCTGCTGAGGCAGGCCAGTTGATACCAGAGAAGTCATCTTGATGAAGGAAAATAACAATTATCCTGCCTGTTACCTCTCTGTACATGTGTATAAAGTGGGATCAGCTCTGTTTATGTCCTGTGCTATTGATTGTTGTCCCTACACAAGGATATTAGGGCACAAGAAGTGCAGCCATAGATTTACATGGTGAGAAAGTAGCAATGTAAATTTAGTAACCTTTAAGGATAAGCAAGAGGACCAGTTTAGGCTAATAAAAATTCCATTTGAGAGGTAAGAGAGGACCATAGATTAGGCTTTGAGAACAGTTGGTATCACATTCTGGATGCTTTTTTGGCTGTTGTAGTCATTGCTCAGTGCCATTCCTTAAGGACTACATGTTTTTGTAAGCATTTGATTTCCAGAATGAGACAACAACAACAAATACCCAGTATATTTCAATAACAGAAAAAGTTATCGAAAGGTCTGGGAAGAATGAAAGGCAGGTAAACAATACCTCCATCCCGAAGGATAAAGGGTTTGGTTCCAGTGAGAACTTTGGCTCTATATGTACCTTTGCATAGATGACATACTAATATAAATATGGTGTGCTAATTTGTTAATGAAAGAAATGATTAAGTATCACACTTCTTTTATTGTATTAATAAACAATTAAACAATATCATATACCGTTTTTTAGCAACACTTTTGCCATTGTTCCCGATGACCCCAAAGAATTCAAGCAAATGATTATGAATGTCAGAACTTGTTTTTGCTTATCATAGAGTTACTATAGCGTACAATTGCTTTTGCTGTTGTTGAGATATACTAGGTATGCGTTGTTATTGTTGTACTATAGAGTACAATTAACTGGATATCATGTCCTATGGCTATATTCGTAAAACGTTGTTCAAGCTCAAGGAGGTGAAGGGGGACGGAGGGGCCAAGAGGAGGGATGCGGAGGGGAAGCATGTCTGTCTTCTTATATGTGAGTAGCTTTGTTATTATCTTAGAAGTAACAACTAGTCATCGGATTAGATATTTCTTTTTCCTATTAAGATGTATGCCGTCTGTCCGTCTCAATTTCAATTTCTAAAACGTCAAAAAGTTTTCCTTTTCACTTTCATAACTGACCTACTAACCTATGTTTTGTTCCAAAATTGTATTTATAAACAACTAATAAAGATAGTGCATGAAAGAATAAAAGTACACATATGATGTATTTTTAATGATCAGCGGAGTATTAAATGATGTTATTTTTAAAAACTTGTTTTTTTAAAAAAAAATAGCATCACGAAAGCTAGCACGGAGATAAGGAAAATAATGCATATTTTTGATCCAATAAGACATGACAACATAGTGGATGAGCACTCCTGATTCAAACATATATTACCAACCTGTTGATGCCGCATTCTACTTATTCAAAAGCATTTTAAAATTTGAGTTGTTAGAAAATGATGGTAGACAAACAAAAGATAATCAAAGTAAAGTTAAGACGAGTTTCAAGATAACTATGTCTTTAAAGCAATTTAGCTTCTACCGATGAGCAAGGTAGACAACAATACTAATATTTCCCAAGATATAACGGTTTTCTCCTTTTCCTTTGCTCTAGGAGAAGAAGATTGAACTTGATAGTAGAAGAGATTGAAGATGAAGATTGTAGAGAGGAAAAGAATACTGAGATATCTTCAAGTTTTTCAAGAATCTGTTCTCTTTATTGAAGATATCAAGGTATACTATATATAGACCTCGGGGTGTGTTAAAGACTCTTTTGAAACTTGTCTCAGCCTCTTTTCAACCCAAAATGTCAGTTGTTTACTGTTCATAGGCGAAGGGAGATGAACCTTGGACCAAAGGATGCAATTCAAATTGAAAAGTTCTGTCCGTTGGCACATCGATCGATCGATGTCACTTCGATCGATCGGTGTGACCGATCGAAGTCGGACAGAAAGCTTCGAATTTCATTCTGCCTTACATCGATCGATGATGTCACATAGATCGATCGATGTGATCGATCTATGTTGGACAGAAAGCTTCTAGTATTGCAACACACCACATTGATCGATCGAAGTCCTCCAGAACACTTTACTTTATTCCAGCTTTCACTTGGTTCGATCCAGTTTAAACATGGATCGATCCAAGTGACCTATTTCAAGTTCAAAGTGTTCAAACACCATATCAATCTTCCAAACAACCTCATATATATTCCATATAAGTTTGGAGCACGTAAGAAAGTACTTTAACGTACTTTTCCAACAATCCCCCACATGATCCAAACTTATATAAAACAATTTCAGAACGTTAAACAACTAACCTCTCCATTACCAACCGAAGATAATGACACATAACGGATACGATGACTTGTGGTCTTGAATCACCGGTAGTACAACTTGAGTTATATAAACGGAAGTAAGATGAACTTTGTCTTGAATCTTACTCCACTATTGTTTATATGAACAACAAGAAGACATATCATCATCTACTTCTTCATGTTCGCAGTTTTGGTGCAACATCGGCCATGCACCTATCTTGGGTTTCATAAGCTCTCTAGAGAGTTTTCCAGGCTCGCACAGGAAGCGGCACCACTTCCAAGCTTATATAGGTAAAATTCATCAAGTGCGCACTGTTCACACCACCATATATTATGGCTATGAATTTTCATTAAGAGATTCTTAAACATCTCACCCTCAAGTCTTTACAGCGAGCACCATCAACAACAACACCATCGGGAGGAACATTTTGATAGTGCAACATAGAACTCTTTCATGACTTGTTTTTACCACATTGAACCCCGTTTGTAGGATCTCTACTAATAGTGAGTTGGGTTCCCGTCATGAAGAATTCTCTACAGATGGAATAAGTCACATCCCCTCGATGTTTCGGAGATTAACTTCTTATTTAGTCCTTTAGTTAAGGGGTCAGCAAGGTTAAACTTGGTTCTTACAAAATCCAAGTTTACCACTCCTGAACTAATCAACTCACGTACTATGTTGTGACGTAGACAAATGTACCGGCTCTTCCCGTTATAAATTTTGTTCTTTACACGTGCAATCGCAGCCTGAGAATCAGAATGAATAGACACAGAAAGCATAGGTTTAGACCATAAAGGAATATCAACAAGTAAATTCCTTAACCATTCAGATTCTGTACTAGCAAGTTCTAACTCAATAAATTCAGACTCCATTGTAGATTTAGCACTACAAGTTTGTTTACATGATTTCTAAGATATAGCTCCACCGCCCAACGTAAATACATATCCACTAGTGGAGTTTATCTCATCATTGTCCGTCACCCAATTGGCATCACAAGAGCCTTCTAAAACAGCGGGTGATCCAGTAAACATGAGTCTTAAATTCATTGTTCCTCTAAGATACTTCAATAAACGTCTTAATGCACACCAATGACTCTCATTCGGATTATGAGTGTATCGTGCAAGTCTATTCACAGCATATGCAATGTCAGACCTAGTGCATTTCATCAAATACATTACGCTACCGATTATCCTAGCATATTCACACTATGACACACTTTCGAATTTATTTTTAGTCAATGTCACATGCGAATTATAAGGCGTACTAACTGGATTTACATCATAGTGATTAAACTTTCTCAACATTTTCTCTACATAATGTTTTTGAGAAAGTAAATAACCCCCATATTTTTCCACTAACTTAAGGCCAAGTATCAAGTCCGCCTTCCCCATGTCTTTCATATCAAACAAAGAAGATAAAAATGACTTTGTATTATTAACAACATTTATGTTGGTTCCAAAAATTAACATATCATCAACATAAAGGCAAATAATGACACCATCATAATCGTTAAATTTACCATACACACAACGGTCACTTTCATTTACTATATAACCATTTGACACTAATGCATTATCAAACTTCTCATCCCATTGTTTAGGCGCTTGCTTAAGACCATACAAGGACTTCCTAAGCCTACATACTTTATGCTATTGGCCTTTGACTATCATACCCTGCGGTTGTTTCATATAAATTTTCTCTTCTAAGTCTCCATTTAAAAATGCTGTTTTCACATCCATTTGGTGGATAACAAGCTTGTGAATGGAGGCAAGTGCTACTAAAACTCTAATAATAGTGATTCTAGCAACCGGAGAGTAAGTATCAAAGAAATCTATACCTTCTTGTTGTGTGAATCTTTTTGCGACAAGTTTAGCCTTAAACTTATCAATTGTTCCATCCGTCTTTAGTTTCTTCTTAAAGACCCACTTACAACTGATAGGTTTACATCCTCTAGGCAAGTCTACCAACTCCCAAGTGTTATTACTTAGTATAGACTCAAGCTCACTATCTATAGTTTCCTTCCAAAACTTAGAATCTATTGACCTAATCGCATCTCCATAAGTTTTGGGATAATCCTCTAAAATAAACGTTGTTATAAAGTTACTTCCAAATGACTTTTATGTTTGTTGTCTCTTACTTCTTCTAGGAAAATCAACCTCTTATTCAACTAAAGTTTTACTTGATTTGCATATCTCAAATTTAGAGACAACATCGGGTTGTCCATTCATAGGGAATATATGCTCAAAGAATTCAGCATCCTTAGCTTCCAATATAGAACTATTATTTATAGTCATGAATCTATATGTTGCACTATTTTGAGCATACCCGATGAATACACAATCTCTTGTCTTACACTCAATTTTACTTCTCTTAAAATCAGGAATAACAGCTTTGGCTAGACATCCCCACACTTTCAAATAATTCAAGTTGGGAGCATAGCCTTTCCATAACTCATAAGGAGTCTTATCTAACTTCTTATGAGGTGACCTATTTAATATATGACAAGCAGTCAAGATTGCCTCCCCCACAAGTTGTCAGGCAATCCTGAACTTACCAACATTGCATTCATCATGTTCTTGAGTGTTCTATTCTTTCTTTTGGCTACTCCGTTGGATTGAGGTGTGTACGGGGGTGCGACCTCATGAATAATGCCATTTTCTTCACAAAATATTTGCAAAGAATCTGTGTTATATTCACCACCTCTATCAGTTCTAAGCCTTTTGATCTTCAAATCTAATTGATTTTCAACCTCACTCTTATAACTCATGAACTTAGACTCGGTCTCATCCTTATGACTTAACAAATACACTTTCGCATATCTAGAGTAGTCATCGATAAAAGTAACATAATACCTTTTACCACCTTTACTCATATAATTCTTAAAATCACCTAAGTCACTATGAATCAAACCAAGTTTCTACGAGACTCTATCAACTTTCTTAAACGGTTTCTTATGATGTTTAGCATCAACGCAATGTTCACATTTGTTAAAGTTGTCATCATCATATGAAATCACATTCATGTTCTTGAGTTTCTTTATTACTCCTATGTTTGCATGTCCAAGTCTAGCATGCCACACATCAAGAGACTCAACAGAGTAAACAGAACTAGTTGCATCTTTATTATTAGACAAACATATAGCGTCAAGAACAAGCAGCCCCCCATTACAAAATCCTTTACCAACAAACTCTTCATTTCTAGACAAGACAAGTTTATCAGACTCTAAAACAAGCTTAATGTTGGCCTTGTTCAGCAGCACTCCGGAGATCAAGTTCCTACGCATGGAAGAAATATGCAACATTTGCTAAGCTTCAGTCTCTTCCCAGAGGTTAACTTGAGAAGCACCTTACCCTTTCCGAGGACTTAGGTACTATGTGCATCTCCCAAGAAAACTTGCTCATCACTGCCTATTTCCTTGTATTCAGAAAATAGGTCTTTAGTGGTAGCAATATGTCTGGTAGCACCTGTGTCTACCACCTATTCCATCGTGCCACCAACAAGGTTTACCTCCATCAAGATGACCGCCGCGATGATGTCGTGTGCTGCTCCTTTGGCCTCCACAATATTCGTCTAGTTGCTTGGCCGGCCCTTCCTTTTCCTGCAGTTGACTGCTCGGTGTCCCGGCTTCCCGCACATCCAGCAGACTCCCTTCATATTGTTCTGGGCCTGCAAAGCAACTTTCTTACCTTTGGTTTGTAGAGAAAAAGGGGTTGAAGTGATTTCAAAATGTATGATTTAAATAAACGTGTATTAAAAAAATGCATGACATATTCCATGACACGTTGTTGCATAAAACTTGCCTTATATAGTTCATATATAATGTTGTCGTACTAACGAGCCATGAAGCTTTAAAGCTTACATCAAATGGCAATCATTTTTTGTGTTTGAACTATTTTCAGGTGCCATCATTAATGAACAAAACTAGTTCATTAAGTGAAGTACTTAGTTAATTAAACTAAGTAGTTCATTAAAGGAAGCTATATTTGGAAAAGGCACAAAGGCAACAAGTTGAAGAAAGGAAAGTTTCTCCACCCCCCTTACACGCCATTTTCAACAAATATATATATATATATTCAGATTTTTTAAAAAGGCACATACACATATATTCCAACGTACTACCGACACGTTATATATTTTACATACGTACGTTAACGTCACACCACTATATTTAACTCATATTTATGAGTATATTCAGGTCTTATATCATATGATATAAGTCATGGTGATGAAAAATTTATTACGACACGTTAAAAGGTTCTAAACCGAAAATTGTCGTATCGGGCGAATACCGAAACTTCGCCAACGTGTCAAGTACTTGACATAAATAGATGGCCAGCCCCTACACTTCAAAAATGGCCACAAATTTCGTGGCTTACATGGTATGTGCAACCATAAAATCATTCCATGTTGGCACACACAAATCACCCTCAATTAAGGCCAAATTATGGAGATTCCAATTTCAATTTTGTCACATGGTTAGGCGCCACTTTAATCAGCCTTATGAGCTGAATATTAAAGTTTAATTTATGTATATTATGTGTAACATAATATATATAAAATGTGAAAAAATTTGGAATTTAATTAGAGAAAAATCGGGTAATCGATAAACGTCAAAAAATTCGATTTTCTACGTACACGATACATGGAACATTTTTGGCATGGCATATAACATGTATCTAGACACTTTTTACATATTTCATTCATCTCAAAGTGTTCTAGAAAATTCAATTAAGGGCTGATTGGAATATACCATGTGTGTATAATTAAATGTGCACTATTTTACAAAGTTTGCAAAAATAAAATTCAGCACATGTACTATCCTCATCACACGCCTAACTCATCATGTTGGAGCATATGTGGAGCTTTGTTGGCATCTTGATTGGCCAAGAATGAAGCATGCAATATTGGTGACATAAAGAAAGGAGCTACACAAGGTAACATTTCAAACTTATGTCATATTTGTAACACATGCTGAAAATTTCAGCATGTGTGTATAGAGCTGACCGATTTCATCACTTAATGAGGCAAATTTTGCTATCTTGAATTAAGTGGATTAATTGGGAGATAGTATGGAAGTATTTTGAATATATTATAGAATTAAAATGGTGATATCTTTGAATATCACACATGCTAAAAATTTCAGCATGTGTGGGAATGTATGATGGCCGAATTCTAGGCCTTGTTGGTGATCAATTTTTATTCCAAAAATGATAAGAATGACTTGTACTAAATGGTGATTGATTTCTTGGATTAAATCAAAGTAAACTTGGCAATATTTTGAATGAAATGCAAATGTTACACATGCTGAAATTTCAGCATGTGCAAGAGTCATAATGGCCGATTTTTGCATGGTAGTTTGGAGAAAATTGGCTTGCTAATTAAGTGGGATGATTATATGCTTTATGGAAATGATTTAATGGCTAATTGGCACATGCATTTTGAGGATTAATTTCAGATTTATCTTGTCATCAAGTGATGAAAACATCCATCCAATCTATGAGTGCCAAGTAAGCAAGAGCTTAATGATCATCCACTGAGGAGATGCCAAGTAAGCAAAGACATGTCATAATGATGCAATACGCTCTTCCAAGGACTTAGAAGATAATTTTCAAGAGGAAAAGGGCATCATAGGGGGGCGGCCACCAATGTTAAAAGGAAAGAAGAGAGCAAGACAAAAACAACACAAGTCTTACAAGCATACAAGATTGAAATCGTTTTCTAGTCTCTCTTTCTACACCTTCTTTCTTTCTTCTCTCTAAAAGCCTATTGTACTCATATTCATATATTTGAATAGGCTTCATATAGTCCACCACATACTCTTTATCATTGTAAAAGATTGATCAAGGTGTGATCAATCTTACACTTGAAAGGTGGTGGTGTTCGTGATCATTGTATTCTCATACAAGGTTTGTAAAGGGTTGGAGTTGGTGTGTAACTCTATCAACCCTGTGGTAAGGTGCTATTTTGTGTTTTGCGATTAGTGCTAACCGAGGAAGGTGTCTTCGAAGACTGGAGTAGGTTGTTTATAACCGAACCAGTATAAAATTCCTGGTGTTATTTACTTTCAGCACTTACTTTCCGTTTCAGTACTGTTTATCGTTTTTTATCACGTTGGTAAAAATAGTAAACAAATTTCAAAAATCACGAAAATTTTTAGAGTTACATCCACACGTTTTAAGGTTCTTTTGGCGTAAGTTTCAACCCTTTTGGACAAGTATAAGTCATCCAAACGCCCAAAGTTCTGAGACTAGTGCAGTCTGATTTTCAGGCTTGCAAAGGTTGAGACTTTGATCGTATTTGACTAACTTCCCAAAAGAATTTTTCAAAACTGTTTCAACCCATTTAAATACAACTAATAGGGGGTTAGTCATTAAATTTTCAGAGCATTTAGAGTTACGGACAAATGGAAATAAATTTTTCAAATCAGACTACCGGTTCTGGCAGGTTTGCGCAATCTGACCACCAATAATTTTTCAAGGGGTTAGAGGTTGAATTTTGATCTGAAATTTGTAGGAGATACTCAGAACATCTAAGGATAAGCTCTTTCTAAATTTTATAATTTTTGAAGACCTGCAACCTAGTTTTCAAAACATTTTAAAACTAGTCCTGAAAACAGAAACTGTTTTCAGAAGTTGGGTTTTTGGTTTAAAACTATTTTAAAAACCACATTTTCCGCACCCACTATTCAACCCCCCTTCTAGTGGTGCCTTGCAGATCCTATATGGTTCCACTGCTGTAGCCGCCGTTGTTGTTGTGGAACTTGGGTTTCTTCGCAGCGTGCTCCACAACGTTGGCTTTGACTCCATCTTCATGGTGAGACTCGTCCTCTAACCTGTTGTTCTCTTTCATGCGTATGTGTTTGATTACTGCATCTAGAGACAACTTGGCGTCATCATGTTTTCCTCTCTTCTTGTATTTACTCCAAGAAGGAGGAAGTTTCTCCAAGAGAGCTGCCGCCTGGAACGTCTCATCAATCTTAATTCCTTCATGTTCCAGATTATCCACCAATTGCTGGAACTGATGGATTTGATCATTGATTGGAGCATGATCAACCATCTGGAACTTCAGGAATTCACTCACCACATATTTGCGTTTGCCCACATCTTCAGCACCATATTTATTCTCCAGTGCTGACCAAATCTCTTTTGCAGAAGTAAATTTGACATAAATGTCAAACAAAGAGTTGGCCAGGAAGTGTAGTATGTGGCCTCTGCAAGTGGTGGTATCTGCATCATATTTTTGTGCCTCTGTTTCGTCGATCGGTTTGTCCATCTTGAGCACGTATAAAACAGAGATCATTTTCAAGAAGAACAACACTTTTGCTGCCCATCTCTTATAGAATTTGCCATCAAATGACTCCATCTTTGACATGTCTGGTAACGCTTGCTTGGATGCCATCTTAAATTGCTTTAAGATTGTTAGAAAATGATGGTAGACAAGCAAAAGATAATTAAAGTAAAGCCCAGACGAGTTTCAAGATAGCTCTGTCCTTAAAGCAATTTAGCCTCTACCGACGAACAAGGTAGACAACGAGACTAATACTTCCCAAGATATAACGGCTTTCTCCTTTTCCTTTGCTCTAAGAGAAGAAGATTGAACTTGATAGTAGAAGAGATTGAAGATGAAGATTGTAGAGAGGAAAAAAATGCTGAGATATCTTCTAGTTTTTCAAGAATGTGTTCTCTTTATTGAAGATACCAAGGTCTACTATATATAGACCTTGGGGTGTGTTAAAGACTCTTTTGAAATTTGTCTCAGCCTCTTTTCAACCCTATATGTCAGTTATTTACCGTTCATAGGCGAAAGGAGATGAACCTTGGACCAAAGGATGCAATTCAAAGTGAAAAGTTATGTCCGTTGGCAAATCGATCAATCACATCGATCGATCGATGTCACTTCGATCGATCGGTGTGATCGATCGAAGTCGGACATAAAGATTCGACTTTCATTCTGCCTTACATCGATCGATAATGTCACATAGATCGATCGATGTGATCGATTATGTTGGACAGAAAGCTTCTAGTATTGCAACACACCACATCGATCGATCGATGTCCCTTACATGGATCGATTGAAGTCCTCCAGGACACTTAACTTTATTCCAGCTTTTACTTGGTTCGATCCAGTCTAAACATGGATCGATCCAAGTGACCTATTTCAAGTTCAAAGTGTTCAAACACTATATCAATCTCCCAAACAACCTCATATATGTTCCATATAAGTTTGGAGCGCGTAAGAAAGTACTTTAACGTACTTTTCCAACATGAGTTAGTTTCAAAACACTATTTTAGGACGTTCTCTGTGCATTAGACTTCCGTATTTGCAAAGGGTACATAAAGGAACTGGATCGCTTCGCGATCTAAGATATGTAGCCTTACCCTGCATTTTTTAAAACACTATTTTAAAAATACTAAATACTATTTCAAGAATACTACTTGTAGTGCCCCGCTCCCGAGCTCTAGCCTCGGTAGCAGTGCACCCGCCGTATCTCACTAAGGAGAATACAAAGCGTCACATCAACCTGTTACACGTCAGTGTTGACATAGAAATTTTTTTTCTTTTCGCGGAAACGATTAAACACAACACTAGTTAGAATTTAATGAACCTCAATAAAATAAAGACATCATTATTAGGCTGACCATGCCCTATAAGTCAAAGTCAAATGTCTAAAAGAAATTGTCTCAACGTACTAATGAAAAATATAAATATCGATGTCACCCCAAGAATATCATAAACAGCCCGTCTCTGCCCCCGCCGCAATCATATCTACTTGTCACTCAGCCCACTCCACGACATCGGTCCCATCCTCAAGGAAGATATAGTCATACTCAGTATCGGTTTCACCTGGAATAGTAGGGGGTGAGTGATGGTAATCACCCAGTAGGTGCCTCTCAAAACAATACAAAGCGTACATACCCAAAAAGATATCAACACATAACACATAAAACATGATAGCATGGCTTATACGGAAAGGTAAAGCACTCCACATAAAAATGCGCAAGTACGTGATGCATGCTCAATCAACATGTCACACGCAACGAGAATCATGTCATTCATTATGCCCCTAGACCTATATGCAATGCATGCTCCCGGGTCCTAAATCCAGCATCGTGGTCTCTAGCCACCACTTGCCGTTTGGACACCCACGCCCTATAGACGCAGTATGTCTCATGACCCTGGTGCCCTATAGACATGGTAAGTCATCCCGATACCCACGCCCTATAGACGCAGTATACCTCATGCAATGCAAGTGCCATGAATGCAATGCACCACACAGCCGCCCCCATTACTACTCGCTGTACCACGTCCGTTTCCCATTACTTAGTCTACTTATTATATTATTTTATTTTATTTTACCCCCTTTTTAAATTGGGTTCAGCCGAACTAGCCAAACCCTTTGCCCTTTTTATTATTATTATTATTTTTTTTTTAAATTGGGTTCAACCGAAAATGGCCAACCCCTTGCCCTTTTATTATTATTATTTATTTTTTTATTACTTAAATTGGGTTCGGCCGTAAGGCCTAACCCTTTTTTCTATATTATAAATATTTTATATATATATATATATATATATATATATATATATATATATATACTGCTGCAACGGAATCGGTAGCAAATCAAAATTTTGAATATTTTATTACTTTTTTCTTTCTTCACCACTGGGTTCCCCTAGCAAATCAAAACTTTGATTATTTTACTTTTTTTCCCTTCACTACTGGGTTCAGCCGAAAATGGCAAACCTTTGTCCTTTTTCTTTTTTTTAAAATGAGAAATCTGCCTAAACAAAAGAAATCCGTCACCTATTACTAACACATAACAAATTTAATAAAAAATATACAATCGGCCCTCCCAAACAAACGATACAATATATATATTTACAAAATTAAAATATGCAGCATACACTTGCACTTTTCATCAACAAAGATAATACATCAACAAGTTCATGATCAAATCAAGAATAAAAGAACAACAATAAACACATCAAATAGCGTTTTGAGCATGTAAACTTCATACCATTTCGAGGGAATAAATAATATGCACCTACCTCGATCCTAGCAAGAATTGATATATATAGAAGAGATGGTGATGATCTTGTTAGTGTTGTGGTTTCCTCCTCTTTCCGTCTCTCTTCTTGGCCATTTTATCCTCTGTATTCTTTGAATCATCCGCTATCACGGTGAAATCACACAGCAAAGAGTACATTGCAAAGGAATTTTCACCGAGTCTATGACAAAAAGTTGATCCTTTTCTTTTATAAATGAAACGGAAATCCTTAAGAATTTGAAGTCATGGTATGGGGCTTCCAAGAATTGACAAAATTAAATAAGCTTGGAATCTTGTATACGTTTTCAAAACTGTACTCAATTTCACAAGTAAACCGCGACGCACACAGGGAAATCCTTCTGTCTTGAGGACGCACACGGAGAAAATTTTGGCATCAACTACTCTTTTTTTTTGTGGCTGGCGGCATAATGGGCAGCATGGCTGCCGATGAGTGTTGAAGGGTTAGGGGGCTGCCGTGGGGAGGAAAAAAATAGGTTTTGAGGTTTTTGTTTAGGTTAGGTAGATATATATATAGATGCATAGATAAATCATTAGGTATTAGATAATTTCCTAAGGTTAATGGGAATTGTATCTACAATAAATAACCTAAAGTTAATATATATCTCACAATTCCTAATGCCACCCAAATAATATTGGTAAGTTTTATCCTAATCCAACATTTATTTGATATTTCTTATTAAAAATTTTTCTTTCTACCACATCCCTAAATGCGGGGTGTAACAGTCATCCCCCCTTACAATAAGTTTCGTCCTCAAAACTTGAATATGGCGTAATCAATAACTTAGTATGGTTCTACTTGATCCATTCACCTAGGTAATGACCGTACTAAATATCTATTGTGTATCTCGAATTGTTTACCACTATACTTTCTCGGCATAAGACTAAGTCTTCAAAATTATTTCTTGTATACCTACAAGGTAAGTTCTAAGTCCATGATTCTCCGTTTATTTAAGTTCATAACCCATCTTCTTAAAATTCTAAGATCAAACTTAGTGGTATTGTCATCATACTGGGGTTCTATACCCCAATCGTCGGTTTACATCATACTAACATCCGTTGTCATTAGTAGCCTTCTAAATCAGTTCTTGTATGTACTATAATCTTTAACTTAATTCTCTATAAGTACAGCTTATAAACCTCCCCTAATACCACTTGACGCGTATCATTCCACTTACATACATGGAAACTATGATTCCTAATTCTTAAACTCATCGCATATGATTCATCTCCTAGTTACATAACCATCTGAAATATCCATCG
Source organism: Eustoma russellianum (assembly GCA_036186865.1). Taxonomy (NCBI): domain Eukaryota; kingdom Viridiplantae; phylum Streptophyta; class Magnoliopsida; order Gentianales; family Gentianaceae; genus Eustoma; species Eustoma russellianum. Next base: position 27,431,765 of record AP025065.1, read on the forward strand.
ACTCCTCCGATGTCTTAATCGTTACACTTCATAAGTATATAATCAAGTTCCCAGAATCAATTCTTCTATACTTACGAACTAGTTCTACGATCATGTCCTTACTTATCTCAGAGATATCATCCACAATCTAATATATGAAGTATGTGTATGGACATATTTTTCTTCAACTTAAAGAAAAGTAGCTTACGTAGCTATAATTCGGAATATAGCTTTAACTGTTTAAAATAATATCCATTCGAATTTGTGTAAACACAAAACCAAAATATCCTTTGTTTGTGCAAAATGGTGTCTCAAATGACCAGTTATAAAACAATCATATAACTAGTTCGCAAATATTACGATTAAAACCACTTTAAACAATTGAGAACAACAATTGTAAATTTTTTTTTAAGTCACCCCTTGATGTTAATAAAAATCCACATATGTACTCTTTCTTATAACTCTTAACTTGAGTTTTTTTTTGTCCTAGCATGGCACACTAAATATTGATCGACTTAGGACATTCTAATCCACCACGCTTCCGCTGCGCCACACTGATCCATCGTTTTTCTTCACTTGGTAATTTCAACCGTTATTTTTTTTATTTAGTTGGATCTCACCTGAAAGCAATCAATACATGTTCATACTTACCCAATTTCAGTTCAAGCCTACTCGATGCATCAATCCTGGCGTACTTCTAGGATTCAACACTTAACTCAAATTCATAATTCTTTGTTATTCCACTATACTCGTTCTAGTATTGCTCGCTTATCACTATCAATCAATATCCCTAATAGAACTAATATCTTCTGCTTATTTGATACTCTACAATTCCACATCTTAACCGTAACTATAAACCCCTTTATACGATATTCTTTGCTATATTCTACAGATCATAACGCTAATAAATCTTTTCTTAGTCTCTATCATTCTACTATAAATCATTGCTTAGGAATTACGATCCAACTTAGACCTAGTCACGTTCGGACACTACTGTCAAGGTAGAAGCGTGAACCCAGTTCATTTATAATAATGGTACCTAGTTTGCAGGTTGGATCTAAGGAATTACACAAAGGGTTATAGTCAGCACTTACGTAAGGCCAATAGTTCAGAGTTGTATAGAGTGCCCTAGGTATATGTGGGCATATCCGTTATTAGATTATCACTTAGGTCTAATATCATGACTTATTTCTAGAATCGGTCCTTGGTATCATCATTTCTTACGTCTAAAATCATTATTTATTTCTAAGTTCAATGCTTAGACTATAATCACAGCTTATGACTAAGATCAGTGCTTATGTTCGAATCATCATTTGATGTTCAGATCACCACTTAATTTATAGATCCGATATTTTATATCGTCATTTCTTAAGTCTAAAATCGTAACTTACGAGCAAGGTCATCACTTAACTTCCAAAATCACATTTTATTTCCAAATCATACTTAGTATATAATCAGCGTTCATATCCAAAATGAATACTTAAGTCGAAGACCAGATCTTAATCAAGATCATCGCTTATGTCTAAAATCATGACTTACGGCTAGGATCATCACTTAATTTCTAAGGTCACGTCTTACTTCCAATAAGATGCTTCATATGTAATCATTGCTTACGACTAAAATCGATACTTATTTCTAAGATCGTGACTTAAGAGCAAAATCGTAACTTAATTCCTAAGATCATAGCCTAAATTTATGCTTCTATCGTGGATCTAGAGCCATGCTCTGATAGATCGCACTGTCGAACACGTAGTACTTCTTAAACTCATTTTGAAATTAGATCCAAGTGATCGGTGGTGTCAGTTGTGCTGCGCCATCATTCCTCCGCATCTCCTTGTCGAAGAAGCTTAGGTCTGAGTGCAATGGTGGTGGAGGCGGTGCATGCTAGTTCAGCAGCTGGAGCCGCTGTGCTAGGGTACTGGTCATGGTGACTATGACATCTTCAAGTACTTGGGGATGATCCCCTGATTCTGGTGGTTCTCACCACCGTTCCCAGCTGGCTCACGTCGTGGAGGCATTTCTTGTTATTAGAGGTCATGAGAAGAAATCGCATTAGTCAATAATAAATTAAAAGTTTGAATGCCGATAAATCGATAGTTAGACAAGGAAAGCTCATCATCGGCACACACCTCCCATAACCCGATCATAACCTAGGTCTAAGATCATATCTTAAGTCTACTTTGTTTATTAGGGGTAAAATCGAAATTTTATAAAAGATCATAACTTACGTTTAAGTGATCTAATTAAGCCTGCGTTTCCGAGGCGGATCTGAAGCCTCGGCTCTGATACCATCTGTAGTACCCCGCTCCCGAGCTCTAGCCTCGGTAGCAGTGTACCCGCCGTATCTCACTAAGGAGAATACAAAGCGTCACATCAACCTGTTACACGTCAGTGTTGACATAGAAATTTTTTTCTTTTCGCGGAAACGATTAAACACAACACTAGTTAGAATTTAATAAACCTCAATAAAATAAAGACATCATTATTAGGCTGACCATGCCCTACAAGTCAAAGTCAAATGTTTAAAAGAAATTGTCTCAATGTACTAATGAAAAATATAAATATCGATGTCACCCCAAGAATATCATAAACAGCCCGTCTCTGCCCCCGCCGCAATCATATCTACTTGTCACTCAGCCCACTCCACGACATCGGTCCCATCCTCAAGGAAGATATAGTCATACCCAGTATCGGTTTCACCTGGAATAGTAGGGGGTGAGTGATGGTAATCACCCAGTAGGTGCCTCTCAAAACAATACAAAGCGTACATACCCAAAAAGATATCAACACATAACACATAAAACATGATAGCATGGCTTATACGGAAAGGTAAAGCACTCCACATAAAAATGCGCAAGTACGTGATGCATGCTCAATCAACATGTCACACGCAACGAGAATCATGTCATGCATTATGCCCCTAGACCTATATGCAATGCATGCTCCCGGGTCCTAAATCCAGCGTCGTGGTCTCTAGCCACCACTTGCCGTTTGGACACCCACGCCCTATAGACGCAGTATGTCTCATGACCCCGGTGCCCTATAGACACGGTAAGTCATCCCGATACCCACGCCCTATAGACGCAGTATACCTCATGCAATGCAAGTGCCATGAATGCAATGCACCACACAGCCGCCCCCCATTACTACTCGCTGTACCACGTCCGTCTCCCATTACTTAGTCTACTTATTATATTATTTTATTTTATTTTACCCCCTTTTTTAAATTGGATTCAGCCGAACTGGCCAAACCCTTTGCCCTTTTTATTATTATTATTATTTTTTTAAATTGGGTTCAGCCGAAAATGGCCAACCCCTTGCCCTTTTATTATTATTATTTATTTTTTTATTACTTAAATTGGGTTCGGTCGTAAGGCCTAACCCTTTTTTCTATATTATATATATACTACTGCAACGAAATCGGTAGCAAATCAAAATTTTGAATATTTTATTACTTTTTTCTTTCTTCACCACTGGGTTCCCCTAGCAAATCAAAACTTTGATTATTTTATTACTTTTTTTTCCCTTCACTATTGGGTTCAGCCGAAAATGGCTAAACCTTTGTCCTTTTTCTTTTTTTTTAAAAAAATGAGAAATCTGCCTAAACAAAAGAAATCCGTCACCTATTACTAACACATAACAAATTTAATAAAAAATATACAATCGGCCCTCCCAAACAAACGATACAATATATATATTTACAAAATTGAAATATGCAGCATACACTTGCACTTTTCATCAACAAAGATAATACATCAACAAGTTCATGATCAAATCAAGAATAAAAGAACAACAATAAACACATCAAATACCGTTTTGAGCATGTAAACTTCATACCATTTCGAGGGAATAAATAATATGCACCTACCTCGATCCTAGCAAGAATTGATATATATAGACGAGATGGTGATGATCTTGTTAGGGTTGTGGTTTCCTCCTCTTTCTGTCTCTCTTCTTGGCCATTTTATCCTCTGTATTCTTTGAATCATCCGCTATCACGGTGAAATCACACAGCAAAGAGTACATTGCAAAGGAATTTTCACCGAGTCTATGACAAAAAGTTGATCCTTTTCTTTTATAAAGGAAACGGAAATCCTTAAGAATTTGAAGTCATGGTATGGGGCTTCCAAGAATTGACAAAATTAAATAAGCTTGGAATCTTGTATACGTTTTCAAAACTGTACTCAATTTCACAAGTAAACCGCGACGCACACAGGGAAATCCTTCTGTCTTGAGGACGCACACGGAGAAAATTTTGGCATCAACTACTCTTTTTTGTGGCTGGCGGCATAATGGGCAGCATGGCTGCCGATGAGTGTTGAAGGGTTAGGGGGCTGCCGTGGGGAGGAAAAAAATAGGTTTTGAGGTTTTTGTTTAGGTTAGGTAGATATATATATAGATGCATAGATAAATCATTAGGTATTAGATAATTTCCTAAGGTTAATGGGAATTGTATCTACAATAAATAACCTAAGGTTAATATATATCTCACAATTCCTAATGCCACCCAAATAATATTGGTAAGTTTTATCCTAATCTAACATTTATTTGATATTTCTTATTAAAAATTTTTCTTTCTACCACACCCCTAAATGCGGGGTGTAACACTACTTTCGAATACTTTTGACATTGACCAAAAATAAAAGGACAAAAGGTCCTGGAAAATTGTGTTTTTCCAACTTATTTCGTATTCTTATTGGTTCAATTTTGGAGTGTTTTTAAAGTATTATTCCAAAACCCTCAAAATTTTGGGTCCGTATATTGGTCAATCACATCCAGCTTGGTTCCCTTAGGTTTTGGTACAATAATGAGTGAAATACTGAGATAAGCAGCGAGAACTGGAAAGGAAGGACAAGAGACGATGAAAAAGATCACTAGATTTGGTCTGCAAAAATGCAGACATTAACTTGCACAAGGGGATGAGATCTCCTCACCGCGCGGTGACAGGACGCAACATGTGGCAGCAGTAGGGAGTGGTGAGGCTAGATGAGGGTTACCCTCACCCAGCCTCACCACTCCCCCTTTTTGCCACGTGTCGCGCGGTCACGTACGCGGTGAGGGGAGAGCGGTGAGGGGATCCTATCCCTGCACAAGGTGGGGTGGGATCACCTCATCTTCTTTTCTGTTACCTCTCTCCCCACCGTACGCCACGTGACAGCAGAGGGGTGGTGAGGCTAGATGAGAGGTGACCCGTACATAAATGTATGAAGGGGGTTGACGTGATGGTGAGGCTAGACGAGAGGTGACCGTACATAAATGTATGAAGGGGGCTGAAGTCACGTGGGGTGCGGTGGGGAGAAAGGTGAGAAAAAAGGGATGAGGTGTTCCAACACGCAAGGTTGGCCCCTACCTTAGCTGCCCCTATTCTTTGGCCACTATGGATGACTAATATAGGACTGGTTGAGTTCTTATTATGAGCACCATTTCCTTCACTATTTTCTTGTTTCCTAATAAAAGATTATTTACTTCACAAGTATAAGGGAAAAGTTGTAGTGCCCCTCATGAGAAAAAGTGGAATCTGAACGAAGTGCAGGACCACAGCTACTCACTTCCTCCTGCTTGTGGAAGAATGGCTATAAGCTCATAGGTCAATGATACCATCATGCACTAGCTTTTGCCTTTTCTCTGATGAAGGAGTGAGTTCTCCCCCACCTGTACCAGAGGCTCCTTAGCCAGGTGGGATGTAAATCGAGGGATGTGCTCCACCGGCAGCCCTGCAAAGGGAGAGGACACTCGAGACTCAGCCAGCCCAGAGGCAACCCTTGTAATATTTCAACAAAGATTGTCTCCACACGGACTCGAACTCGGGACGTCGGGGTTGTAGCCCCAATCACCTTTGCCACTTACCACTAGACTATGCCCCGGGGGCAGCTTTTGCCTTTTCTTGGAAGATAGCGGTATGACAAATTAAGGAAATTTTAAAATGTATCACTATCATATATGTAAAATATATGTTAGTCAATTACATAGATTAATCATTATATCTTATTTGATACATATTTTTACCGTGAAATGGTTTTTATCATGTCACTCGGTGTTTATCATAGAGAAAATAAATGAAAAAGTGATCCATAAGTTAATGCACAAATTAATTTGATAAAGACATACCATTTTTATTTTAAAACTGAAGCATAGTTTAAGGCACGACTTATTTATACCATATTTAAAAGTCAAATTTGACAATATGTCAATGACAGAGAGAGTATTTAATATGAAGTACACCTTTTCATAAAGTTCACTTTTTTTTTACTTTAATAAAGCAATGATTTGTTATAACTAATAAAGACATGCATAAAAGTTTTTGAAGTATCTCAAAATATCTAATTAACATTACATAAGTATTAATGAACTCAAGATGAAATTGCTTAGGAAGTAATTTATTTGACACGTCTATTTGTGTTAAAGGCCCTGACTGTATTATAACGGCCAATCAATCTTGTCGGCTGTATTCTTCAATTTGGAATGGAAAAAGAACTAATTCTTCTGAGAGAAGGCCGAGTAAATAGCTCGATGAATAAATAAATCGGATCGACTTAGAAAATAGAAAGCTCTATGTTATTGAGAAATTCCACAAGAGTCTTACCGCCTCCTTGATTTACTATATTTGTATTAGTAATTTGATTCACATCAGGATTAACAGTATTTTATATGATTTACTATATTTGTATTAATAACTTGGTTTACCGTAGGATTAACCGTATTTTATATTTTTAGGATCTATTTCATTACTTTTAAAGGAACATCTGATCTTTGTATGATGATGATGATATATGTATGACTTGAATTTCTTGAGCCATTTCAAGTGAGCGTGAGCACAACATTCGCTCAGAGAATTAGTCATTTTTTGTGATTGAGCTTTAAATAGATAGAGTTATGGATGATATTGTTGTTGTAACTCTACCTACAAATAAATAGTGAATTCGCACAGTTTGTTTTTATAGATTAAGCAGATCGTCAAACCACGTAAATCTTATTTCTCTTTTATTTTTTCTCTGGCATATTTCGATTTTCATTGCACAACATAAACCAAACCTCATTTGCAATTTTTTTTTTCAAGATTAACTGATGAAATATGATGTACCCTCCTGATAAAAAAATTATTCTTAGCAACCAACGATGACGCATTTTGCTGATATCCTGCTTATGTAATCACCAATTATGCATCACACAAGTTACTGGACTTACTAGACTTGCCCAAAGTTGCATGCGTGACTTAAAAAAGTGTACTTTCTGACTCCATCAATTCCATGTTTAAATTTTATGTCCCAATTTTCTCTCTCATTATCAAACTGTCCCATATGTAAACTTTGATGAGGGAGTGGGTTCTCCCTCCACTTGTACCAGAGGCCCCTTAGCCAGATGGGATGTAAATCGAGGGATGTGCTCCACCGGCAGCCCTGCAAAGGGAGAGGACACACAAGACTCAGCCAGCCCAGAGACAACCCTTGTAATATTTCAACAAGGATTGTCTCCACACGGACTCGAACTCGGGACGTCGGGGTTCTAGCCACAATCACCTTTGCCACTTACCACTGGACTATGCCCCTGGGAGCGTCCCATATGTAAACTTGATGTATGCCCGTATGACCTAGCTCATTTGGTTTCGGAAGGGGCATAATTGCTAGAAAGATACAAGATTCAAATCCCGCAGCCTGTATTGTGGGTGTATTATCTTCAGATTCCAATGTGGGTTTTGAGGGTGAGTCCCTAGTGTGGCTCTGCATGTTTTGTGCCTCTTCCTTAGCGGACCGCTGAGTACCTGATTTACATCCTCTCAGCTGTCTTGTCGAGCCCGGGTGTGGGGGGTCTTTGGGGTTGGGATTCAACCTTTTTGCTAAAAATGTTGATGTCTCAATTTTCTGTCTTATTGTGGGACTGTCCCATGTGTAAACATAAAGTTAAAAAGAACAAAGAGGTCCACAAAAAAATAACGATAACTTCATTATCAGGTTGTCTCATATATAAACATAAAAGATAAAAATACAAAGCGATCTACCAAAATATAATAATAACAACAATATTAACTTTTACACATGACACATGCAAATGGTCTCATACTAAAATACAAGAAGAGAAAAACAAAGAGGCCCAGGGCATAGTCCAGTTTGATATTCGAGTTGAGAATTACTATTAAAAAGGCAAAAGTTCGAAGCCAGAGACGCACCCAACGTGTGTGCTCCACTTCTGCTAGTTTGTAGGAGCACCTTGATGGGTGTTCCAATTCTGTTAGTTTGTAGAGATCACCTTGTGTGGGTCGCTGTGTAAGTCCTCACCAACCTAGGAGGCCGCTGTGCATCTGGTTTGCATCATCCATAGTGTTTCATGGGCTGGAGCGGTGAGACCCGGACGAGGGATTTCGACTTTTAATATCAAAAAGAGAAAAAAAAACAAAGAGGTCTGCCAAAATAATAATAATAATAACAAAAACAATGTTGATACTTTTACACGGGCACAAAAAATAGGAGAGAGGATTAGGACAACCAACGTGAACTCCCTCAACGTGAACTCCCTCAATAGCTTTTTTAGATTCTAAAGACATTGAATCTCATGCTTCTTAGTCCAAATATTCTCATATAAACACTGGACATCATGCATATAGAAAAGCCAACAAGAAACCAAAAAAAAAAAAATCAAATCTTGAGATAATTTGTGTAATAATGGCTCCTCCATAGTTCGGGATGAGATCTCCTCACCGCATTCCCCTCACCCCATTCATGACCACGCGACATGTGTTAGCAGGGTGAGGTGGTTAGGCTAGATGCGGGTGACCCTCATCTAGCCTCACCACTCCCTCTTGCTGCCACGTGTCGTGTGATAATGCATACGGTAAGGAAAATGTGGGTGAGGGGATCCTAACCCCATGAGTTCACCCTATTTCTGTTGGCCACATTGATGATGTTCACAAAAAAAGCAATGGCATTTCTCTTTGACGCCTTAAGACAATTTCAAGAAAGCACCCATACGATGAACAGGAGTGTTAACGAACCGAACCGAGCCGAATAATATATTTTCGAATTCAGATTCGTTTGGCTAAATGAAATTTTTGGCTTTGAATGAGTTTCAAAATTTGTTCAAATTCGGCTCGAAAACGCTATAACTCTTTGGCTCGTTTTAGTAAACGAATCTAATTAGGTGTTCAAACATGGCTCGTTTAAATAAAATTAACGAATAAACTTAAATCAAATACGAATCGAACTCAAACTGTTCGCGAACTATTCGGTTCGCTTTTAACACCCTAATGAGCAATAACCAATAAACGATAGCGTTAGAGCAATAACACAGTTTGTCAATATTAAATATAGCGTTTCTTCCTCAGTTTAATTGTTTCCCCCATTATCTGATTAAACATAGCTTGACGCATCATTATGGGTCATCGGGAAACAACCTCTGTGTGTTTCTAACACATGTGTATGGTTGTGTACATCCGACCTCCCCATACCCCGCTATAGGCGGAAGCCTCTAACGCAATGGGAGTAATGTTGTTGTATTATCTGATTAAACATGTTAGATCCCCAAAGGTACAGAACTTGGGAGAGATAGAGACCCAAAGGTGGAAGGCGGCCAGGAAACCATGTGACAACTCGACAGGGGAACATAAGGTATCACACATTTAGAAGGTTGACAGTTGATGTACTTTACCAGTCTATACAAACTTCAGTAAGTAAAATGAAGTAATAGAGTTGTTAGGCTTCCAAAATATAACTCACTTGGTATTCGAATGGTAGATTATACTCTAAGTAGTAGAATCGTCAGAGAGAAAGCTGAAGTATATCATCTACATCACATTTCCCAAATCCAAACAAATAGGAGTAATCGATTGATTATAAGCAAAGCTTCCATCGTATAGAAAAATTCATATCCTGACCCTAAAGGCTTTTACGGTCTCAGTCGAAAGGAGTTCTATGGATGTTGTAAATTAGGTCATTCAGTGACCTCATAAGTGAAAGACTCAGTACTTGGTGTTCAAAAGGTGTCTGAGTCCAAACTTGCTCAGGCATAAGAAGCTGACGGTATGACCTCAAATACCCACACTACGGCTACCAATTTTCAAACCGACAACATTAGATACAATCTATCATTCGAGTACCGACTAAGTTACGTAATAGGATAATGCAAGCTTTCCTCGTCCATTAGAAATGTGGCCAACCTCTATCTGATGTTGAACCCTTTTCCATTATTACTAAACAGAGGCTCCTAATACTTTTCACTCATGTTTTGACTAACTATAAACCATTTTGACATATTAACATATAAGTTAACGTTCAGTATAAAAATTTATCACTAAACATTATTATGGATCAAATTGAGTCAAAAGAAGACAGTCTATGAAATTTAATTTTAATAACAAAAGAATGAATTTAGAGCCTTATGCAAAACTGGGGATCAAAAGATTCATCTGAATGAGAGTATAAAATAGGAAAATTTTGAAATATTACACAAGCATGACTATCATATATGTAAAATATATCTTAGTCACTTATAATGATTAATCATTATCTTTTGTTTGATGTATATTCTTAACATGACATGGTTCGTATCGTGTTACTAGTTGCTCATTATAGACAAAATAAATGAAAACATATGAATCATAAACTAATACACACATTAATTTGATAAAGACATACTTTTTTCATTTTAAAATTGGTGGATAGTTAAATACACATCTTATTTACATTATGATGAAAAATCAACTATGACAATATGTTTAAGATAGGGAGAATATTTAATATGAAGTGCACCTTTTCATAAAGTTTTTACTATTTTCATTTTTTTTACTTTAATAAAGCAATAATTTGTTATAACTAATAAACACATACATCAAAATTTTTGAAGTATCCCAAAATATCTAACATAACATAGGTATTATTGAACCCAAGACGAAATCGGTTAAGAAGTAATTTATACGGAACTTGTGACAAGTCTATTTGGGTTAGGGACTCTGGCTATATAACGGTCAATCAATCGTATCGGTCGTATTTTTGAATTTAGAGTGAAAATAAGACTAAAACTTCATAACACAGGACGGGCAAATAGCTTCATAAATAAATGGATCGGATCGACTTGGAAAATAGAACACTCTATGCTGTTGGAGAGTTCTACAAAAGTTGTACCGTCTTCTTGATTTACTATATTTGTATTAATAGCTTAAGGAACATCTATCTTTGATGCCCTCAATTTTGAGTATTAGACTATTGGATATGTTGAATTGATTCATTGTGTATTCATTTATTATATATGTACGGGCTGAATTCCTTGAGCCATCCTAAGCAGATGAGATCTGAGGAGGCCTATTATGAGGCCTCCAATCACGCGACGCCACGTGTACAAAACAGTCTTTTTTAAAAAAAGAAAAAATATAATCAGCGGGCCCTTTTGTACACGTGGCATCGCATGATTAGATGCCTCATATTTTGTCTCATAATAAGCCTTCTCAGATCTCATCCGCATCCTAACGGAGCATTACCGCAACATTCTCTCAGAGAATTTGTCATTTTTGTTTTTGAGTTTTAGATAAGAGTTATGATGGGAATAAATAGTGAATTTGCATCGATTTTCTCCAACGAATCAGATACATCGTCAAACTGCGTAAATCTTGTGTCTTCTTTATTATTATTATTATTATTATTATTATTATTATTATTATTATTATTATTATTATTATTATTATTATTATTATTATTATTATTATTATTATTATTCACGCATATTTCGATCTCGGTTGCATAACATAAACCGAACCTCATTTGCACTTTTTTTTCTTCAAGATTAACCGATGAAATATGATGCACGCTCCCGATAAAAAAATTATTCATTGAAACCAATGATAGTGTTCCTTAAAAAATAAAAAAAAAAAACCAATGATAATGCAATTTGTTGATATCATGCTTATGTAAGCACCGATTATGCATTAGCATTATACAAGTTACTGCCCAAAATTGCATGCATGACTTAAAAAAGTGCACTTTCTGACCCCACCAATTACGTGTTTACATTTGATGTCCCTTTTTTTTTGAGCAAAAGTCAAATCCAGAGCTGTTGTGGTCCTCAATGCCTTAGTTTCATGAGGTTTTATAGAAGATGAAAATTAGGAGTTTAGAGATTTTTTATAATGATCAGGCATTGCCAAAACTCATACAAATAACCTACATCAAACAAGACATGTAATCATATATCCAATAGAAACGGATTCAGACCATTGTTATTCAAGCCCGGATAACATTAATGCTCACACTATACACGTGTCTCGATTCGAATATGCGACATTTCTTAAAACAATTTCTCCGAGTGTTAATTGAGGTGTGTCCCGTGACAATGTCCCAATTTTTGTCTCATTTGGCGAGTGTCCTATATGTAAACATAACGATAAAATAAAACCAAAAGGGTCCACCAAAAAATAATGATAACCTCATTATGAGACTTGTCACATGTGTAAACATAAGGATAAAAAACAAAGAGGTCCACCAAAAAAAATTAATAACAATAACATTTGACTTTTACACACGGGAGATGAAAATTGTCCCATATGTAAACATAAGGAGGAAAAAAACAAAGTTCGTAAAAAAGATAACAACAACGTTGACACTTTTACAAGTAACCAAAGCAAAAATTTAAAAAATAATGCAGTTTTATAAAGACACAAAAACAAGGTACGAATTGAAAAAATTCAAAAAAAATAGGTAAGAACAAGGTAGTCTTCAAGCAAATTGTAAAAAAATTCAAAACAAGGTATGAATTGAATGACGCGCACACAAGGCGCATTCAGAGTGGCACCTTAGACGCCTAAGACCTCATTCAAAATGACACATTACGTATATTTTTTAATTTTTAAATTTTCTTCCTCATTCCAAATAACGAATCACGCTAGCTACACCCTATCTCCCATAAGAGTGACGCACTATATACTTTTTAAGAACAAAATTTTAGCAAGATTTAATTATTAATTACATTTAAGTATGATTTGAATCACAATTAATATCCATTCGTAATTTATCATATTTAGAGATAGTCATCAATTATCATATTTCAAAAAAATTGATTTAAATTTATTCTCATGTAAGAATGGGTGAAAAGTTTCTTTTTTCCACTGCATTTGATTCTCAACTTGTACAATTGCATCATATATATATGTCTTCATGCACGTTTTGTAATCCATCAAATCAATTAGAATTAAACTCTATCATCTATCTATAGAAACTATACGATCTGATTCGTTACAATAAATACAACATTTATAGGATACATGTATTACACAGCAAGACAAATTAGCAGATATCACTATAGCCATATAAGGAAACTCGAATATTCTTCATGCATGTGGTATATGCATCAATACTAATACTATCATATGCAGAAAATTCTTAACCATGAGCTTTGTATTGAATAGATAAATCACGTTTGTATCTATTGAAATAAAGTTAATTTTGACTTTTTTCATTTCGTTGAGATTATGTAATAATGAGATTATATACAAAGATTTTCTTGGCATATTTTGGCATGTGTCATTCAAGATATATAATATCTGAAGTGGACATATCTTTTGATGCTAAATATATGCATGTATAATAGTTTCACATGCATCCTTTTCCAATATAATAACGTCATCGATGAGGGAATATCTCTCTTTTTTTCTCTTTTATTATTTTTATTTATAAAAACAAATAAATCTAAATCAGTTTTTTGACATATGATAATTGATGTCTGCTTCTAAATTTGGTGAAATGCGAATTGATATTAATTGTTAGTCAAATCATACGTAAATACGATTAATAATTACGTCATACTAAAAGTTATTTTTTTCCAAAAAAGTATAAGATGTCATTTAAAATGACGCTTTAGGAGAGATAAGATGTGAATGACGTGGTTCGTTATCTCGAAGGAGGAAGAATAAATTAAAAAAATAAAAAATACACATAAGACGCCATTCTAAATACTCTAATTCGTACTCTATTTGTGGTTTTTATTATTAAAATTATATTATTTTTTGGAATTTTGTGGACACAAAAATAGGACAGAAGATTAAGACAACCAATGTGAGCCCCCTCACTCCCTTTTCTAGATTCTAAAGACTTTGAATCTCTTGCTTCTTAGTTCCAAATATTCTCCTATAAATACGATACATCATGCATAAAGAAAAGCCAACAAGAAAAAAAAAATCAAATCTTGAGATCGTTTACTAATGGCTCCTGCATCAGTTCATCCAGTTTCTGTTGGCCACATTGATGATGTTCAAGAACTAAGGAAGAATAAGCCTACATTCATTCCTGAAAGATTTCTGAGAAAAAATACTGAGACGCCAACATTTTCCATTGTAAATACTCCATCCTCTTGCAATGAAATTCCCATAATTGATGTTTCCAAACTCCAGAATGGCAGCAAAGATGAATTCCTCAATGAAGTTTTCAAACTCTCTGTTTCCTGTAAAGACTGGGGATTCTTCCAGGTTCTTGTTCTTCTTTTCCACCCACTGTGTCTTTGTTTAAATTCTATTTTTTAAATATATATAAATATCTATGGCAGGAATGTGCATCTTGAAAAAGGGTTCAGAGGTTCTGGATGAGTAAAAATATGAAGCCTCTAATAAAAATTGATTTTTTTAAAAAAAATGTAAATCGCTGACAAGTTTTTGCCTCATCTAGAGCCTTCCATCGAACCGCTTGAAAAGGGATCTTTCTTGACCACTGGGGCAACCCTATTGACCCTCTCTCTTTTTTTTTCCTTCAAATTTTCTTTTAACAAGGGAAAGGATATGATTCAAACCGTGGTTATCACTGGAAAATTTACCACTAAGACAGTTCAAATTCCTAATCCCATTGGCCTTTTATTTATTTGTATTTAGTGAAGATTCATGGGATATTTGTGCTGATTTTGTAAGTGTTTATTATTGCTTAGGTAATAAACCATGGAGTTGATCAATCCCTTCTTGAAAGCATTGAGGAAGTAGCCAATGACTTTTTTATGCTACCCTTGGAGGAGAAGAATAAGTACCCTATGGCTCCTGGGACAGTTCAAGGATATGGTCAGGCTTTTGTTTTCTCAGAGGACCAAAAGCTTGATTGGTGCAACATGTTTGCTCTTGGAGTAATACCCCACTCCATCAGGAACCCCAAACTCTGGCCTACAAAGCCAGCAAACTTTTGGTAAACATATTTGGCCTACTTGTTACTTGTAGGCTCTACCTTAAATTTTATCTGTTAAATTCGTGGGAACATTACTCAACCCAAGTACCAACTAGACTACGCCCTGTTAAATTCCTATAAGTGAATTTACACCCTCATATCAGAGTATCAACATTCTGATTTAATGGTTTATCTTCATGTGTAATTAAGTTTACCCTTTTTTTTGTATTTTAGTGGGACATTGGAAGCATACTCCCAAGAGATAAGGAAACTGTGCCAGACTTTGCTCAAGTACATAGCTATAAGTCTACAACTGAAGGAGAATGTATTTGAGGAAATGTTTGGGGAGGCAGTGCAAGCAGTGAGGATGAACTACTATCCAGCATGTCCTAGACCAGATCTTGTTTTAGGACTAAGCCCCCATTCAGATGGAAGTGCCTTGACAGTGTTGCAGCAAAGGAAAGGCAGCTCAGTTGGGCTTCAAATACTTAAAGACAACAATTGGGTACCTGTCCACCCTATTCCTAATGCATTACTGATCAACATTGGTGACACCATGGAGGTAAAGACCAAATAATACTCCCTCTCAATGTTGACCTATGCCATGAGTTGTCTGATCATTAAAACTATCATTAAGAATATTGCGTATGTATCTGATGCTTCTTTTTTAGTACATGTTTCTTATGGGTATAAGTTTCCATTTCCAATGGAGTAAAGTATACACTTTTCCTTGACTTAGGAATATGATGGAATAAGGCAAAATGACTCAGTAAATTGGATGCCCTTCTTATATTATGAAGTATCAGTTGATCGATACAGCTTGACCCAATTTTCATTATGGGTTATCGGGAAACAACATCTATGTGTTTCTAACACATTGTCATGGTTACATACATCCGACCCTCCAATACCCGGCATAGACGGAGCCTCTAAGGCAATGTGGTAATGTTGTTGTGGTTGTATTTCTTATGGGTATACTTTTTGTTTTGTAACAGGTACTGACTAATGGGAGGTACAAAAGTGTGGAACACAGAGCAGTGACACACAAAGAGAAGGATAGGCTCTCAATTGTGACATTTTATGCACCATCCTATGCAGTAGAGATTGGACCATTGCCAGAATTTGTGGATAAGAATAATCCTTGCAAGTTTAGAAGATATAACCATGGGGAATACAGCAAGAACTATTTAACTAACAAGCTCCAAGGGAAGAAACCACTGGAATTTGCCAAAATTAGCCAGGCCAACTCATCCCAGAATTGACTTTGCATTGCTGCAAAAGATCTGCCCATGAAAACTTGCTACTTGGGAGCAATCATGTGGTTAAATATTCCATATTAGCATATGGCAGTATTGTCTTGCCATCAATTCCTTTAGACAGGTTTTGTGGCTAAATCTTTATATTAAAGAAGCATCCTTCCTTGCTATCAATCCCTTTCAGTTATAGTTAACTGTTGTACTTGTACAATTGACTCTATCAAAGTTCTGAAGTCATGGTTACTTTTAATCTTATTCATAGTTTATTTTCAATCAGTATACTTCATTTGAATTTTTGTTTTATATATCGAATTATGCGTAACTCTTTGTTCACAAAACTTAAATTTTCTTACAATGACTAAGTTACTATATAAAAATAAAAGGCGTTCCCGACGCAGTAGGCTCCTGTTTGCGCAGGGTTTGCGAATGCGCCGGATCGTTTCGGAATCTGACACTTTGTGCAAGAGGCTGTTTCTGCAGCTTGAGGCACAAAGTAGCAACTTTACTAGTTGCTCCAAGGCCGTCCTCAAAAAGGGTGTTCCCGGTGCGCTAGGCTCTCGCGTTTACGCAGGGTCTGGGGAGGGGGCCGGATCACTTTGTGATCTGATGTACGCAGCTTTACCCTATACTGTTTGTGCAAGAGTCTGTTTCCGCAGTTTGAACTCGTGACCTCAAGATTATAAAGCAGCAATCTTATCAGTTGCTCTAATATTGAAGTTAGTATATAAAATAACTTTTCTAATTTTAAGGTTATGAGGCAATCAAACAAATCACTTTTTGTTATTGCTGCATGATTCTCAAGAGCATAGGGAATCATGAAGGCACTAGGGATCCCAAGAGCACTATGAGCCCTATGGTTATTAGATTTAGATGGTAGGTGCTAGCATCCCATTGAGGGTAGGAATCATTGGCACCCCATGGTTCATTGAGACCTTTTCTTTTTCAAGCTCATCTTTCAACGTTTTACAATATTGTTTACAATATTTGTTTTTAATAGAATAAACCAAAATGACTCACTAAATTACATCCGTTTCTTATATTGTGAAATAGTAGTTGATCGATACAGTTTGACGCAATTCTCATTATGAGTCATCGGGAAACAACCTCTTTGTGTTTATAACATATGGATATGGTTGCGTACATCTGACCATCCATATTCCCCCATAAGCAGAAACCTGTAAGACAATAGAATAATGTTATTGTTGTTGTGGATGTTGTTTACAATATTTGTTTCTAATATTTTGATGAAGTTTACGATATTTATTTACCCAACCTGATTGATACTATAACATCTTAACACTTTTTTCCGAGTAAATGCTCTTCTGGGTGTATACATAATTTTGTGAAACGATGTTTGTACTCTCAATATAATCGTTGATACCTCCATCCACTATAGCGTCTTAAAAGACTTTAATGAGTTATTCAAATACATAGTTCAGTGGTTAAACATATTCTTACGTTGAAGTTTTTTTATAGGTTGACGATTTGAATCTCCTTCTCTCTTATAACAACACATATTCAGTATATCTCAACAACAGCAAAAACTATCGTTAGGATTTGGAGAATGTGAGAGGCATGCAAACAATACATCTCTTCTAAAAGATAGAGAGTTTGCTTCCAGCGGGACTCTCGGCTCTATATGTAATTGCATAGATGACACAATAGTAGGGATATGATGTGCTAGTGTGTTAGTGAAGGAATTTAGTAAATTCAAATAGAAAGCTTTCGATATTAAGATTGTCATAACTGTGTGTATGCACAAATAATGAAAGACAAAGACAAACACAAAAAAGTGCAAAGTCGACCTAAAATGAGGAGAGTGTCTAAACCCCCAACGTATACTCTAAGGTGCTCATATCTCCTTCACTGGAAATCTTGGATCTTTTAACATAAACTTTATTTCTGGGTTTTTACCTCAAGGTCGTTGCTTTGTAATCTTAAGGTCACATGTTCGAGCAGCGAAAACAGCATATTGCACAAAGTGTATGGTAAGTCTGCGTGCATCAGATCGCGAAGCGATCCGGCCCCTCTTCAGACCTTGTGCAAACGTAAAAGTATAGTGCACCAAGAACGTCCATTTGTTGGAATGCATGACGTGATTTACATCATTTATATATGAAAGAATTATATAATGTTGACACATACAAAAAATGTATAACTGAAAGAAGAAAAATAAACGGATTTGACTTTGTAAATCTCTTTGTTTGATAAACCATAAATTGGTCGTCTGTTAGTCAACAGCAGTCAACGGTACAACTCTTGCAGTTCAGCGCCCAAGCATTGCTGTTCAGCCTTGTCTGCACTTCAGCGGGGCTGCACGACACTCATTATATCATCGAAGAATATACCAAGGTTTGCACCTCGGCACCAACTTCAGCTTATACCCAAGTGCCGCACCTCATACCACTTCAGCTAGATTAAACTCTGTACTTCGGCAAGACCTAATCTTGCACTTCGGCAAAGTTTGGTTTGACACTTCGGCAAAGGAACCAAGCACGGCATTACCTCGTGGGACCATCAGACATAAGTGCAATTCAAATATAATGACTACAGTTGGCTATTCAGCCTGTACACGCCAAGGTCACTCCAGCAGACCTATTAGTCATATCAGCCGGTCTACCAGTCACATCAGTATACCTACGGCGTCCTAGGCTTTCTGCCCCAAGCAAACATCTCATCCTCCATCAGAGGCCAAGGACGGGAAAAGGTTAATAAAAGCAAGCCAATACAGACAAGGAGAGGGATCTGAAATCCAAACATTGACATCCTAAAGCAAATTCATACACTTTGCTCTTCAGCTCATAATGTGAGAGACACTTAACTCTCCATCTAAATTATATTCTCAGTGAGAAATGACTCAAACTGACTTGAGCGTCAGAGGGTTTTTCCCGGGGCCAACCCCCGGGACCTCTGATCTGTGCTTCCTTATGTAGGATATTTTGGAAGCTATTCTAGCTACTTTATTTTCACCAGCTGACGACGTTAATTTGAGGTCATTTTGACCCTTGGTGAAGATCCGGCTTCATCATTGGGCGCTAGAGGAAGGGCCCCTAGTCCTTTAACCCAGTAAAATAGTTACTCAAAGCTTTCTCAATTTCGATCTTACCAAGCTATCGAGAGAAAGATGGATAAAAAAGATGGACAAGGGTCCAAGCGACCTATGACATCTAAGAGAAATCAGAAATCTTCTCAACAGCAAACAAAACAGTGTTCTGCAGAGCCGGGAGAATCCTCAACTCCCACCATCGCCTTCACATATGAAGAGCATATGCGAGCCATACATTATGTGGCTCAAAACCCGGGTGTGTTCCAAGCTGTAGTGAGGGAAATGAAGGGGAAAGCCTCTGCAGTGGGTCCCATTCCAGTAACTCTCACCTACAAGACCACTTGGAGTACTCCCCAACTCGGCATGGTTATCACCCCAGGCGTCAGGCCGAATTTATGGCTGAGGCAAGGCGTTCAGGACAAAAGTCTAGCCACTAGAGCTTAAAACGCACTCAGAAAGCATCTTTGCCATTCAAACATGGCAGAGAAGTTGACAACAAAGGCAAGGCCCCGCTGCAAGAAAGGTGCTCTGTCAAGATTCGGTTAGGAGGCCGAGGTAAATAAAGGAATTCTCTGTTGGCTTCAAAAGCACATATCCTTTCCTACATGAGGAAGAAGTCTCTGGCAAAGGAACCTTAGCCCCTGGCTGGACCGATCCACAAAAGAGATCGCCGACTGTACTGCCTTTATCATCATGATATGGGCATGATACAGAAGAATGTAGGCAGCTCGGACAGGAGATTGGACGTCTTATCGAGCTTGGTCACCTACAGCGTTTTTACAATCCGAGGTCTAGGCTCCACAACAGGCTGGACTTTGGTAGACCCCTTCCGGATGAAAGTTGTAAACCTGGGCCTCATCATGGGTTGCCAAGTGATGAGGATTCAGATTCTGATGAGAAGGGGTTACGGGTTCCTGGACGTACAAGGATGACTTAACAGCAAAAGTCCGTGATTCAAATGAATCAGGATTTATTTCTTCTTGTGTTCATCCGGTGTCTTTCGGCCCAGCCTTATATTATCAAAGGATCAATCTCTTGTTAGGATTCTCGCCTGGTTCCATTCAGCTGAGAGTTCTTATTTGGCATTCAGCCAGGAAAGTTAAGTCACCATATGGTGCATGAAGCAATAGTTTATGCCTATCTATAACCCGCAACGAAAGTGGGGGGCATACCTCAGCAGGTCTGAGAGGTTGAGCAGGTATCAACATTGGGACAAGCTTCCCTATATTTCACCTCAGCAGGTCTGAGAGGTTGAGCAGGTCTCAATAATGGGACATGTTTCCCTATATTTCACCTCAGCAAGTCCGAGAGGTTGAGCAGGTCTCAACATTGGGACAGGCTTCCCTATATTTCACCTCAGCAGGTCTGAGAGGTTGAGCATGTCTCAACAATGGGCCAGGCTTCCCTATATTTCACCTCAGCAGGTCTCAACAATGGGACAGGTTTCCCTGTATTTCACCTCAGTAGGTCTGAGAGGTTGAGCAGGTCTCAACAATAGGACATGTTTCCCTATATTTCACCTCAGCAGGTCTGAGAGGTTGAGCAGGTCTCAACAATGGGACAGGTTTCCCTATATTTCACCTCAGCAGGTCTGAGAGGTTGAGCAGATCTCAACAATGGGACATGCTTTCCTATATTTCACCTCAGCAGGTCTGAGAGGTTGAGCAGGTCTCAACAATGGGACAGGTTTCCCTATATTTCACCTCAGCAGGTCTGAGAGGTTGAGCAGGTCTAAACAATGGGACAGGTTTCCCTATATTTCACCTCAGCAGGTCTGAGAGGTTAAGCATGTCTCAACAATGGGACAGGTTTTCCTATATTTCATCTCAGCAGGTCTGAGAGGTTGAGCAGGTCTCAACAATTGGACAGGTTTCCCGATATTTCACCTCAGCAGGTCTGAGAGTTTGAGCAGGTCTCAACAATGAGACATGTTTCCCTATATTTCACCTCAGCAGGTCTGAGAGGTTGAACATGACTCAACATATGGGACAAGTTTCCCTGTATTCTAACTCAGCAGGTCTGAGAGAGTTGAGCAGGACTCAACAATGGGACGGAATTCCCTATATTCTAACTCAGCAGGTCTGAGAGGGTTGAGCAAGACTCAACAATGGGACAAGTTTCCCTATCTTTTAACTCAGCAGGACTGAGAAGGTTGAGAAGGATTCAACATTGGGACAGGCTTCCCTATACTTAAACTTAGTAGGTTTAAGACAGTTGAGCAGGACTCAACAATGAGACAAGTTTCCCTATCTTTTAACTCAGCAGGGCTGAGAAGGTTAAGCGGGACTCAACATTGGGGTATAGGGTTCCCTATATCTTAAATTTGTTAAAGCACAGCAGAGATGCAGTTCAGTCGAGTAGCTTAATATTTTTGGCAGAGCCAAGAATGGAGGTTGAAGCCTAATACTTGTGCAAAGAGCCAACGTATGAGAGATGAGAGGACTCTTTTGGCAAAGCGGGGGACAAATACTTGCAAACTATGAGAATAGAGCAAGTAAAGTCTCTCTAGCCGAAGACAAATACTTGTAAACTATGAAAATAGAGCAAGCAAAGTTTCTCAAGACCAAAGACAAATGCATCAACTATGAAAATAGAACAAGTAAAACTTCACATGCAGAAGGCAAAGTCAAGAAAATTGAAACAAGCTGAAGAGCACAAGTTGAAGAAAGTTGGATTTTCATTAAAAGAATATCTATTACAACTACAAAAGTTACAAGGAAAAATCCTATTCTACTCTTCACCATCCTCATCTTCTCTGAGATCAGCCCCACTTTGAAACTGAGCAATTTGGTTCTCAAGCAAGCTTCCAGCCTCGGGGTTGTAGAGTTCAACAATTTGAGGGTGATTCTTATCTAGGCTTGGGCAGACCTCAGAGCAAGTATCAATTGCCCAAGTCTGTCTAACAGCAATTGCCGAACCTTGCATCTTCAAGAAGTTACCAGTGAAAAATCCAGATTTCTTGAACTCAGCAACGGCAGTTCTCTTGATCTCCTCAGCCTGAAGTTCAAATTGACGGAGGAGATCAGCTTTGCTTTTTCGTTCTGCCTCCAATTGCTGGTTCAGTTCGGCCTTGCTATTGGACAATTCATGCTCAAAAGTGCTAAGCTCCTTCTGATAAAATTCCAGCTCAGATTTCAGGCTGTTCACCTGGGCTTCTAACTGGTTCAACCTCAAACTGTTGGGTCTTGCCACCTCTGCTAACCCGTCATTGGAATTTCTGAGGTTGACATTGATCTCAGAGAGTTGGGAGAATTTGACACGAAGCACTTCAGCTCGTTTGAAGATGTTGTATTCTTGGACCCGGTACTGCAGAAGTCAGACTGGTTAGAAAAAACATAAGGGATCAAGTGAAAAAGATGGAAAATAGTGGGAAATCTTACCACGGCCATATTCATTGCAAATGAATTCATGGCAGTATCCCAGTCCAGACTGCCATATGTCTGCCAATCACTAGGTAATATTGACATTTCAGTCACTTTCCTAGCCACATCAGGATCTGCAGCAGCATCAGTAAAGGAGAACTGCAGCGTCCTCGTACCCCTGCAGTTTCAGGAGGAATGCTCTCCTACCGGCGCATTTCCTTCAGAAGATTCTCCTAAAAGCTCAAAGGAAGGAACATCTTCATCAGAAATCCACCTTGGCGGAGGCATAGCTTCCTCTTTAGCAACTGGGGAGGAAGGAATTAAAATGGAGGCATCAATTCCCCCACTTTCATCACTTGGTTGAGCTGAAGCTGGAATAGAAATTTGAGCTTCAGCCTGAACAGGGTTATCAAGAGTTCCAATTGAAGAGGAAGAAATCCATGTGATTAAATGGAAACAAAATATGCTCAAAGACTAACGCAAGGCAAAATCTTACTTGGAATTGCGGTCTCGGAAGTTATCTGCACTTCGGATGAAGTGTTGGCATGGGCCCGCTTCGAGGAAGAAGGTTGCTCTTCAGACCTCTTCCTCTTAGGAACCAACCTTTGCAACCTCGCAAGGGTGTCAGACACCATAATTCCTGTAGAATTCAAGGAACAAACAGTCAAAACACAGATGCAATATCAGAACTAGTCAAAGATGTCCAAAATATTGCTATATACCCCGAACTATTCTCAAGGCAATTGGGATGAGGGGTCGAAAGTTATGTTTCGTCCACAAGTGTTCCAGGTCAGCAACCCTTACAACTGGCATGTCAACTTTTTTTCCAATCTACAGCCAAGGGTAGGTGTAACAATTGGGAGGCTTCATTGCGAAATTGCTCACTTGACCTCCTGTTATTTGCGCTTCCATTATTCCAAAAGATCCTTTCGGGTAATCCTATGTTCTTAACAAAGAAGAAACGTCCCTTCCAATCCTCGGTAGAAGAAGGAAGGTTTATGACATAGAATCTTTCACTATTTTGATGCCTCCTGTCAAAATAGTACCAGCTACCCTCCTGCTTACATTCAAATATTTCCCTAAAGACTGCAAGTGAAAAGGCTTTCTCAGCTGCTCTCAGATAGAGCAAGTAACTGAGAATAACCTCAAGGCCATTAGGCGTTATTTGGGGAAGCCTAAGTTTATAAGAGAACGGGATTTGGAGTAAAGGGGTTGGAATGGGGAGATTGAAACCGGACTTAAAGTATTCCTCATAAACTGCCTCATACCCTGCAGGGGGGTCATAAGCAGTTTGATGAGGAAGGGGAAGAATAGGAGCACAGGTACTCCTATCAACATTATAATGTTGACATAATAGAGGGAGATCAGTAGCCTCCAAGGTGCACATTGAGTTTTTCACCATTGAAGAAGGCACCATGGACTCTGGGGCGACTAAAAAAGAAGAAGAAATAACAGAGTCCATGGAAGAAAAATGGAAGGTGAAGAAAAGCTTACAAAAGATTGGAGACTTGAGATGAAAAGTGCTGGAATGGGGATAGAGAGAATCTTCAGAAACAATACAGCAGGATAAGCGGTGAGCAGAATAGAAGAAGAAGAAAAGAAGGAATTAGGGCAATTGTCCCTATTTATAAGAAGGAGAGGCAAAGGTTGCAACCTTTCGGATGAAATTCAGAAGGGGGTGATGGTTCAACTTCTTCCCCTCTTTCTCGATTTTCGAACCGACGTAAAAATAATGATGAAGCGTTGGAATTAGCGCTTACATTAAAAGCAAGAACTACGACGCAGCTACCGGGATAACTGTTCAGTTAATGAAAACACGTCACAGGCTTATTAGAATAAGATTTGTCTGCCCTCGCAGTTTAGCTCGGCCACACTAAATCTGGAGGCAAATGATAAACCATAAATTGGTCGTCTGTTAGTCAACAGCAGTCAACGGTACAACTCTAGCAGTTCAGTGCCCAAGCATTGCTGTTCAGCTTTGGCTGCACTTCAGCGGGGCTGCATGACACTCATTATATCATCGAAGAATATACCAAGGTTTGTACATCGTCACCAACTTCAGCTTATACCCAAGTGTCGCACCTCAGACCACATCAGCTAGATTCAACTCTGTACTTCGGCAAGGCCTAATCTTGCACTTCGGCAAAGTTTGGTTTGGCACTTCTGCAAAGGAACCAAGCACTGCATTACCTCGTGGGACCATCAGACAGAAGTGCAATTCAAATATAATGACTACAGTTGGCTATTCAGCCTGTACACGCCAAGGTCACTCCAGCAGACCTATTAGTCACATCAGCCGGTCTACCAGTCACATCAGCAGACCTACGGCGTCCTAGGCTTTTTGCCCCAAGAAAACATCTCATCCGCCATCAGAGGCTAAGGGCGGGAAAAGGTTAATAAAAGCAAGCCAATACAGACAAGAAGAGAGATCCGAAATCCAAACATTGACATCCTAAAGCAAATTCATACACTTTGCTCTTCGGCTCATACTGTGAGAAACACTTAACTCTCCATCTAAATTATATTCTCAGTGAGAAATGGTCCAAACTGACTTGAGCGTCGGAGGGTTTTTTCCGGGGCCAACCCCACGGGACCTCTGATCTGTGCTTCCTTGTGCAGGATATTTTGGAAGCTATTCCAGCTACTTTCTTTTCACCAGCTGACGACGTTAATTTGAGGTCATCTTGACACTTGGTGAAGATCCGGCTTCATCATTGTTTGTATAGAAAGATGATATATTTTGGTACTATGAAACATTACTTATGTATGAAAGAATTTTAGTAACTGTTTTACTAAAAAAGCACCTCCTGATTTCCAAGTAACTTTATTCATTAAATTCATTATACAATAACTGCCAATTAATAATACTTACTTTGTTATTAGTCTTTCTACCTTAAGTCCTCGTACCTCTAATCTTATCGTCTCATTTCAATAGTACTTACAAACTTTTCTCCCATGGAGAAAACGAATAAGATGACTTCAACCCTACCAAATGAAAACTGCCTATACAGCTTAGTAGTTATTTTTATTTAACAAAATATAAAGAAACTGTTTTTTTTTTTAATTGAGAAGGGGATTCGAACTTAAATCCTTATATAAAAAAATACTAATCAACTGTTAGATCTACATTTTCCGTAAAATATAGATAAATTGTTGTGTTTGTTTCTTAAGATAGCTTTTGATGTCGTTGGATATACTGATTATGATTGTTGTTGTTGTGTTTATTCATGCTCACGCAAGCTTTAGCAAATCCACAGGTTTCTTGAAGTTTATGAATAGACTATTCCAACAAATGAGATCCAATATTTGAGCATAGATGACTTCATAATCTTCCAAATTGTAAGGGCCCGCCAAAGGGGTCGGATTCCCTCACCGTAAGGAGAGATAGTGAGAGATGACCTGACAGCACGTGTTTAACAGAAGAGTTATAAGGTCAAGTAAGAGAATCTCTCGTCAGAGGGACATGCGGCTCGTCGGGAGCGGATGGGATCTGAAGACGCCTTATATGAGGCTTCCAATCACGCGACGCCACGTGCACAAAAGGGTCTTTTTTTTTTAAAAAAAAAAGTAAACAACAGGCCTTTTGTACACGTGGCGCCACGTGATTGGAGGCCTCATATTTTGCCTCATATGAGGCCTCCTCCTCTGATCTCATCCGCGTCGGGAGACGGTAAATTATGAAGGTGGTTGGGGATAAGGCTATAGCACTAAAGTATTGTTGCATCAAATGCCTAACAAGAATTCAGGAAAGTTGAGCAATCAACTGAAGAAGATCCATTATACAAAGAGAAAAAAAAACATCTACGGGCGCCAGGCCTCGAGAGCAATTGCCTTCGTTTATTGTTACTTTCCCCGTTGATTTGGAATTGTAAAATGCAAAGAGGGCCGTTGGTTTTTGGTTCTGCTTCACTTAGCCTCCCACTTCACTATCAAGTTGGCATGGTCAAAAAGATTACGTTTACAACTTTCCCCACTCTCTTTAGGCTGCGTAGGCCTGACGTCTAACTTTTGCTTCATTTGTCCTTTTCTTTTTTTCCATTTTTTTAATTACGATGCATAAAAGTCATACCTTGATTCAGAAATTTCACTCTCCAAGGTTGTAAGTTTCGTAGAAGATGCAAATCAGGATTATTAAGCCGACTTTTAAATGTGAAAAACAATATTTCATATTCTGAAGATGTCTAGCCTAAACCCAACTATCTTTTTGTTTAATTGTCTTGGTGGGCATTATTTGATATGTAAATTAAGACTTCGATGGGTTTCACTTTAGATCTAACTCATAGATATACACATTTTTCAGTTATGTTGGAGTTCAGATTTTGACTTAGGTTTCAATCAACATCATATGTCTGAATTTACATAGATATAACAGCATAATAAATGTGAGGTCTCTAATCTCATTAGAGTCTAGAGTAGAAATTTTAGAGCTCGGTCAAGACAATTTTCACATAAAAATGACGATTATGCACAATTTTTTCTCTCCTTTTTACTCATAATTATTGTAATTGAACCTATAAGAAAACCCTCATCTATACTATTTAGAGTTTGTACATGTCTCTTGGAGGTTATGTTCCATTATCACCTATTTATCACAACATTTTATTCATCCATTTCAACTTTTGCTTTGTAGCTGTGTCAAATACTTCTTTTAACCCGTAGAAGGGGCGTATATTTGACTAATTTGTTTCGATAGTCATTTAAAAAATGGTCACCGAATTTGTTGACTTGATTGGCTCTTGATGAGATCACCTCCTCCTTTTTTCTCACCCTACGCGTCACCACGCGACACGTGGCAGCAGGAGGGATCTTGATATTCCTTCTGCCACATGTCGCGTGAGACGTGTGGGGTGAGAGAGAAAGGATGAGAGGATGCTAACCCCTAACCCCAACATTTCACTGTGATATTGTGCCAAATAGAACTATTAGCATCGTTTAATTAATCACCTTGACACCTCCATCAGTTCATACAATATTTTCAGCGTTGACACGATGTTATATAAAAGTAGGAAGACTGGATGCTGTATTACACACAGAGACTACGACGACAACAACATTACCACATTGTCTTAGAAACTCCTGTCTATGACGGTGTGAGAAGTCGGATGTCGGTAACCATACTTATGTGTTAAAAACACACAGAGATTGTTTTCCGATGATCCATAACGAAAACTACGTCAAACTGTGTCGATCAACTGTTAATTCAAAATATAAAAAACGCAGCTCATTCAAATCCTGAAGGCCAGAAACTATTCTCCCTCGGGAAAAATACAAGCTACATTTTCCGACAAAATCTGCTCTGCTGACACGAAGGTTTGATTTCAATCCCATGGCGTCGTGATTACGAGATGCTGAGTGTTCCTAACTTGAACCACTCGTGAAACATAACTTTTATGGGGTACCTTCTCATGGGAAAATTAATCTCCTTGAAGTGTTAAAATCACAAAACAAGATCTTGCTTCCCCCAAGAGTCTGCTATATTGGCAAACGTCTAACTTTGAACCCACTATTTCTTATCATGAAGACGAGGATGGTGAAGTGGATGTATGATCATACAATACTAGACCGGCTCAGAAATAAGGTATTTTGGGAAAGGCTAGAGGTGTCTACTATAGCGGATAAGATAAGGGAGAGAAGATTTAAATGGTTTGGACATGTTAAGCAGAGAAAGACAACGGCGTCCGTCAGAACAGTTGAAAGCCTCCTTGCATAAGGGAAAAGAAGTAAAAACATGCCCAAACTGACTTGGGAGAAACAGATTAGATACGACCCACTAGATTTGCACACCTCTGAAGACACGGTCTAGGAAGGAGCTCATGGACACGGAAGATTGAGGTTAACAAGATTCATGCAGAATATAGAGGCAGCTTAGACTATATAAATGAGGTTAGATACTCGCTCAACGTTAGGATGACTTTGCATTTTTTGTGTTTGTCTTTATCTTACATTATTTGTCGTTCATTATGTGTCTATGCATATACATATAGAGCTCGGGGTGTCGCTGTAAGCGAACTCTCTATCCTTTGAGATGGATGTATTGTTTGTCTGCCTCTCACCCTCCCCATACCCTAACTATTGCTTTCGCTGTTGTTGAAATATACTGGGTATGTGTTGTTGTAACTTTGAACCTACGACATCTTGTTTATGAGACAGAAGTACCTGGCACTTAGCTACACATGGTTGCTTATTGGACCTAAATATCTAATCATGATCACGGTGTCTTCTTCGTTCATCCAGATTTATCTTCACGCAATCGAATACATACCAACTTGAATTCCGTCCATATGCTGATATGATACCTGTTGGGGCATTAGTCCAGTCCATTTGTTATTGGACATTTTGTAAGTGATAGACCAATCACTTATTTTGTGAGACCCAAATGGTTTGGGTATTTGAGAGATTCTCTTAGTAGCCTTATAATGATGTTTTTGCTGGCTGAAAATAAGAGAGGGACTGTAGAAGAACTGAGAGCTCAAAAACAGAGAAGAGAGAGCCAAAATTTTCGCAGATTTCAGATTTTCTGGGCAGCCTCTGCTATTTTGACGATCGCCAGAGATCCGACCGTTGGATTTTGCTGAAATTTGGACAGCATCTTCGGAACACACAGGGCTACATTTTGACCGTTCAGTTTTTGAATCGGAGCTCTGGATCGGTTTTAATCGCTACTGGTGTCAGCTGCGTTTTTGGGTGAATTTCTGCAGTTTTATTCTCCTTCAATTGTTGTCTCTTATGTATGTTGTTGTTGGTGGGCTGTAACATCCTTGTAGACTGATTTGGGTGTTTTTACCCTCAATTTCATAATAAGAGAAGAAGAAGGGTGGACTCCTTACAAGTCCCGTGGTTTTTTATCCTTCACATTGAAGGGGTTTTTCCACGTATAAATCTCTTGTGTTGTTTGAAGCTTTATCTTGGATAATTTGCTTGAGCTTGTGGTGTGTGATTGATATTTGCTTGGTGAATCAATTGTGGTGAATTGGTAGAGCATTTTGGTTGGTTGTCTTGAAGTTGATCCTTGTAGGTGTTGTATCCTACTTGTTGCTTCTCCCCTACAACTGGTATCAGAGCATTTGGTTAAACTGTAGATATGGAATCTGGAAATCATGCTATGGTTAAATTGACATCAACCAATTATTCCATTTGGCGTCCGATGATGGAAGATTTACTATACTGTAAAGATTTGTTTGACCCAATTGATGTGGATAAAACCAAGAAAGATGACACGCCCACTAAACCCGAGAAGATGTCGGATAAAGAATGGGAAAAGCTAAAGAGAAAGACCTTGGGAACAATTAGACAGTGGATTGACATTAGCATATTCAATCATGTGTCCCAAGAGACTGAGCCACTTGAGTTGTGGAGAAAATTGGAGGGTCTTTATGAAAGAAAGATTGCTCACAACAAGGCCTCATTGATTAAGAGACTTGTTAATCTCAAGTTGAAGCCAGGGAAGTCAGTTTCAGAGCATCTAAGTGACTTTCAAGATATCAATAGTTTCAGACCCACGATATGTCACTATTGTAGCAAGCCTGGCCATATTCAAAAATTTTGCTATAAGTTGAAAAGAGATCAGCGACAGAAGAAAAGTGATCATTTCAAGGAGGGTGAGGACAAGAATACAGCTGCGACAGCTTCTGCTTCAGATGATTCTGTTTCTTTGATTTGTACTACTGGTGATTGTTGTCATGTTGACAATTCCGATTCTGAATGGCTTGTTGATACTGGGGCTTCTTATCATTGTGTTCCTGTTAAGGAGTACTTTATTGACTACCAAGCTGGAGATTTTGGTAGTGTGAAGATTGGAAACCAGAGTTCAGCTATTATTTTTGGAATTGGAGATATTCAAGTACAAACCAGTGTTGGGTGCTATTTGACATTGAGAGATGTTCGCCACATTCCAGATTTACGCCTCAATTTATTGTCTGCTAATGTACTTGATCAAGAAGGTTACAAGCACACTTTTGGTGAGGGTAAATGGAAATTGTCTAAAGGTTCTTTGACCGTTGCTCGTGGCAAACTCTGCTGCACCTTGTATAAGACACACTTGAAAGTGTGTACTGGTGAGTTGAATGCTGTTGAGGAGAAAACTTCACCTAACTTATGGCACCGAAGGTTGGGACATGTCAGTGAGAAGGGTATAAAGTTGCTGGCTGGTAAGTCTCTTATTCCTGTTGATGTTACCATCTCTCTTGACCCTTGTGATCATTGTTTAGCAGGAAAGCAACATAGAGTTTCTTTTCCGAGGAGATCCACAAGAAAGAAAGTGAAGCTAGAGTTGGTTTACTCTGATGTGTGTGGTCCCATGGAGGTGGAATCACTTGGTGGTAACAAATACTTTGTTACTTTTATTGATTATGCTACTCGGAGAACTTGGGTTTATATGATGAAGAACAAAAGCGAGGTGTTTGGTATCTTTCAGAAGTTTCATGCCATGGTAGAAAGGGAGTCAGATTGCAAATTGAAGCGTCTCCGAACTGATAATGGAGATGAATACACTTCAAATGAGTTTAAAGCATATTGCTCAAGATATGGTATTCGGCATGAAAGAACAGAACCTGGTACCCCACAACACAATAGTGTTGCCGAGAGGCTGAACAGAACTATTGTTGAAAAAGTGAGATGTATGCTTAGGATGTCCAATCTTCCTAAGTCGTTTTGGGGAGAAGCAGTTGGAACCGCTGTGTACTTGATAAATAGAGCACCATCAGTTCCTTTGGAGTTTGAGATTCCTGAGAGGGTTTGGTTCAAGAAAGATTCCTCTTATTCTCATTTGAGGGTGTTTGGATGCAAAGCTTTCATGCATGTGCCGAAGGAACAGAGATTAAAGCTTAATTTCAAGACTTCTCCTTGTGTGTTTGTTGGATATGGTGATGAAGAGTTTGGTTACAGACTTTATGATCCAGCAAAGCAAAAAGTTGTGAGGAGTAGAGACGTTGTCTTTTATGAGCACGAGATGGGTTTTCATCTCTTAGGTGCTGGTAAGACTTATTCTACTGATTTCTCTCATGGTGTTGTTGATATGTCTCCTATTTCTGTTCCAGATGATCGACAAACAGGTGATGCTCCCGAGGATGGTCATGGCACCATTCATGAACATGACCATATCGAAGAGGTACAACCAGAAATTGTTGAACCACAACCTGAAAATAAAGATGTAGATAATGAATATGGAGAGTCTTCTAATCAGGGGGAGCAATTCAACCCACAGGTGGAAGAGCAAACAGTTAGAAAGTCAACCCGAGTTCGACAACCTTCAAGACTTTATCCCAGTTCTGAGTATATCCTAATCACAGATGAGGGGAGCCTGAGAGCCTTCAAGAGGTGTTGTCACATCCAGACAAAGACCATTGGTTTAAGGCTATGCAAGAGGAGATGGATTCTTTGAAGAAGAATGAAACCTATGATTTGGTGAAGCGTCCAACAGGGAAGAAAGTCTTGAAGAACAGGTGGTTGTTTAAGAACAAGAAAGATGGTCATAAGCTAGTGAGGCGGAAGGCAAGACTAGTGGTGAAGGGATGCCACCAGAAGAAAGGCATCGACTTTGATGAGATTTTTGCACCAGTGGTGAAGATGGCTTCCATTCGTATAATTTTGGGACTAGCTGCCAGTTTGGATCTTGAAATTGAACAACTTGATGTAAAAACTGCTTTTTTACATGGTGATTTGCATGAGGAGATTTACATAGAGCAGCCAGAAGGATTTGAAGTCAAAGGTAAGGAGAATTTTGTTTGTAAGTTGAAAAAGAGTCTCTATGGACTTAAGCAGGCACCAAGGCAATGGTACCGCAAGTTTGATTCCTTTATGAGTACTAATGGATACAAGCGGACTTCTGCAGATCCTTGTGTTTATTTTAGAAAGTTCTCTGAAGGTAACTTCATTATCTTTTGCTTGTATGTTGATGATATGCTGATAGTGGACAAGATGTTGAGATGATTCGCAGGTTGAAAGAGGATTTGTCAAAGTCCTTTGATATGAAAGATTTGGGTCCTGCAAAGCAAATTCTTGGCATTGAAATTGTTCGTGATAGAAAAGCTGGTAAGCTTTGGTTGTCACAAGAGAAGTATATTGAACGGGTGCTTGAAATGTTCAATATGAAGAATGCCAAGCCAGTTAATACACCACTTGCAGGTCATTTCAAGTTGAGCAAGCGGTGTTGTCCTACTACCGATAAAGAGAAGGAAAGTATGTCACATATTCCTCACTCATCTGCTGTTGGTTCATTGATGTATGCTATGGTGTGTACAAGACCGGATATTGCACATGCTGTTGGTTAGGTTAGCAGATTCTTGGCTAATCCAGACAAGGTTCACTGGGAAGCTGTAAAGTGGATCTTGAGATATTTGCATGGCACCTCAAAATTAAGTTTGTGTTTTGGAGGTGGTGAGCCTATTCTTGAGGGATTTACAGATGCTGACATGGCTGGTGATCTTGATAACAGAAGGTCTACCTCAGGTTACTTATTCAAATTTGCAGGGGGAGCCATTTCATGGCAATCCAAGCTACAGAAGTGTGTAGCATTGTCTACAACCGAGGCAGAGTATATAGCAGCTGTGGAAGCATGTAAAGAAATACTTTGGTTGAAACGTTTCTTTCAAGAGTTGGGTTTGAAGTAAATGGAGTATGTTGTGTTTTGTGATAGTCAAAGTGCTATGGACTTGAGCAAAAATAGCATGTACCATGCTCGTACAAAGCATATTGATGTAAGGTATCATTGGTTGCGTGATGTCATTGAAGAGAAACTAATGAAGTTGAAGAAGATTCACACCAATAAGAATGGTGCTGATATGTTGACAAAGGTAGTTACTGGAAGCAAGCTTGAATTTTGTTCCAAGCTTGCAGGTATGTCCTTTTGATGAGCTTCGCGTATAGTCTTCCCCAAATTGGACTGGAGGGGGAGATTGTTGGGGCATTAGTCCAGTCCATTTGTTATTGGACATTTTGTAAGTGATAGACCAATCACTTATTTTGTGAGACCCAAATGGTTTGGGTATTTGAGAGATTCTCTTAGTAGCCTTATAATGATGTTTTTGCTGGCTGAAAATAAGAGAGGGACTGTAGAAGAACTGAGAGCTCAAATACAGAGAAGAGAGAGCCAAAATTTTCGCAGATTTCAGATTTTCAGGGCAGCCTCTGCTATTTTGACGATCGCTGGAGATCCGACCGTTGGATTTTGCTGAAATTTGGACAGCATCTTCGGAACACATAGGGCTACATTTTGACCGTTCAGTTTTTGAATTGGAGCTCTGGATCGGTTTTAATCGCTACTGGTGTCAGCTGCATTTTTGGGTGAATTTCTGCAGTTTTATTCTCCTTCAATTGTTGTCTCTTATGTATGTTGTTGTTGGTGGGCTGTAACATCCTTGTAGACTGATTTGGGTGTTTTTACCCTCAATTTCATAATTAGAGAAGAAGAAGGGTGGACTCCTTACAAGTCCCGTGGTTTTTTATCCTTCACATTGAAGGGGTTTTTCCACGTATAAATCTCTTGTGTTGTTTGAAGCTTTATCTTGGATAATTTGCTTGAGCTTGTGGTGTGTGATTGATATTTGCTTGGTGAATCAATTGTGGTGAATTGGTAGAGCATTTTGGTTGGTTGTCTTGAAGTTGATCCTTGTAGGTGTTGTATCCTACTTGTTGCTTCTCCCCTACAATACCTCCCAAAACATTACATAATTGTAAGTGTACAATTAACTTTGCTTTCTATTTGTATTTACTAAATTCATTTACTAACACACTAGCACACCATAGTCATCTATGCAGGTAAATATATATCTGGAGGTCTCGCTGGAAACAAACTTTCTGTCTTTTGAGATGGAGGTATTGTTTGCTCGCCTCTCACCCTACCTAACTTTTGCTGTTGTTAGGATATACTGGTTATATGTTGTTGTACAACTAACTAAAGCATCAAAGGGAAAAGACTCATACCTAATTCGACTAACAGAATCAGATATAGTGCAACCTAACCTAATTTCAGGCCTGAAATGATAATTTAAAGGGAATGCTTCCGTGGTGGCTCAGCTGAATCAGAATGAGTCAATTTATCTTAACACAGAGTTTCTTGCGCAACTGAAAATGCTTGAATGAACGGAAAAAAAGGGCTACCTGTTAGGAAATCGACAGAATCAGTGTCAAAACGCATAGCGGAAAAACAAAATTTGATCTCCGATTTCCTACTAAGGACCCATGTTGTTTGTTTAAATCGACGAAATACATTCAAAAACTTACCTCTGTAGATTCGAAATCCGCAAACGAACGAGGTGCGAAAACACGAACAACTTCTGTCGATATCCACACGAATACTTTCGTCCGGAGTGCTAGCTTTTGAAACGGTGCGGCTGAAGAACTCGGTTTTCTCCAAAAACGAGTTCTGTTTTTCTTTTTCTTATGTGTGATCTCTGTATGAGATGCACCATTATATATACAAATACGTAGACATCAAATCCGAGTCCAAATCGGATTAGTTAAGCCAATCAGAATCCATATTAGATATGGATTCTATCAGGATATTCAAAATCCATATCAGATATAGATTCTTTCGTGTGACCCGATAGGCCCATATTAATTGGCAGTCGGTTAAATCTCCATTAAACCAACAAGTCGTAATTGGTCTCTAGCAAGACATTACGACTATCCAATTAATACGAGTAAAGTCCAACTAGCCTAATGATAGTACATGCATTAATCCTTTTTCCCACGATATCTAGTTTGAACATAAGTCATGGTCAGTGTCATACTTATATTGTTCAAACATATGATTATTCGATCTCTAAGTAGACTGATAAAACAAATGACATTGATCACACTATCAATTTATTTGAACACGGCCATGCATTTCACAGTCTCACTTATCGAGGGGCCCAAAAGATATCTTTCTCAAAGAGAGGGACAATAAATATCTCGATTGTTCAATATCCTCTACATAATTTCCATCATACTCAATCATGAACTTTATTATTATCCAGTTATGGATAAAGTTTGATCATGTCAAAATTTGATCAAAGTTTTTGAAGTATATCTCAATATATAACATAACCTAGGCATTACTGAACATAACATAGGTATTACTGAACCCAAGACGAAATTGGTTAAGAAGCAATTTATACGCAACTTGTGACATGTCTATTTGTGTCAGGGCCTCTGGCTATATAACGGCCAACTAATCGTACCGGTCGTATTCTAGAATTTGGAACGAAAAGAAGACTAAAGTTTCCTAGCATAGGACGGGTAAATAGCTCTAAATGAATGGATTGGATCGACTTGTAAAATAGAACGCTTTATGCTGTTGGGGAGTTCTTCAAGAGTCTTACCGTCTTCTTGATTTACTATATTTGTATTAATAGCTTGGTTCACTATAGGATTTACCATATTTTATATATCAAGATCTATTTCATCACTTTTGAAGGAACATCTAATCTTTGATGCCTCAATTTTGAGCGTTAGACCGTTGGATATGTTGACTTATTAAATGTGTATTTATTTATTTTATATATATATATATATATATATATATATATATATATATATATATATATATATATATATATATATATATATATATATGGGCCGAATTGTTTAAGCCATTTCAAGGGAGCATTACCGCAACATTCTCTCATAGAATTAGTCATTTTTATTATTGAGTTTTAGATAGAGTTATGATTTATATTGATGTTGTAATTTTACACACGAATAAATAATGAATTCGTACCAATTATTTCTTATGAATTAGGCACATCGTCAAACTGCGTAAATCTTGTGTGTTCTTTATTATTATTTTTCTCGCATATTTCGATCTTGGTTGCATAACATAAACCGAACCTCATTTGCTTTCTTTCAAGATTAACCGATGAAATATGATGCACCCTCCCGATAAAAAAAAAAATATTCATTGAAACCAATGATAATGCAATTTGCTGATATCATGCTTATGTAAGCACCAATTATGCACTACACAAGTTACTGGACTTACTAGACTTGCCCAAAATTGCATGCATGAGTTAAAACAAGTGCACTTCATGACCCCACCAATTACGTGTTTAAATTTGATGTCCCGATTTTTTTGACCAAAAGTCAAATCCAGAGCTCTTGGGGCCGTCACTGTCTTAGCTCCATGTAATTCTTTTTTGAGCAAAAGTCAAATCCATATCTCTTATAATGGTCAGATATTGACAAAACTTATACAAAGAGCCTACTGCAAATAGGACATGTAATCGTACATCTAATAGAAGCGGATTCACACCATTGCCATTCAAGTTTAGATAGCGGTATTGTTTCCACTCTGCGTGTATCTCGATTCGAACCTGAAACATCAATTTTCCGACCCGAATGTTAATTGAACTGTCCCGAGACAATGTCTCAATTTTTTGTCTCATTATGGCGACTGTCCTATATTTAAATGTAACGATAAAATAAAACAAGAATTTGCCTCCAAGGCATAGTCCAGTTAGTACTTGGGTTGGGGATTGCCAACAAGAGGTCATGAATTCGAATCTAGAGACGCGCACAGTGTGGGTGTTCCTCTGCTGTCAGGCCAAAGGCCTGGTTTGTGAGGGGCACCTTGTGTGGGTAACTGTGTAAGATCTCACACAATCTAGAAGGCTGCTGCACTCCTGATTTACATCCTCCACGCAGCTCCTTAGGGCTGGAGGAGTAGAGGCCCTTTGGGTTGGGTTCAACCTTTGCCAAACAACGATAAAATAAAACAAAAAGGTCCACCAAAAACAATAATGATAACCTCATTATAAGACTGTCACATGTGTAAACATAAGGATAAAAAACAAAGAGGTCCACCAAAAAAATAATAACAATAATATTGACTTTTACACACGGGAGATGAAAATTGTCCCATATGTAAACATAAGGAGAAAAAAAAACAAAGAAGTTCGTCAAAATGATAAAGGGGAATCTCAATTATTAGTCTAAAGTTTGGTCCATTACTCAGTTAACAGCCTAATGTTGATGAAATTCAGTTAACACCCAGTCTTTGTCCATAATGCCTCACTTGTAGCTAGTTGATCGTTGACTAACCGTTGACTTTCTCAGACCAACCAGTAGTTGACACGTGGTGACCCTTTTTAATTAAAAAAATAAAATTGTATTTTTGAATAAATTGATTAAAAAGAATTTAAAAATTCTAAAAATTGTAAAAATTAATTAAAAAATATTTTAAAAATCGAAAAATTTAGGAAAAAAAGATAAAAATAATAAAAAATTGCCCCCAATGGCCCAGCCCTCCCACCAACCCCACCCCCCACGACCACTCCCACCCCCTCCGCACCCACTCCCCCAGGCCAAAAAAAATTTTTTTAAAATTTTTTCTAACTCATCCATAACGTCCCGACCACTCCCGCGTACCCTCCTCCGCCCCCGCGCACACCCAAAAAAAATTTTAAAATTTTTTCAACTCACACACAAAGCTCCGACCACCCCTCGGCACCCAAACAACCCAACCCCCCGGCCCAAAAAGAAAATGACAATGTTTTTGTCAGATTATTATAAGGTTAAATTTTCTAAGAGAATTTCTTCTGTGTGTTGAATGTTGGAGGAGCGCAAATGACGATGTGCATGAACATCTACAATATCTCATGCACGATATTGGAGATGCTTTTGAAATTATGTCCGGGGGTGGGGGTGGGGGTGGCACGAGGTGTGGAGAGAGAAAACAATTTTTGACTTTTCTTTTTAGACTGGGTGTTGGGGTGCGGGAGAAGGGGGCGTTGTCTAGGTGGTCGGGACGTTATGGTGAGTTAAAAAATTAAAAAAAAAATTTTGGCGAGTGGGGGGAGGGTGGGGGTGCACGGGGGTGGTCGGAGCGTTATGGGTGAGTTAGAAAAAATTTAAAAAATTTTTTTTTTTGGCCTGGGGTGGGGGGGTAGTGGCGGAGAGTGGGAGGGGCTGGGGCGGTGGGAGTAATTTTTTATTATTTTCATTTTTCCTAATTTTTCGATTTTTAAAATATTTTTAATTAATTTTTACAATTTTTAGAATTTTTAAATTCTTTTTAATCATTTTATTCAAAAATACAATTTTATTTTTTAACTAAAAAAGGCCGCCACGTGTCAACTACTGGTTGGTCTGAGAAAGTCAACGGTTAGTCAACGGTTACTCAACCGTTAGTCAACGATCAACTGGCTACAAGTGAGCCATTATGGACAAAGACTGGATGTTAACTGAGTTTTCATCAACGTTAGGCTGCTAACTGAGTAATGTGTCAAACTTTAGGCTAATAATTGAGATTCTCCCAAAATAATAATAACAACAACAATGTTGACACTTTTACAAGTAACCAAAGCAAAAAATTCAAAAAATAATGCATTTTTAATAAAAACACAACAAACAAGGTACGAATTAGAAAAATTCAAAAAAAAAAAAAGGTAAGGCGTTATTATGCTGCCCTATAGCACCTAACGCGCCATTCTAAATGGTGTCTTAGAGCACACAAGGTGCATTTAGAGTTGCTCCTTAGACGTCTAAGGCTTCGTTCAGAATGACAACTTACGTATATTTTTTTTAATTTTGTTAATTTTTCTTCCTCATGTCAGATAACGAACCACACTAGCTACACCCTATCTCCTCTAAGGCGCCATTCAGAGTGACACCTTGGATTTTTTAAGAACAAAATTTAGTATGATTTAAGTATTAATTTCGTTTAAGTATGATTTGAATCACAACTAATATCATTTCGTAATTTAACGTATTTAGAGGTAGTCATCAATTAATCATATTTAAAAAAAGAACTGATTTAAATTTATTCTTATGTAAGAATGAATGAAAAGTTTTTTATCACTGCATTTGATTCTCAACTTATACAATTGCATCATATATACATGTCTTCATGTACGTTTTGTAATCTATCAAATAATTTACAATTAAACTCTATCATCTATCTATAGAGACTATATGATGTGATTCATTACAATAAATACAACATTTATGAATACAGATATTACACAGCAAAGGCAAATTAGCAAATATCATTGTAGCCGTATAAGGAAACTCGAATTTTCTTCATGCATGTGGTATGGCAGCAATATTAATCTATCATATGCTGAAAATTCTTAACCATGGGCTTTGTATTGAGTAGATAAATCATGTGTTGCATCTATTGAAATAAAGTTAATTTTGACTTTTTTCATGTCGTTGAGATTATGTAATAATGAGTTTATATACAAAGATTTTCTTGGCAATATTTTGGCATGTGTCATTCAAGATGTATAATATCTGAAGTGGACATATCTTTTGATGGTAAATATATGCATGTATAATAGTTTCACATGCGCACTTTTCCACTATAATAACGTCATCGATGAGGGAATATCTCTCCTTTTTTTCTTTTATTATTTTTTATTTTAAAAAAAAAAAAAACTAAATCAGTTTTTAACGTATGATAATTGATGACTGCTTTTAAATTTCATGAATTGCAAATTGATATTAATTGTGATTCAAATCATACTTAAATGCGATTAATACTTAAATCATGCTAAAAGTTAATTTTTTTTAAAGAAAAGATTAAGATGCCATTTTAGGAGAGATGAGATGTGACTGGTTGTTCGCTAAATGGAAGGAGGAAGAAAAATAAAAAATAATAAAAAAACACTCATAAGACCCGATTCTTAATACTCTAATTCGTACTCTATTTGTAGTTTTTATTATTAAAATTGCATTATTTTTCGAAATTCTGTGGACACAAAAATAGGACAGAGGATTAAGACAACCAATGTGAGCCCCTCTCACTCCCTTTTCTAGATTCTAAAGACATTGAATCTCATGCTTCTTAGTTCCAAATATTCTCCTATAAATAGGGGACATCCTGCATAAAGAAAAGCCAACAAAAAAAATCAAATCAAATCTTGAGATCGTTTAATAATGGCTCCTGCATCAGTTCACCCAGTTTCTGTTGGCCACATTGATGATGTTCAGGAACTAAGGAAGAATAAGCCTACATTCATTCCTGAAAGATTTCTGAGAAGAAATACTGAGACGCCAACATTTTCCATAGTAAATACTCCATCCTCTTACAATGAAATTCCCATAATTGATGTTTCCAAACTCAAGAATGGCAGCAAAGATGAATTCCTCAATGAAGTTTTCAAACTCTCTGTTTCCTGTAAAGACTGGGGATTCTTCCAGGTTCTTGTTCTTCTTTTCCACCCACTGCGTCTTTATTTAAATTCTATTTTTTAAATATATGTAAATATCTATGGCAGGAATGTGCATCTTGAAAAAGG
Organism: Eustoma russellianum; assembly: GCA_036186865.1. NCBI lineage: Eukaryota > Viridiplantae > Streptophyta > Magnoliopsida > Gentianales > Gentianaceae > Eustoma > Eustoma russellianum. Next base: position 27,472,742 of record AP025065.1, read on the forward strand.
GTTCAGATATGGGGAGTCTATGTATGAAGTAAAATATGATTTTTTTCAATCACGTGCCAACACGTGTAAAAAATGCTTTTTTTTTAAAAAAAAAAAGTTTAAACTGCTAACTAGTTTTTACAAATGACCGCGCTTGATTTAGGACTTCATATTTTGTCTCATACAAAGCCTCCCGCTTGAAAAGGGATCTTTCTTGACCAATGGGGCAACCCAATTGGCCCTCTCTCTTTTCTTTCATTCCTTTTTTTTTAAACTAAGAGATATGATTCAAACCGTGGTTATCACCGGAAAATTTACCACTAGGACAGTTTAAATTCCGAATCTCATTGGCCTTTTCATTTCCAATGCAGTCAACGACACACTCTTTCTTAACTTTGAAATATGATGTAATAAAGTAAAATGACTTACTGAATTGGCTGCACTTCTTATACTGTGAATAGCAGTTGATCGACACAGCTTGACGTAATTTATATTATGGTCATCGTGAAACAACCTCTATATGTTTCTAACACATGGGTATGGTTGCTTACATTTGACCCCCGTACCACGTTATAGGCGGGAGCCTCTAAGACAATAGGGTAATGTTGTCTTTGTTGTTGTTGAAGATTCATGGGATATTTGTGCTGATTTTGTAAGTGTTTATTATTGCTTAGGTAATAAACCATGGAGTTGATCAATCCCTTCTTGAAAGTATTGAGGAAGTGGCCAATGACTTTTTTATGCTACCCTTGGAGGAGAAGAATAAGTACCCTATGGCTCCTGGGACAGTTCAAGGATATGGTCAGGCTTTTGTTTTCTCAGAGGACCAAAAGCTTGATTGGTGCAACATGTTTGCTCTTGGAGTAATACCCCACTCCATCAGGAACCCCAAACTCTGGCCTACAAAGCCAGCAAACTTTTGGTAAACATATTTGAAACATATTGGGCCTACTTGTTACTTATGGCTCTACCTTAAATTTTATCTGTTAAATTCCTATAAGTGAATTTACACCCTCAGATCAGAGTATCAACACACTTTTTTTTTGTTTGTATTTTAGTGGGACATTGGAAGCATACTCCCAAGAGATAAGGAAACTGTGCCAGACTTTGCTCAAGTACATAGCTATAAGTCTACAACTGAAGGAGAATGTATTTGAGGAAATGTTTGGGGAGGCAGTGCAAGCAGTGAGGATGAACTACTATCCAGCATGTCCTAGACCAGATCTTGTTTTAGGACTAAGCCCCCATTCAGATGGAAGTGCCTTGACAGTGTTGCAGCAAAGGAAAGGCAGCTCAGTTGGGCTTCAAATACTTAAAGACAACAATTGGGTACATGTCCAACCTATTCCTAATGCATTAGTGATCAACATTGGTGACACCATGGAGGTAAAGATCACATAATACTCCCTCTCTTCAAGTTTATTAGTTCCATGTTGATGTAATGCACCTAGCGTGTAGTCTGATCATTAAAACTATCATTAAGAATATTGCACATGTATCTGTTGGTTCTTTCTTTTGGTTTCCATTTCGAATGGAGTCAAATGACACATTCTTTATTGGCTTTGGAATATGATGGAATAAAGCAAAATGATTCACTAAATTGGCTACGATTCTTATATTGTGAAGTAGCACTTAATCGACACACGTTGACGCAATTTTCATTATGGGTCATCGGAAAACAACCTCTGTGTGCTTTTAACGCATTGGTATGGTTGTGTACATCCGACCCTCCATATCCCGCCATACGCAGCAGCCTCTAAGGCAAGGGTTAATGTTGTTGTTGTTGTTGTATCTGATGGTTCTTTTTTAGTACATATTTCTTATGGGTATTAGTTTCCATTTCTAATGGAGTCAAGGACATACTCTTCCTTGACTTGAGAATTTGATGGAATAAAGCAAAATTACTCACTAAATTGGATGCCCTTCTTATATTATGAAGTATCAGTTGATCGACACAACTTGACGCAATTTTCATTATGGGTCACGGGAAACATATGTGTGTTTCTAACACATGTGTATAGTTGTTTATATCTGATTCCCTATACTCCGACATAGGCGGAAGCCTCTAAGGTAATAGGGTAATGTTGTTGTTGTATTTCTTATGGGTATAGTTTTTGTTTTGTAACAGGTACTGACTAATGGGAGGTACAAAAGTGTGGAACACAGAGCAGTGACACACAAAGAGAAGGATAGGCTCTCAATTGTGACATTTTATGCACCATCCTATGCAGTAGAGATTGGACCATTGCCAGAATTTGTGGATAAGCATAATCCTTGCAAGTTTAGAAGATATAACCATGGGGAATACAGCAAGAACTATGTAACTAACAAGCTCCAAGGGAAGAAACCACTGGAATTTGCCAAAATTAGCCAGGCCAACTCATCCCAGAATTGACTTTGCATTGCTGCAAAAGATCTGCCCATGAAAACTTGCTACTTGGGAGCAATCATGTGGTTAAATATTCCATATTAGCATATGGCAGTATTGTCTTGCCATCAATTCCTTTAGACAGGTTTTGTGGCTAAATCTTTATATTAAAGAAGCATCCTTCCTTGCTATCAATCCCTTTCAGTTATAGTTAACTGTTGTACTTGTACAATTGACTCTATCAAAGTTCTGAAGTCATGGTTACTTTTAATCTTATTCATAGTTTATTTTCAATCAGTATACTTCATTTGAATTTTTGTTTTATATATCGAATTATGCGTAACTCTTTGTTCACAAAACTTAAATTTTCTTACAATGACTAAGTTACTATATAAAAATAAAAGGCGTTCCCGACGCACTAGGCTTCTGTTTGCGCAGAGTTTGGGAATGGACCGGATCGCTTCGGAATCTGACACTTTGTGCAAGAGGCTGTTTCTGCAGCTTGAGGCACAAAGTAGCAACTTTACTAGTTGCTCCAAGGCCGTCCTCAAAAAGGGTGTTCCCGGTGCGCTAGGCTCTCGCGTTTACGCAGGGTTTGGGGAGGGGGCCGGATCACTTTGTGATCTAATGTACGCAGCTTTACCCTATACTGTTTGTGCAAGAGTCTGTTTCCGCAGTTTGAACTCGTGACCTCAAGATTATAAAGCAGCAATCTTATCAGTTGATCTAATATTGAAGTTAGTATATAAAATAACTTTTCTAATTTTAAGGTTATGAGGCAATCAAACAAATCACTTTTTGTTATTGCTGCATGATTCTCAAGAGCATAGGGAATCATGAAGGCACTAGGGATCCCAAGAGCACTATGAGCCCTATGGTTATTAGATTTAGATGGTAGGTGCTAGCATCCCATTGAGGGTAGGAATCATTGGCACCCCATGGTTCATTGAGACCTTTTCTTTTTCAAGCTCATCTTTCAACGTTTTACAATATTTGTTTGTAATGGAATAAAACATCATTCACTAAATTGGACACGCTTCTTATATTGTGTAGTATCAGTTGATCGACACAGCTTGACGTAATTTTCATTACAGGTTAATGGAAAACAAATTATGTGTTTCTAACACATGAGTATGGTTGCGATATCTGACTCCCTCATACCATGTCATAGACGGGAGCCTGTAAGACAATGAAGTAATGTTGTTGTTGTTTACCATATTTGTTTCTAATATTTTGATGAAGTTCATCGAAATGATTCATGATAGATTACCCAACCTGATTGATAATATAACATCTCAACACTTTTTTCCGATTTAATGATCTTCTGGATGGATACATGATTTTGTGAAACGATGTTTGTACTCTCAATATAATCGTTGATAACTCCATCCACTATAGCGTCTTATAAGACTTTTTAATGAGTTATTCATATACATAGTTCAGTGGTTAAACATATAATTCATATGTTAAAGTTTTTTTTTTATAGGTTGGCGATTTGAATCTCCTTCTTCCTTACAACAACAACAACACATATCCAGTATATTCCAACAACAACAAAAGCTATCGCTAGGGTCTAGGAAGAGTGACAGATATGCAAACAATACCTCTATCCCAAAAGATAGAGAGTTTGCTTCCAGCGAGACCCCGCCTTATATGTACCAGCATAGATGACACAATAATAGAGATATGGTGTGCTAGTGTGTTAGTGAAGGAATTTAGTAAATATAAATAGAAAACTTCCGACATTAAGATAATCATAGCCGTATATATGTATAAATAATGAAAGACAAAGGCAAACACAAAAAATATAAAGTCAACCTAAAGTGTATAGAGTGTCTAAGTCTTTACATATATTTTAAGTTGTCGCTATCTCCTCTCTTGTAGAGTGGAAATCTTGGATCTTTTAACATAAACTTTATTTTGGGTTTTTTTATCTCAAGGTTGTTGCTTTGTGACTTTGAGATCATTGTTTCGAGCCGTAGAAACAGTCTATTGCACAAAGTGTAGAATAAAGTTGTGTACATCAAATCACAAAGCGATTCGACCTCTTTACATACTCTACGCAAACACGAAAGCCTAGTGGACTGAGAACGCCCACTTGTCTAAATGCAAGACGTGATTTACATGCAAGACGTGATTTACATCATACTGTTATCGAGAGACATATATGAAGACACACGAGTTTCGTCATGAGGTGAAACTAAAAAAAATTTTCTGTTAGTAGAAACTCTTGAATGAATCACTAGTTTAGTTGCATATGTTGGCAAAAATCATTAAAGACTCTGAATCATTACTTTAGTTGTATATATTGGAAAAATTATATAATGTTGACACATATACAAAAAAAAAATGTATAACTGAAAGAAGAAAAATAAACGGATTTGACCTTGTAAATCTCTTTGTTGGTATAGAAAGATGATATATTTTGGTACTATGAAACATTATTTATGTATGAAAGAATTTTAGTAACTGTTTTTGACGAGGTCGGATTGTCTCGCCAAGGTAATAGTCGAAATATCCGGGGTCTAAGGCCGTCACCCCTCCGTCACTTGTCCTCCTAGGAAGCCTGAGAAAGGAAAGAACACGTTAGGGGTCCCAGGGCGCTGCCCCGGGGAAACCCTCCGACGCTCAAGTCAGTTACGGGCATTATAGCGTATGGCTTTAACTGAAATATAGGTTTGACGAAACCTGCTTGAGGTCGGCCAAGGTGTAGGCCGAGCTGAGATGAGAACAGCGGGGTGTTTTTCTCACTTGAGATTTGGACTTGGATTCTCTCCTTCCAAATTTGACTTGGCTTCCCCCTTCTTACTATTGGAGAGGCTCTTTTATAGTTGGTGAAGGTGGGAGCTGCGTGTCTCAGATGGTTGAGATGATGACGTCTGTCCCGCTTGCATGGTAGCCGTGCAGCTATTAAGGATTGCTGTACTGGCACCTTCCCTCCGTATGATTGACATCTGGAAAGTTGGATATTGCATGTAGACCACGTAACACACAGCTCTGTGACTGTTGTAACCTGGCCGAGGTCAATAATCATATCCGTAGTCAGATCAGATCCGAGGCCGAGATGTGTTCCTTTGGCCGAGATAGACGTATATCCGACTTCTAAATATCCGAGATACCGTTGTTATGGCCGAAGTGCCATTTTGAAGAGCAGAAATGCCGACCTTGTAATAGTGCTTGGGCCGAGGTTCTGGCCTGGCTATTTCAGTTGAACTGATGCCGAGATAAGATCCATTGGCCGAGGTAAAGCCATTGAGCCAAGGCGAAGACCTTTAAGCGGTGGTGAGTCCATATTGGCCGAGGTGAAACCCTTAGGCCGAGGTGGATCCCTTAGGCCGAGGTGGAACCCTTAGTTCCGATAGGGTGCTGACCATGTAATCGAGATAGCGATGGGCCCTATGGCCGAAACGAAATATTCGTCTGCATACGACTTGGTCAGTCGTCAGGCCGACCTGCAGCACTTAGTCATTTCTATGCTCTTGCTCTAACGTTGACTGTCATTGACTGACGGGTGAATTTTCTGGTATCATCAGTTTTACTAAAAAAAGTACCTCCTGATTTCCAAGTAATTTTATTCATTAAATTCATTATACAATAACTGCCAATTAATAATACTTACGTTGTTATTAGTCTTTCTTCCTTAAGTCTTCGTACCTCTAATCTTATCGTCTCATATCAATAGTACTTATAAACTTTTATCACATGTAGAAAAAAAAAATAAGAGCAAATGAAATCTGCATATATATCGCACAAAATATTCAAATTACTTAAGTTTTTTTTCTTTTTTAATGCCATCTGGTTAATAACAGCCAGAAAATTTCGAATGGACATTCCTTAATGGGTATTTACCGCTCCTAAACAGTTTAGTAGCTATTTTTTATTTAACAAATATAAAGAAACTGTTTTTTTTTTAATTGAGGAAGGGATTCGAACTTAAATCCTGATGTAAAAAAAATACTAATCAACTGCTAGACCTAATTTTTTTTTTAAAATATAAATAAAATGTTGTGTTTGTTTCTCTATACCTAGTTTATCGATCAAGTCAATCTAGTTGGTTCTCTAAGGGTATTTTTGGTGTATCAGCTACACCTTATCATCGGATGCATGATAATATTTTTATTATTCGTACAGGATTTACTATCTTTACCTTTGGAACATAATCTCCAGACCTTAGCGAGTGCTTTTGTTGTAGTTACTAAATATGCGTTCTGGTTGTGCCTTTGGAACATAATCATTAATGCTGGTGAGCCTCTTTATTTCAATCCCAATTTTGTCACGTTCTTGCTTATTTGTTTATATCTCATTAATTGTTTTGTTAGAAAGGATGATGGAAAGCAACCATGCAGCCGTAAAGTGAAGCCGTAGAGTAGCAGTGATAAGCCGTAATCAAGATATTGCATATCTTGACTTTAGTGGAAATATTGACTAAATCTTAGTAAGTGATATCTTAGTAGTATTATAAATAGGAAAGTATTGTACTCATACAAAATCAATGAAGAAAAGTTTTTCTCATTCTCAGACTTATACTTTCTATCATGGTATCAGAGCAAGTCTGATCCAAAGACTCAGAATTTGTTCGTTTCTTCATCGTCTGAAGTTTTCAGCTACGAAAAAAAAACTGTTTTTCTTCCCGGACTCAGAGTATCTCATCACCGTCCGGTATACCTTTCCCAATCAACCCAGTAAAACCACTTATCTGTTCTTACCAGAATGTCTGAAGAAAGCTCCACACCAAAACCAAGCCAGAGCATTACCGATGAACTGACTGCTCATCTGGCCAACATTTTCAGACAAAGTTTTGGTGCACAACCTAATTCAGATAACCTTACCATTGGAGTAAAGTTAAATGGTGATAACTACTCACTCTGGTCAACACTGATGCGAAAAGCTATTGGTGGCCGAGGGAGGGGTGCTCACCTCACTGGAGTACCTCCTCCTCCGCCACCAACTGATCCGAAATTTGCAGCTTGGGAGCAGAATGATGAATGTGTCTTCACATGGCTCATTCAAAATATTGAACCACAGTTAGTTACGAATGTATCCCAGTATCCAACCTCAAAGGCACTGTGGGATGGCCTTTTAATCACTTACGGATCTGGGACAGACTCCCTGCAAGTGTTTGATTTACACAAGCGGGCTAATTCCCTAAGACAAGGTTCACATACACTTGAAGAAGTATGGAACAAACTCCAGTCAATCTGGATGACAATTGATGTCAAAGAACCAAATCCTATGAAGGATCCGGAGGACATCCGGATCTTCAACCAAAAGACCCAGGAACGACGACTTTTTCAGTTTTTGACCACCATTGATGACAGATATGAAACAGCAAAGCGAGAAATCCTCAAAAGAGAGCCACTTCCATCGGTGGAAGTGACATATGGACTAATTAGAAGGGAGGAATCTAGAATGCAAATATTGCGGATGGACCCCTCAGCAGATACATCACTGGGGTCAGGGCTAGCTACACGGAACAGCAGCAGCAAGGGACGAGGGACGCAAAGACGCTCAGAGGGATCTTCATCGCGTCCTGGAGAAGACAAGAGCCACCTTAAGTGTACCCACTGCGGAAAGCGTAAGCACACGAAGGAATCCTGTTTTCTCCTTGTAGGGTTTCCAGAATGGTGGACCAACAGAGGTAAATCAGAAGGAGCCACCATGGGGAAAGGGGCAGTCGCCGTGAGCAGCTTCTCAGCCGCCAGCAGCAGCGAAGGGAAAGAGATGGAAGAAAGAACGCAGGACACCGAAGTCTCCAGAAGACTGGAGAATTCTCAAACAACGGCGGCAGGTATTAGGGTTGGGGAAATCCCCAACCCTCTCTCTTTAAATACTCCCCATACCACCGAAATTGCCATTCAAGCCCCTCACCATTTCCTAGTTCCTAAAGCAACCCCTCTAGAACGCGTCAAGCCAACTCTAGCCCTCAGAAATATTATAACAACAGACTCAGCCCCTCAGCTTCCCATAAATACTACTTCAGTCCCTCAGCTTGCGTTAAATACAACTTCAGTCCCTCAATCTCACCCACTAACCAAATCAGTCCAGACCCTCCCAATAAATGCAACCAACCCCAATATTTCTTCCACGGCTTGGATATTTGACTGTGGGGCAACTGACACTATGGCTAATGACCAGAATGATTTTATCTCGATGTCTAAACCAAACAAAACCCATATTGAGACGGCTAGTGGTGAACTTATGCGTGTTTGTGGGGGAGGATCTGTCCAAATATCCCCTGGCATAAATTTACCCAATTGCTTATATGTGCCTAATTTATCCTCAAAATTACTATCATTGAGTCACGTTACTAAAGAACTCAACTGTGTCGCACTAATCTACCCTCAATTTTGTCTCTTGCAGGACATACATACGAAGGAGATTATTGGGCGTGGCACTGAACACGGAGGCCTATACTATGTTGACGAAGTTGCTCAACAGGGTCGGTCCAAGCTTGCTCGACGGACGGTTGATCGACAGTTATGGTTGTGGCATCGACGTGTAGGTCATCCTTCGATAAGTTATTTAAAGTTTCTGTTTCCCAGTTTATTTGATAATAAACATGTGTCCTTCCAGTGTGAAACCTGTATCCGTGCTAAAAATCATCGAGTTACATTTCGTCCTAATAATACTCGGACTCCAACAATGTTTTCTCTAGTCCATTCTGATGTATGGGGTCCAGCTCATGTTACTAATCATCATCAGTTTCAGTACTTTGTCTTATTTATCGATGATTTCTCACGCATGACATGGGTGTACTTTTTACGGCACAAATCTGAAGTATCTGATAAATTTATTCATTTCTTCAACCTTGTTCGGACACAGTATGACACGACCATCAAGATATTACGGTCAGACAATGGCACCGAATATCTTCCTCTTAAGCCTTTTTTCCAGGACAATGGACTCATCCATCAAACCACATGCCCAAACACTCCCCAACAAAATGGGGTAGCAGAACGCAAAAATCGTATTATTCTCGAGATGACCCGGGCTATGCTCTTTGAAGCCCACGCACCACAATATTTATGGCCAGATGCTGTTGGCACTGCTGTCTACCTACTAAATCGACTTCCTACTAAAGCCTTAAATCATCAGACCCCACTCCGAGTATTAACTACACAAACCACTATTCCCCCTGTTCTCACTTTACCCCCTCGTATCTTCGGGTGTTCCGTCTATGTTCATATACCAAAAAAAGAACGGTCTAAACTTGCAGCCTGTGCTGAAAAATGTGTGTTTGTCGGGTATGCCAGTCATCAAAAAGGTTATCGTTGTTATAATCCCTCCACCCGCAAACTATACATTACTATGGACTGTGTTTTTTTAGAAACAGAATATTTTTTTGCACATCGCGTCGGGTCTCAGGGGGAGTCTGTGAGTGAGCCACCTTCCTTCGAGTGGTTACACAGCCTTGACTATAGAGAGACTGTCCAACATGAGCAGGCGGGTGGCGCCACCGAGCCGACTTCTGCCAATGTAGTAGAAGCTGAAGGGGCAGTGTTCATTCCTGAGACATCTACTTCGGAGCATGTCCTTCAAGAAGTAAGTACTCCTCTGTCTGGTCCCTCTGGTGACTTACATAATGAACAATGTACGGGTGTTCCTACAGAGACAGAAAGACAGGGCCGAGTGCTTCCGCCACGGAGAAACAGGGGAATTCCTGCAGAACGATATTCACCAGAACCAAGGAATCGAGAGACAAGGTACCCAGTCAATCAAGGTACGGTTTTATTGACATACTCTGAGTCTATTCCTCGCACAGTACATGAAGCAAGAAAAAGCAAAGAATGGCGTGCAGCTATGGATACTGAAATGGAAGCATTATTAAAAAATGAAACGTGGGAAAAATACATACTTCCAGAAGGAAAAAAACCAGTTGGCTGCAAATGGGTGTTCACAGTCAAGTACAAGGCTGATGGGTCAATCGAGCGATATAAAGCGAGACTTGTGGCAAAAGGGTATACACAGACTTATGGAGTTGATTATTCAGAGACCTTCTCACCAGTTGCTAAAATTGACACCATCCGGGTACTATTCTCTATATCTGCGAATAATGATTGGCCTCTTTTTCAGTTGGATGTAAAGAATGCTTTCCTACATGGGGAACTACGGGAGGAAGTGTACATGGATGCTCCACCAGGCTATTCAGAAAGCTTTCAAACGGGTGAAGTATGTAGGTTGAAACGTGCCTTGTATGGACTAAAGCAAAGTCCGCGAGCATGGTTTGGGCGATTCACAGAAGCCATGAAAAGGGGTGGGTACCAGCAAAGTAATGCGGATCACACGCTATTCCTGAAACGAAACGGGGCCAAGGTAACATGTCTTATCATTTATGTAGATGACATGATTATTACAGGAAATGACGAAGATGAGATAATATGGTTACGACAAAGGTTATTCTCTGAGTTCGAGATGAAAGATTTGGGAGATCTAAAATATTTTCTTGGCATAGAGGTGTCTCGCACCAGTCATGGAATTAAGATATCTCAGCAGAAGTATATATTGGATTTATTAGCAGAAGTCAGAATGATGGGTTGTAAGCCAGCAAAAACACCAATGGTGGTCAATCACAAGTTACGAGTAGTGGAAGGAGCTCCAGTAGTAGATCGTGACCAATACCAACGTTTAGTCGGCAAACTCATCTATCTATCTCATACACGACCTGATATTGCATATGCAGTTGGAGTGGTAAGTCAATTTATGCATTTTCCTCAGGAAGAACATATGATTGCTGCAAAAAGGATAGTAAGATACCTGAAAGGCACACCTGGAATAGGGATTCTGTACAAAAAGCATGGACACTTGGATATCAGGGTGTTTACTGATGCTGACTGGGCTGGAAATCCTAATGACAGAAGATCGACCTCTGGATATTTCACTTTTGTAGGAGGAAACTTGGTAACCTGGAAAAGTAAAAAACAGAAGGTCGTGGCACTATCTAGTGCGGAGGCAGAGTTTAGAGGGATTGCCAAGGGAATTGTGGAAATACTGTGGATTAAGAAATTGATGAGCGAAATTGGGGTTCAAGTGGATCGTCCAGCAGAACTATTATGTGATAATAAAGCAGCTATATCTATATCAGAAAATCCCGTACAGCATGATCGGACTAAACACATCGAAGTGGATCGACATTTTATCAAGGAGAAGCTTGAGGAAGGAATTGTTGAATTACCATTTGTCAAATCAGAGGATCAACTTGCGGATATACTCACAAAAGCAGTCACTGGAAGAATCTACGAATCAGTTCTAAGCAAGTTGGGTATTGAAGACTCCAATACACAACTTGAGGGGGAGTGTTAGAAAGGATGATGGAAAGCAACCATGCAGCCGTAAAGTGAAGCCGTAGAGTAGCAGTGATAAGCCGTAATCAAGATATTGCATATCTTGACTTTAGTGGAAATATTGACTAAATCTTAGTAAGTGATATCTTAGTAGTATTATAAATAGGAAAGTATTGTACTCATACAAAATCAATGAAGAAAAGTTTTTCTCATTCTCAGACTTATACTTTCTATCATGTTTGAATCTATGTCAATAACATTTTCACTTATATGTCTATATTTCATTAAATGAGAAGTAGCTACCACAAGAAAACTACAATTACCGTAATGTTTATACCAAATTTTAAGACACTTGAGGATTTGCTAAAACTTACTTGTGCGTATCTTATTAAATGTAGAATAAAATAACACAATAAGACTAATATTACGGTATTGTTTCTCGAATCTGATGTTCACGCAAGCTTTAGCAAATCCAAAGGTTTCTTGAAGTTTATGAATAGACTATTCGAACAAATGAGATCCAAGATTTGAGCATGGATGATTTCATACTTTTTCAAATTGTAAGGGCCTAGGAAAGGGGGTCGGATTCTCTCACCGTAAGGAGCACAATGAGAGATGACCTGACAACACGTGTTTAACAAAAAAGTTATAAGGTCAGATAAAAGAATGTCTTGTCAGAGAGACATGCGGCTGGTCGGGAGACAGTAAAGAGTGAAGGTGGTTGGGGATAAGGCTATAGCACTAAAGTATAGTTGCATCAAACGCCTAACAAGAATTCAGGAAAGTTGAGCAATCAACTGAAGAAGATCCATTATACAAAGAGAAAAAAATATCTACGGGCGCCAGGCCTTGAGAGCAATTGCCTTTGTTTATTGTTGCTTTCCCCACTGATTTGGAATGGTAAAATGCAAAGAGGGCCATTGGTTTTTGGTTCTGCTTCACTTAGCCTCCCACTTCACTATCAAGTTGGCATGGTCAAAAAGATTACGTTTACAACTTTCCCCCCTCTCTTTAGGCTGTGTAGGCCTGACATCTAACTTTTGCTTCATCTGTCCTTTTCTTTTTTTCCCATTTTTTTTAACTACGATGCATAAAAATCATAACCTCTAATTTTTACCGTCCAGCCTTATAAATTTTGTATAGAATGTAAATAAAGATTATTAAGTCGATTTCTAAATATGAAAAACAATATGTGATATTATGAAGATGTCTAGCCCAATCCCAACTATCTTTTTGTTTAATTGACTTAATAGGGATTATTTGATATGTAAATTAAGACTTCGATGGGTTTCACTTTAGATCTAATTAAAATATAAGTAGGATCTCATAGATATACACATTTTTCAGTTATGTTGGAGTCCGGATTTTGACTTAGATTTCAATGAACATCATATGACTGAATTTACACAGATATAACAGCATAACAAATGTGAGGTCTGTAATCTCATTAGAGTTTAGAGTAGAAATTTTAGAGCTTGGTCAAGACAATTTTCACATAGAAATGACGATCACAATTTTTTCTCTCCTTTTTACTCATAATTATTGTAATTGAACCCATAAGAAAACCCTCATCTATACTATTTAGAGTTTGTACGTCTCTTGGAGGTTATGTTCCATTGTCACCTATGTATCACAACATTTTATTCATCCATTTCAACTTTTGTTTTGTAGCTGTGTCAAATACCTTTTTTTTAACCCGTAGAATATTTGACTAATTTGTTTCGATAGTCATTTAAAAAATGGTCACCAAATTTGTTGACTTGATTGGCTCTTGCAGCCCAACATTTCGGGATGAGATCACCCGCCCCTTTTTTTCCTCATCCCACGTGTCACCGCGCGACACGTGGCAGCAGGAAAGAGTGATGAGGCTGGATGGGGTGACAGGCTAGATGCAGGTCACCCCATCCAGCCTCACCATCCCCTCTGCTACTACGTGTTGCGTAGTAACGCGTAAGATGAGGGAAAAGGGATGCCCTAACGTTTCACTGTGATATTGTGCCATATAGAACTATTGGCATCGTTTAATTAATCTCCTTGACACCTCCATCAGTGCATACAACATTTTCAGGGTTGACAAGATGTTCTATAAAAGTAGGAAGACTGGATGTTGCGTTGACATACAGAGACGACGACAACAACATTAACACATTGCCTTAGAGGCTCCTGCTTATGATGGATATGGAAGATCGGATGTACGTAACCATACTCATGTGTTAGAAACACACAGAGGTTGTTTCCTCTGATGACTCATAATAAAAATTACATCAAGCTATATCGATCAACTGTTACTTCACAATATAAGAAACGCAGCTCATTCAAATCCTCAAGGCAAGAAACCAATCTCCCTCGGGAAAAATACAAGTTACATTCTCCGACAAGATATGCTCTGCTCACACGAAGGTTTGATTTCGATCCCATGGCGTCGTGATTACGAGACCCCGAGTGTTCCTAACTTGAACCACTCGTGAAACATAACTTTTATGGGGTACCTTCTCATGAGAAAATTAATCTCCTTTAAGTGTTAAAATCACAAAATAAGATCTTACTTCCCCCAAGAGTCTGCTAATTGGCAAACGTCTAACTTTGGACCTACTATTTCTTATCATGAAGACGAGGATGGTGAAGTGGATGTGTGATCACACAATACTAGACCGACTCAGAAATAAGGTATTTCGGGAAAGGCTAGAGGTGTCTACTATAACGGATAAGATAAGGGAGGGAAGATTTAAATAGTTTGGACATGTTAAACAGAGAAAGACAACGGCGTCCGTCAGAACAGTTGAAAGCCTCCTTGCATAGGGGAAAAGAAGTAAAGACAGGTCCAAACTGACTTTGGAGAATCAGATTAGATACGACCCACTAGATTTGCACACCTCTGAAGACACGGTCTAGGATATGAGCTCATGGACACGGAAGATTGAGTTTAACAAGATTCATGCAGAATATAGAGGCAGCTTAGAGTATATAAAGGAGGTTAGATACTCGCTCAACGTTAAGATGACTTTGCATTTTTTGTGTTTGTCTTTATCTTACATTATTTGTCGTTCATTATGTGTCTATGCATGTACATATAGAGCCCGGGGTCTCGCTGTAAGCGAATTCTCTATCCTTTGAGATGGAGGTATTGTTTGTCTGCCTCTCACCCTCCCCAGACCCTAACTATTGCTTTTGTTGTTGAAATATACTGGGTATGTGTTGTTGTAACTTTGAACCTACGACATCTTGTTTATGAGACAGAAGTACCTGGCACTTAGCTACACATGGTTGCTTATTGGACCTAAATATCTAATCATGATCACGGTGTCTTCTTCGTTCATCCAGATTTATCTTCACGCAATCGAATACAGACCAACTTGTATTCCGTCCATATGCTGATATGATACCTCCCAAAACATTACATAATTGTAAGTGTACAATTAACTTTGCTTTCTATTTGTATTTACTAAATCCATTCACTAACACACTAGCACACCATAGTCATCTATGCAGGTAAATATATATCCGGAGGTCTCGCTGGAAACAAACTTTCTGTCTTTTGAGATGGATGTATTGTTTGCTCGCCTCTCACCATACCCTAACTTTTGCTGTTGTTAGTATATAATAGTTATATGTTGTTGTACAACTAACTAGAGCATCAAAGGGAAAAGACTCATACCTAATTCGACTAACAGAATTAGATATAGTGCAACCTAACCTAATTTCAGGCCTGAAATAATAATTTAAAGGGAATGCTTCCGTGGTGGCTCAGCTGAATCAGAATGAGTCAATTTATCTAACAGAGTTTCTTGCGCAACTGAAAATGCTTGAATGAACGGAAAAAAGGGGCTGCCTGTTAGGAAATCGACAGAATCAGTGCCAAAACACACAGCGGAAAAACAAAATTTGATCTCCAATTTCCTACTAAGGACCCATGTTGTTTGTTTAAATCGACGAAATAAATTCAAAAACTTACCTCTGTAGATTCGAAATCCGCAAACGAACGAGGCGCGAAAACACGAACACCTTCGCTCGGAATCCACACGAACACTTTCGTCCGGAGTGCTAGCTTTTGAAACGGTGCGGCTGAAGAACTCGGTTTTCTCCAAAAACAAGTTCTGTTTTTCTTTTTCTTGTGGGTGATCTCTGTACGAGATGCATCATTATATATACATATACATAGACATCAAATCCGAGTCCAAATCGGATTAGTTAAGCCAATCAGAATCCATATTAGATATGGATTCTATCAGGATATTCAAAATCCATATCAGATATGGATTCTTTCGTTATTATCAGATAATATACACACACACACACACACAAACACAAACGAAAATAATAATAATAATAATAATTAATATCTAATATTAATATTATTAATATTATTAATATCAGCCCATACGCATTCTTGTGTGTGACCCGATAGGCCATATTAATTGGCAGTCGGTTAAATCTCCATTAAACCAACAAGTCGTAATTGGTCTCTAGCAAGACATTACGACTACCCAATTAATACGAGTAAAGTCCAACTAGCCTAATGATAGTACATGCATTAATCCCTTTTTCACACGATATCTAGTTTGAAAATAAGTCATGGTCAGCATCATACTTATATTGTTCAAACATATGATTATTCGATATCTAAGTAGACTGATAAAACAAATGACATTGATCACACTATCAATTTATTTGAACACGGCCATGCATTTCACAGTCTCACTTATCGAGGGGCTCAAAAGATATCTTTCTCAAAGAGAGGGACAATAAATATCTCGATTGTTCAATATCCTCTACATAATTTCCATCATACTCAATCATGAACTTTATTATTATCCAGTTACGGATAACGTTTGATTATGTCAAAATATAATAATCCTTATGTTGGAAACTATGACAATCTCAAGTCTAATGATTAAAACATGACTATCATGAGATTTACTTATGACGCTAATCCATGTAGTAATCTCATGATGGGTCTAACATATACACTATTCTCTAACAAGTATCTATGAGATTGATTTGTATCACCATATATATAATCATCTCATGATTATCAAATCAATACTCATACTGGTTATAAATTATTTTATTTCTATAACAATAATGAACCAAGGACATATATCATAATTGTGTAACATACTAACCAACAATAATGATAATAAAACCTCTTTATTAATAATAAATGTATAACATAAACATCCAAATCATGGTCTAGGGCACATACACTAACAATCTCCCAGTTGCACAAGGTCTACAAATATCTGAGACCCATATATCTAGTGTGCTGATCATGCTTAACCTGTGAGAGAGGCTTAGTCAATGGATCCGCTATGTTATCGTTTGTGTCAAATTTGCATATCTTGACATCTCCTCTATCGATGATGTCTCGAATGAGGTGATATCGTCTGAGTATATGTTTAGATCTCTGATGAGACCTAGGTTCTTTTGCTTGTGCTATGGCACCATTGCTGTCACAATGAATGTCCACAGGATTCGCAATGCTAGGTACCACTCCTAGCTCAATGATGAACTTCTTCAACCAAACTGCTTTTTTAGCTGCATCTGATGCTGCTATATACTCAGGCTCTGTTGTAGAATCAACCACAATGCTTTGTTTTGAACTCTTCCAACTAACAGCTCTACCATTCAATGTAAATACAAAATCGGACTGTGATCTGAAATCATCTATGTCAGTTTGGAAACTAGCATCTGTGTAACCATTTACAACTAACTCGTCATCCAAACCTCCATAAACCAAGAATACATCTTTAGTCCTTCTGAGGTACTTAAGAATATCCTTGACAGCTGTCCAGTGACCTTCACCGGGGTCAGCTTGATATCTACTTGTTGTGTTCAATGGATATGAGACATCTGGTCTAGTACATAACATGACATACACGATCACTCCTATAGCAGAAACATAAGGAATTTTGTTCATTCGATCTCGCTTATCAGATGTCTGAGGACATTGATTCTTGCTAAGATGAATGCCATGAGACATGGACAAGAACCCTTTCTTGGACTCTTGCATGTTGAACCTCTTCAACATTTTTTTAATGTATGTACTTTGACTCAAGCCTATTATCATTTTAGATCTATCTCTATAGATCTTGATACCAAGGATGTAGGTAGCCTCACCTAAGTCTTTCATTGAGAAAGAATTCCCTAACCAAGCATTAACCTTTTGCAAGGTAGGGATATCATTCCCATTAAGCAATATGTTATCCACATATAAAATCAAAAACACTACTGCACTCCCACTAACCATCTTGTAAACACAAGGTTCATCTTCATTCTTGATGAAACCAAAGTTCTTAACTGTTTCATCAAAACGAAGATTCCAGCTTCGAGATGCTTGCTTCAATCCATAAATGGATCTTTGAAGCTTGCAAACCTTCTTTGAATTCTCGGGATTTACAAAACCCTCATGTTGTGTCATGTACACATCCTCAAGTAAATTTTCATTAAGAAAAGCAGTTTTGACATCCATTTGACATATCTCATAATCATAGTATGCTGCAATGGCAATGAGAATTCTAATAGACTTAAGCATAACAACTGGTGAGAAGGTTTCATCATAGTCTACTATGAGTTTGCTCGAAACCTTTAGCAACAAGCTTTGCTTTGTAGGTTTGCACATTCCCATCCATGTCAGTTTTTTATTGAAAACTCATTTGCAACCAATAGTCTTAATACCCTCTAGAGGATCAATTAAAGACCAAACTTGGTTATCAAACATAGATTGCATCTCAGAATTCATGGCTCCAAGCCATTTGTCTGAATCTGGACCTGACACAGCTTCTTAATAATAGTAGGCTCATCTTGATCTATGAGCATAACTTCACTATCATCAGTCACAAGAAATCCATATCTCTCTGGCTGACGATGTATCCTGTCAGACTGCGTTGGACTTGTGTTACATTTTCAGGCTCCACAACTGTTTGTGGTTCTAAAATTGTCTCTAAAGACAGTTCAATGATATCTTGTGGAACTTGAGTTTCCTCAAGTTGTACCATACTCCCACTAGTTATCTTAGAGAGAAGCTCCTTTTCTAAAAAGATTTCATTTCGAGCGACAAACACTTTGTTCTCTGAGAGAATATAGAAATAGTACCTTTTAGTTTCCTAAGGATACCTCACAAAAAATACATTTGATAGACTTTGGAGCTAGCTTATCTGATAGTAATCTTTTCACATAAGCTTCACAACCCCAAATCTTAACAAAAGACAAACCGGGTCTCTTACTAGTCCATATCTCATATGGTGCCTTTTCAACCGCTTTAGATGGTACACGGTTCAAAATGAATGCAGCTGTCCCCAAGGCATATCCCTAAAAAGATAAAGGAAGATCTACTTGACCCATCATAGATCGAACCATATCTAATAAAGTTCTATATATCCTTCAGAAACACCATTCCATTGTGTTCCTGGAGGAGTCAAATGTGAAACGATTCCATAATTTCTTAGATGTTGATCAAATTCTTGATTCAAATTTTCACCACCTCGATCTGATCGAAGCGTTTTAATTGTCTTACTAAGTTAATTTTGTGCTTCATTTTGAAAAGTTCTAAACATTTCAAAAGACTCATGCTTATGTTTCATTAGGTAGACATAGACATACCTACTGAAATCATGAATAAAAGTTATGAAATACTGAAATCCTCCTCTGGCACTAATGTTGATTGGGCCGAATACATCTGTATGTACCAAGCCCAACAAGTCATTAGCCCTTTCACTATGTCCAATAAAAGGAGCTTTTGTCATCTTTCCAAGCAAACAAGACTCGCAATTTTCAAATGATTCAAAATCAAAAGAATCTAATAATCCATCTTGATGGAGCTTAGATACGCGCTTCTCATTTATATGGCTAAGGCGTCAATGCCACAAATATGTAGAGTTTAATTCATTTGGCTTAGTTCTTTTTGAAGATATGTTATAAATATCACGATCATTGGAATCATCAAGGTTAAAGACATAAATGCTATCATAACTACTTGCATTACCATAAAGCAAGTCATTTTTATCAAAAATAGAACACTTCTTATTTTTAATTAAAAACGAATAACCTTCATCATCCAAAACAGATACTGAAATAAGATTCCTACTCATAATAGGAACATAAAAGCAATTGTTTAAAACTAACAAAAGCCCATTGGGCAAAACAAGATCATAAGTCCCTACAGCTATATCAGCAACTCTTGCTCTATTGCCAACACGTAGGTCCACTTCGCATTCTTCAGCATCTTACTCCTTTTGAGCCCCTGCATATTTGTACAAATATGGGATCCACATCCATTATCTAATACCCAAGAAGAAAAAGTAAATAAATTAATTTCTATAACATAAATACCTGAAAATTTAGTCCACTACCCTTCAGCTTCTTCAACTCATCCAAATAAATGTCACAGTTTCTTTTCCAATGCCCAGGCTTGTTGCAATAGAAACAAGTTTCTTCATTAGGAACCTTTGCCTTGGGTCCAGGTTTTGGCTTAGCTCGACCCTTTGACCCTTTTGCAACCTTTGCACCTTTAGTCATACCCTTGCTTTTACCTTTCTTTTTCATTGACTTGATATTGACAATCAATATTTGGGTAGGCTTCTTGACATTCCCCTCAGTAGTTTTGAGCATACCATGTACCTCAGGAATGGACTTTTCCATATTATTCATATTGTAGTTCATAACAAACTGAGAGAAACTGCTAGGTAGAGAGTGTATGATCAAATCCAAGGCGAGTTCCAAACTCAGGGGATATCCAAGTCTAGCAAAGTGTATATAGCCTTTCATCTTCAAAACATGAGCGCTAACAGATTCACCTTCAGACATCTTACAGTCAAATAGTGCAACAGCGGTGTCAAACATGTCCTGCCTAGATTGTTGTTGGAATGCTTGTTTAAGATGCACACCCATCTCATAAGCCTCTAAGTGTTCCAGATCCTTCTAAAGTCCTGGACACATAGTTGCCAACATAAGACATACTATGTCATTCGAATCTCCCACATGCTTCTTATGCTTACTCCTAGCAGCAACAGAAGCATCAGCAGGAGAGGGTTCAGGGACAACTTCATCAAGCACGTAGGACTTCTTTTCTTGCTTGAGAACTATTATCAGGTTCCGAAACCAGTCAACGAAATTAGACCCACATTCTTTCATTTTTTCTTCTTAAGGATAGATCGCAGTGATAAGGTGAAATTGTCATTAGCAGCCATTTTTGCTCTACAAATCATGCAAAGAAACGTTTTAATAAATAATGAGATTAAAATTTATAAAATTCTCACTAAAACATAACCCTCTAAAGAAATATTTTAGTGAGCTAAGATCCATATTTGACTTAATTATAAACTCAGCTTTGGCATGATACTTAAAATTAAGTTATTTAGGTAGGTAACTTCCTTACCAATTACATCTCATGTAACTCTTAGAATTTATGAAATAATGTCATCATATGTCATTGTATGTTAGATTCCATCTAATGTCTTGGGCCCAAAACCGTTTTGATAGTCCAATTAAGTCTAACCAATTTTAAACATATGAATAGCACTATTACTCATTCTACATAACTAGGAATGTTTAAAGCACATTACTTTGCCATATCTATTTTAATACAATCCAAGTTTTAATAAGTGTTTATGACATGGATGACATCAATACTTAAAATTTTAATGAGGGTTCAACTTAATTTATGTCTTGCATTGCATATCATTATATCTTAGCATCTTATATGCATATATAATATATCATCCATGCATCTCATACAAAATGATAAATATGTAAACGTGACATAGCATGCAAATACATCAAACAATTATAATATATCTTACACAAATATATTATAACAGATAAATATATTGACATTCTTAATGTCAGCGGGCGGGGTTCCGAAGGGGCAACGTCCCACGAAGAGAAAACATCAATCAGATTGATATTTCTCACTGGATGCCAAGCATTGATCGAATCGATATTTGCAGTTCAAAACATTAAAACAGAATCATCAATCTTATTAACAATCTAGCTGTTTTTGAATATGCATAAACTCTTACAGAATCATTATCGTGTGATTATATATGATATAAACATAATTGTTTTGATCATCACATGAAAAACGAAAACATTACATCACATATAACAATCTCAAATTATAACATCTCATGAAAACGATTTGGAAACACCAATCCGCTCTCATCAGATGAGATTCGAATAAGGTTTTACACATATCATGGCATATTGTGTGTTTATATCTAATATAAACAGAAATAGTTTTAATCATCACATGATAAACGGATTCTGGCATATACAAATCATCTCATGAAAACGAATTAAAAAAAACACCATTCTTCTTTCATCATATGAAATCCGACTTAGGGTTTGTACATATATCATGCCATACGAATTCAACATCACATATAATTATATCGGCATGGTATATTCGATTTAAGCGAAAACAACAAGTGGCTCTGATACCACTGTAAGGAAATCGACAGAATCAGTGCCAAAACGTGCAGCGGAAAAACAAAACTTGATCTCCGATTTCCTACCAAGGACCCATGTTGTTCGTTTAAATCGACGAAATAAATTCAAAAACTTACCTCTGTACATTCGAAATCCGCAGACGAACAATGTGTGAAAACACGAACACCCTTTGTCGGTATCCACACGAATGCTTCCGTCCGGAGTGCTAGCTTTTGAAACGGCGCGGCTGAAGGACTCGGTTTTTCTCCAAAAGTTTTTCTTTTTCTTGTGTGTGATCTCTGTACGAGATGCACCATTATATATACATATATGGAGACATCAAATCCGAGTCCAAATCAGATTAGTTAAGCCAATCAGAATCCATATAGATATGGATTCTATCAGGATATTCAAAATTCATATTAGATATGGATTCTTTCGTTATTATCCGATAATATATATATATATATATATATATATATATATATATATATATATATATATAAACGAAAATAATAATAATAACAATTAATATCTAATATTAATATTATTAATATCAGCTCATACGCATTCTTGTGTGTGACCCGAAAGGCCCATATTAATTGAAAGTCGATTAAATCTCCATTAAACCAACAAGCCGTAATTGGTCACTAGCAAGACATTACGACTACCCAATTAATACGAGTAAATTCCAACTAGCCTAATGATAATACAGGCATTAATCCTTTTTGTCACACGATATCTAGTTTGAACATAAGTCATGGTCAGCGTCATACTTATATTGTTCAAATATATTATTACTCGATCTCTAAGTAGACTGATAAAACAAATAACATTGATCACACTATCAATTTATTTGAGCACGCCATGCATTTCACAGTCTCACTTATCAAGGGGCCCAAAAGATATCTCTCTCAAAAGAGAGGGACAAATTCTATCTCGACTATTCAATATCCTCTACATAATTTCCATCATACTCAATCATGACTTTTATTATTATCCAGCTACAGATATCGTTTGACCATGTCAAAATATAATAGTCCGTATGTTGGAAACTATGACAATCTCAAGTCTAAGGATTAAAACATGACTATCATAAGATTTACTTACGACCCTAATCCATGTAGTAATCTCATGATGGATCTATCCAATACACTGTTCTCTAACAAGGATCTATGAGATTGATTTGTATCACCATACACATAATCATTCCATGACTATCAAATCAATACTCATACTAGTTATAAATTATTTTATCTCTATAACAATAATGAACCAGAGACATATATCATAATTGTGTAACATACTAACCAACAATAATGATAATAAAACCTCTTTATTAATAATAAATGTATAATATAAACATCCAAATCATGGGCTAGAGCACATACACTAACACTACCAGCCACTGAGAAAAGTTAGAACTGGACGTCTAATTCACACTACTAAAGCACAATTTGCAAAAACATTGGCTAACCAGCATACCTACAAGAACCATAACATTGGCTAACCAAAAAAACTTGCTAGGAGGCTAAAATGGTCACGAAGAACATTGTTTTATAAAATATTTGATTCACTCCATGCGTTGAAGGAATTATCACAAGCAAAAGCAAAAGAAAAGCAGAAGGTACCACACGCTGGCCCACGAGCAGCACTGGTGCAAGTCTGAGCGAAGTAAATACGCTCATCCCAGAACATCACCAACGGCATGATCCTCATCCGGGACACGTATTTCCTCAACCTGATATCAGTAGCTAATGTACAAGAACATGTAAAGCTCTTGATTCTCCATACAACCGCCAAAGAAAGGTCATCAGAACACAGGGCAACATGTACAAAATAACTTGCTGAAGCAACACCATTCTTGTCGTACCAGTTGCATTAGGGCATCATATCTCTAGGGCGCTCACACCACATTATGCCAAGTACTTGAACAAATTCGGGTTCTCCTTGTCCCTTTCAAGATAGTCCCTAGTAATCAAGTCTTCCATCCTCTTCTTGATCGCTTTAACATCAGGCTACAGGTGCATAACTAAAATTTAGCATACTTTACCATGAAAAGCTCAATAGCTTGAATTGGGAAAAGTATATTTACCTTGAACATGCGGCCCAACTGCTCAACACACTCCATAACCAGCTGTGTATAGCCCAAGACCTTTCTACTTTTCATGATACGCACAATAGACGCATCAATTGCGTATCGTCTGTCTTTATCTACATCTTCAATTACCTTTTTCTTCTCGTCCAGGGGAGGAAGAGGAATCTGCGAATTAAAATAAACTTCATACCTTAAGAAAAGCACGTACACAGATACTGGTATAATAAACCACCATCTTTCTTAACCACTCAAACATGTTAAACACAACCTCACTCTATTCCCCTATACAATTTGGTAGCACAAGGATCCGAAACATGTATGTGCAACAAGTGGAAACAAGAGCAAAATCTAACTGGGCAACTAGCCGTGATACATGGCATTCTTTTATCATACAACCTGAAGCATAAATGGAAAAATAGACACCTTTATCCTTCTCATCTTATCAGTGAACTTTGAGTTGAATTCAAAGACGTCAGTAGGAGAGATTGTTTTGGTGTTGGGTTCCTTATTTAGGATCTTGTACTTTGCACATGACAGGGAATGGAGCAATCTCACAACATCATCATCTGTTAGGTTCAGTTGGGCCATGATCTCCTGGTAACTCAATTTGTCTGCGGCGTTGAATAGCAACAGAACAGACGCCTAATCAAAGAAAGAAATGGTTTAACACAGTAACTGGAAGCCTAAAAAGGAAGACAGAAATGTAACTAGTGAAGTCAAAAACCTGGTAAGTTGTGACAATCAACTCAATTGTTTTCGCATCAAACTTCCCGTTGATGTTACAAGTACCCAAAGAATATATCCACGTAAGTTTCCTATGCTTTGTTTTTGTCTGATAGAACTCTCGAAATACCTCGACGCACTTAACCTGAGCAGGATTCGGTAATAAGGTACGTTATTGGGCTCAAATTCATGACAAAGAAAATTGGCAACAAGCATGCTGTGACTATGCAGTAGTATGTATACCATCTCAGCTGGCAGGTTTAAATCAAATGACTTGTAACTTGGCCAAAAGCCAGTAGTCAGGACAGTGACTGTTAAGTCAATTCCAGGATTTGCATTTGAATTAGCACCAAGATACTCCTCAAAGTTGGTCTGGTTTTCCCTAGCCAGTGTCAAATCTGTAACCTGAGAAAGGTCGAAAGAAAAAGATCTCAGTCAAATGCATGGACTGTTGCCTGGAAATATGGGACGAGAAATCTTACCATCCCCTCCATCTTTGATGTGAATTGGCCACCACATTGCTGCTTCAACTTTGTCAATATACTTCTCTCATGTTCATCATTTGCGCTCTTATCAAAGAGTAGCCGCCGAGCAAGCTTTTTCCTGTTGCCAACATGTAGTGCAATAAGTGATTATAGGATATCATTATGGAAGTCCCAAATAATATAGCATTCCAGTCAAAAAAAAATATGTACCTGTAAAATTCTGCAAATAAGTCCTTATCACTTATATATGCAAGCAGCTTTACCACCTGCAAAATCAGTTCCAGATTATTTGAAAATTCTTTAGCTCTTGCCAAACATAACATGACAGCATAAAACCAAGAACCTTCTCCAACGTCTCCTCAATGGCCTCATCACTCAACTTTTCACTGCCTCCCTTCTTAAGGATATTGTCGCAGAATGTTGCAAGTAGCTCAGCACTTGAACTTCCAGCAACACCCTTATTGCAGAAGATTTCAAAGGCTTCCTTGAGTGCCTAAAATAAAAGGAAAAAGAATAAGCACTGTAGGATTCATAATAACTTAGAGAGAGAGAGAGAGAGAGAGAGAGAGAGAGAGAGAGAGAGAGAGAGTCATTTGGCACATCTCTTGGACAAACCTTGTGGAAAAGTGAATGATTGATAAAGCAATCATTTACATAGGCAAGGAACTTGTCATGCAATTCAATCACCTTCCTTACAAACACCTGAAAGCCCCCCAAAGTTGATCAGTTGAACTAAAGAGAGGTCTAAGTAACACCTCAAAAAAAAAAAAGAAGGGGGGGGGGGGTGACAATCCTGCTTACCTGCTCCTGCAATCCAACCACGTCTTTCTTATCTGCCTGCAAATAAGAGGAAAAAAGGTAGGAGAAAGAAGACCATGCCCAAGTATGCAGAATTGAGGACATTACACGCCCTTATGGAAGACCAAGGACAAGACTAAAATTTTGCTAGTTCTAATTACTGAAATAAAACGGAAGTCATGCAAACACAAATTAATATTTCTAATTTGATTTGAAATGTTGAACAGGAAGTGAAAAAATGAAACAAACTTTAGGCAAGAAATTTTACAATTTGAGAAGAGGGATATCAAGCATCTGCGTGGAAAAGAAAAGTACAAAAGAATAGTAACAAACTATCCAAAAGATGCACGTATTCAGGGAAGGGTAACATAAGACCCAACATGTTGGTATTCAAAATAGTGAATAAGAGGCAATAGAAAACACATGCATATGTTCACTCTCTATGAAGGCACCAGGTTCCTAGCTATAGTGTGATTTTATGGACTTCGTGTTCAGAGAGATATCCAAGACAGACTAAAGCAGTAAGCGACTATACACTTATAAGAGTGTGTTTTGTGCCACGATTTGAAAGAGACTCGTGCACTTTTGTTCTTTACATGTTCACATTCTCCAGGAACTGTTGGCTTACGGTTTTAAAATACAAATGTGCATTGAGAGGTCTAGATCGTTAAAATGGCTTGCTGGTACACGGGAAGAGCAGCTACTGAACAGATCGGGTGATCGTATGACTATCGGCAACTGTATAAATGGTATGCCAGGTTGTAAATTACTTCTCAAGCTTCTATATTAGATCGTAATTTAAAAATGGTATTAGATCAAACGATCTGCCGGGGGGGGGGGGGGGGGGTCGGCACTATTTTCTGAAAATTAATGCTGCTGCTAGTATCGTCTACCACTACCGTCTCTCACGCGGTAATCCACATGTGTGGACGCCTGTGCAGTGTGCATATGTAAAATTACTTTACCCTCTAATAGCTTAAGCATCCAAATGGTATTCTAACAATAGGAAAGGAATCTCAGATTGCATGGGCAGGGGGAAAGAAGGGAAGCAGAGGTGGCTCAGTTGATCTTGGACACTATCAGAAAGTGCAGTTTGGAAGGCAAGTACCAGCTGGCAAATTTGCCTAGGTCGTGATTGCTTGTGCTGTCTTCCGGCTTAACAGAATAGTGTAACATATACTGTATTTCCTCGGAACTAGTATTGGAAGTGTTGATAAAGTTAGATTACTAAGAAGGAGAGAAACCGAGGAGGGGGGTTGCCTTCGTTTCAACTTCTAGTGCCAAAAGGAATCAGAATAGCAAATGTGACATTTCTGATTGCTGGTCTGACTTCGAAGGATACAGGGTACTGCAACAAAATGGAAATCTGGGGTATAAACCTGCTGCTGGATGTGTGTATTTGTCAAACTGTGTGCTACACCTGTGTGAGGCATACAACCATCTCATTCCATTTTTCTTTGTTTTAACACCTTCACAAATTCCAGTCATATTGCAGCAAGTCAACCCAGAAAGACTGAATTCACACACATGAAGTAGCTATTTATGAGTAACATACAAAACGTTAATTTTTGTTTTTTTGTTTTTTTTTTTGCGGACTTTCTTCTTTCATTACAAGATTTCACATTTCTTCATTCTGTTAAAATGAATGCCTCTGGGCAAAACTCATGAAAACTGGAGATTAAACTTAAAATGTTTTAGCATGGTGAATTTATACCTCTTCCTAAAAAAAGAAGAAGAAGAAGATTCAGCTAAAAAATGTTACAAACCTTTTCATTACTTGCAGCATCTTCTGCCTGTTTGACTAAAGCTGTACCTTCGGCAGTTACATGCTGCATTCCCCAAAACAAAGAAACCATGATGCAAAGAGATATTAGCAAAAACTAACCAGCAAAATGAACTATGGTAAGGCACCAGCGACATAACATATTGAAGTCACAGTAACAAACCTGCTTGAATATATTAGCAACAGGCTCTAAGCCTTTAGGTATTTTAGAGAAAAGCCTATACATCCTTGATAAATCTTCCACCTAAAAGATTAAAATAAGAGCCACAATTAACCATACAGTCAAAGGTAATACTGATGTTTGTTATGAAATGATTAAGTAACCATTTACCTTATCATCTCTCAGTAAAGCATGACAACCAGAATGTTCCTTCTCAAGTAATTGGGTAGCATAAACAGACAACAACTCGTGTTGAGCTTTCTGAAATTAAAAAGATGAACAAATTAGCGCTGGACACATGAGGTTTCAAAGACTGGTAGAGTCCCAATAAACATTCAAATGACCTAGACGGAATCTACCAGGACTTCATCAAAAGCAAAAAAACAAGATAGCCATAGGAAGCAAAAGCAAACCTCAAGTAACTTTGTCTCACTACTTTTGTGGAGATAATGGGTGACCCTGTCCTTTTCACGCTTTAAGCACTCCTCAGCCTAAAACACGTACCATCGACAGAAATTAAAGAGTAAAAAGTGGAGATGGAAAAACACAATATTGATATTCTTAAACCAAATAAAATAAGAATATCTGGTTATCTACTTTCAGCATATAATCAGGACAAGAGTCTTCCAAAATCCAGCTTGAAGCCTTTCGAGAATAATAAGCTGCAGTATCCTTGAGCATTGCAGCTTCAAAATCATTTTCATAATAATCCATTTGGCTCATCCCAATTTCCACAAAAATGTCTAGAACATTTTTCAATAATGCTCGATCAATTTGCTCTCCTTCACGTTCTTGATCAATCTGGTAAAGATGGCCACACTTGTCAAGTAGATCCAAAGAAACAAATAACAATAAAATATTTCCGCTAAAGAAGGAAACCATACCAGAGATATAACTGCATCCCGTACTTTGACATTTAATTCTTGATATACCTGGAGGAGAAAAAAAACACAAGTTGCTACATCAATTGACGAAAAGTATATAACAGATATAGATATGTAGCAAAAGTGAGATAAACCATGCACTCCCAGCTTTAACTTCTTACAAATAGAAGAGATAATGCTTCACCACAACGTTATTATTGCAAAGTAATAAACAAAGCAACTCAGTGTGGTAGATTACCAGGTCACGAAAGCATATCAATCCAACTTCGTGCAAGGCTGGAAGCGATCTACGAGCAATAAAGTAACGATCCAAATAATGAAAGAACCGCGAAAGCCATCTGACCATGATTTTGTGATTCCCCCATCTTTTAACAAGCTCCCTTAACATGAACTCATCATGTTTTTCACGGAGAGAAGGCAACACCTGAAACAAATAATGTCAATATAAGTTCACAAACAAGCAATGGTATTTCTCTTTGACACCTTAAGACAATTTTAAGAAAGCACCCCATATGATCAATAACCAGTAAACGATCGCGTAAGAGTAATAACACAATTTGTGAATAACAAATATCGCATTTTTTTCCTCGGATTAATTGTTTCCCCGATTGTCTGATTCAACATGTTAGATCCCCAAAGATACAGAACTTGGGTGAGAGAGAGAACCAAAGGTGGATGGCGGCCAGGAAAGCATGTGCCAACTTAACAAGGGAACATAAGGTATCACACACTTAGAAGGTTGACAGTTGATGTACTTTACCAGTCTGTACAAACTTCCGTAAGTAAAATAAAGTAATAGGGTTGTTGGAGCCTGTAGCTCACTTGGTATTCGAGTAACAGATTGCACTCCAAATGATAGGTTTGTAAGGGAGAAAGCTGAAGTAAATCATCAACATCACATTTCCCAAATCCAAACAAATAGGAATAATCATGCGGATGTATCAGAATCATAATGCACCTTAAACAATGCCCGACTTTTTTAGCTTCTACTCGCATGGAGATTGACATAAAGTCCAATTGTTTATAAGGCAAAGCTTTCCTCGTCTATTAGAAATGTGTCAACCTCTATCTAGTGTTGAACCCTTTTAATTACTACTAACCAGAGGCTCCTAATACTTTTCACCCATGCTTTGACCAACCAAACAACCATTTTGACATATTAACATACAGGTTGATAGCCAGTGTAAAAATTTGTCACTAAACATGATTACAAATCAAATTGAGCCGAAAGAAGCCATAGTATATGAAATTTAATTTTAGCAACAAAAGAATGAGACCGGGAGACTAAGAAATTCAACTATATGAGAGTTTTAGGCATTGACAAGGATGCGAATCACAGGATACGGGCGGGGTGGTTAAAGTGGAGAGATGCGCCAGGTCTTTTATGTGATAAGAAAGTACCTTTAAAGCTTAAAAAAAAGTTATATAGTACGACAGTAAGACCCGCGCTGCTGTATGAGTTTGAATGTTGGACAGTCAATTACGAACATGAACAAATGATGCGAGTGGCAGAAATAAGAATGTTAACATAGATGCATGGGCAAACAAAGAAGGATAAAATAAAAAAATGAATACATGAGGAGAAAAGGTTGGAATAACTTATGTAGAAGAGAATATAAGGGAGGCAAGGTTAAGATGATATAGGAATATGCAAAGGCGTCCAGTAGATGCACATGTTAGGTAGATATAAGATTTAAATGAGAATTTTAGTCACTCTGTCCGAAATCACAGTTGAGATAATATGATATTTTTGAAAGATACATATTATAAAGGCGCATATTATGCATTAGGTACTAAGAGACACAAAAGAGGGTAAGAGTTCGTCTAAGACTCTAAGAAATTAAAAATAAAATAAATAAATAAATAAATAAATAAATAAATAAAACGAAAGAGAAATGATTGATCCACATAGCCGAACCCATAAAGTGGGAAAAATGCTTTAGTGTGGTTGTTGTCACATGTGATTTTTAATCAAGTTTCCAAATGAAAAGGCATTTCTTCATGTAAACTCATTTCCTAGTTGATAATGCAAAAAAAACAATCAAATTCATGCTTTTAAGAAATTCTTACTGTGGATGTGATGTACTCTTCAAAAGACTCTCGATATTTGTCATATAATTGCTGAGAGTAATCATGCGGTGGCTTTTGAGTGCACATGTTGTAAATCATCCTGCAGTCAGCATAAGAAATGCATCATGTGATGTCACAATTTATGAACTTCAGGCACGCAATTAGTGAAAAGGATATAAACAAGGGGAAAAAAAGAGAGAGACCAATATAGTAGCACATACGTGTAAAGCATCATGTAATCTTCAGAGCTAAACTGAGTCTCAGGTTTCCCTTCTAAAATGTTTTTAAGCTTCGTTATCCCTCTCTGCATGAAATCCCATCCTTGGTCCAAATCAATAGTGCTCCTTTGATTCATCGTTTCACCTCCCACCAACAATTCAGCACTCCAATCTACCTCTACAAGATAAACAGCACCTGCAAATATTGCATTTGTCACATAATCCAGCATAATTCATGATATCTACGGAAAAATCACATCATGATAAAAGTTTACTGCAATTAGATCATAACAAGAGACACTGGAAAAAGGCTGCAACTGACACCTAACAAGCATAAGGGTCATAATCAAATTAAATAGAAAAAAGAACATAAAGCTAGACCTCTGTAATGGCAAATTTGAAAAATCATTCTAGAGCAAACCCACCGGATAAATATCATCCAACAAACTCAAAAGTAACATGACAGTCGCATTCTAATATAATTAAGCCCAAAGGGGAATTCACTAAGCAATATATGAAACGTAATATTTATTACAATGATGCAACCTTTAGATCGCGAAAAGACAGTCTCAACCAAAGATTCCTAACTAATGATATTTCAGTAAACAGAAAACCCATGGAAAAACCATAGAGACCTTCAAATTTGATGCCAGCATACTAAACTTAGCGTCATGCTGTCTGTCTCCAATAAAAAGAAAAAAAAATCAAGAGAAGTAACGGAAACGCTATGGAGAAAGTAACCTTGCTAACAGTTACTATCAAATTAATACACAAGTATTCAAGTTATCCTGCCAGACTACGTGTTTATGCAAGCGTGATTCAGTCATGGGTACACAAACTTTGGACAAGATGTTCACTAAAACGAACATAACATCAATTAAATCTGACCATTGCAAGACACACGAAACATAACTCAGAACTATTTCAAGCGTCTGACTTACAATTTGAGTTTTTCCCTTTCTAACCAAAAACAAAAACAGAACAGATCTGATAGAATATTAAAAAAAAAGTTCGGATATGGAGACCTCTTTAAGCACATCAGTTCTAATGCAAAAGACCAGATAGAACATGCTATTTCATCCAACCAAAAAGCAACATGACATTCACTTGTTCAACAACACAACAAAGCGGCAACAACAACAATACTCAAGCTTTTTTTACTATGTGGTTGGCTATATGAATCAATCATTTCTCTTGCGCTTTATTTGTTTGTTTTTAATTTTTGAGTCGTTGCCTAAATCACATCTTCATTATATGTCTCATAATGCTTAATGCATAATATGCACCTTAGAATACGCATGTTTCAAAAATATAATATCATCTCAACCAAATTTCAGGTCTAAGTACCTAAAATTCTCACTTAAATTTCATACCATCTACATGATATCAGCTACATGAATCAACTGTCTCTAGTGTACTCTATTACTGATCACATGCTCCTCAATGGTCATGTAAATCATATCCTTCTTTATTGTCTATCTCTATGTCTTCTTTGATCTCCTTCTCCCACGTTTAACATACAACTCGTTCATTGTCTCGCATATCCTAATAGATGTATCTGCAGAACACCTTTGCACATGCACGTACCATCTTAACATTGACTCTCTTGTCTTCTCTTCTATAGAAGACACCCAACCTTTCTCCTTACATGTTCATTTCTTATTTTATCATTCCTTGTATGTCTATGCATCTATCTTAACATTCTCATTTTCGCCACTCGCATCATTTGTTTATGCTCATTAATGGTTGCCCACCATTTAGACCCGTACAGCAGTGCAGGTCTGAATGTCGTCCTGTAGAACTTCCCTTTAAACTTTAAAGGTACTTTTGTATCACGAAGATTACCTAACACACTTCTCCACTCTAACGACCCTGCATGTATCAATGATTCACATCCTTGCCAATTCATCTATCTATTTGTATTATAGATCCTAAACGTTTAAAATTCTTACTCAGGTAAAATCTATTGGTCACCTAGTTTCACACAAGGTTCCAATGTCATTTTTTTTGTTGATAAAATTAAATCTTATATACTATGTCTTCTTTTGACTTAATTTGAAGCTCCTTTCCTTAAGTGTCTCCCGCGAACATTGCAATTTAGCATCGACTCTTTCACTAGTCTCATCCACCAGCATCATGTCATCTGCAAATAACATGTTTCACGAAGCTCTATCTTAAACATGTCGAGTGATTTCATCTATAACTAAAGCAAATAAATATAAACTTAATGCCGATGTGTAAACCCACTGTAATAGAAAACTCTAGACTTAGTCCTCTTAGAATCCTTACGTTTGTCACTGCATTCTCATAAATGTCTTTAATAATTTCTATATATGCTATTCTAACACCTTTTTAAAGCATTCTCCAAAGGTTTTATCATGGGATTTGATCATTTGCTTTTTCTAAGTCAATGAAAACCATATACAAATCTTGCTTTTTCTCTCGATATCTTTCAAAAGGAAAAAAAATCAACCAAGCTAGTACTGATCACTGACCAACAAAAAAGGTTATGATTTTAAGCCACAAAACAAACGCCCCCAGTGAATATTATCAACTATCAATCAGTAAATATTGAAATTCCATCGCCCAGAACCCCTTAGAAAAGAGTTAGAAGTTACAAACCTGATGTAAATTCTCAACAATCCTAAATCACCAGATTCCCAAAGGAAAAAAAAGACCTAAAACGAAAAATCTAGGAAACGCACGGCAGAAATATTGAAATGATCTCGAATGGATCAAATTTGTTCAGTGTAATCAATAAAACAAGGAATATGCGTGCAACAAAACAACAACGAAGAACAAATACTCGGAGTAACAAGCACACGCAAAACACGAGCTGAAGGCGGTGTTGAAGATAAAAAGCAGAACATTTTACCTGATTTCTAGAGTGAATTAAAACCCCATAATCGGTGAAGAAATAACGAGTAGAGGTAGATGAGATGCGAGCCTCTGTTTGTCTCTGGCTTTTCTGCTTTCTTTCAGGTAGTAATTAATTTAATGGAATAATTGATTTTCTTTTTTAACAAAACTCCCCTATATTTTTATCTATTTATACATTCTCCCTTTCTAACTGGTTGACCTTGCTTTTAGTAGGCTTTATGGCGCTTGTCTCGGGATGGGATCACATCACCCCACTTTTTCTTATCACACGCGTGATCGTGTGACACATGGCAGCAAAGGAGATAGCGAGGGCTAGATGCGAGTGACCCTCATCTAGTCTCACCACCCCCTTGCTGCCACGTGTCGCGCGGTCACGCTACACCTCACGGGTTTACGGTGAGGGGATTCTATCCCACTTGTCTCACCTTGTTTTACTAGGGGTTGATGTTACTCCCAATTTACCTAGTCAATTCTAAGTCACACATGGTCAAATAAAAAAAATAAAAGATATAAACTACAAAAAATTATAAATTATAACTCACACAGGAATAGGTAAAAAAAGACATTTAACTCTTACATGATTGGATTATGGTCAAACAAAACATAAAAATAAAGAAAACTATACTCGAAGTCTTTTATAAGTCGATCACTTGTTCGTATATAAGGGAAGTATTCTTTCCATATCAAAAGATGTCAAATATTACTAGAGTTAATGGCTAAGTACACAACAGTTTAGTAACTATTATTTTGTTAATAATATTAAGCTAAAAAGAGGTGATTGTTATTTACTTAAAAATTTATTCGTTTTAAAAATATTGTTACAGTTTATTTTTTAATATGGTGTAAATTATATCATGTCAAAATGTTAACTATAACAATAATTTTGCAACGGAACAAATATATGTAATGGCGCAAGTAGCTTGCCTAATAACATGTAACAATCTAATGGAAAAGCCCAAATAGAAGGAGATAATTATATGTAAAAAAATGTTCTTTTATTCGTTTATTACATTCTTATGGTAGTTTTAAGGGATATTATACAAATATTGTTCCCATTATCTGAAAAAACATAATGATTTTGCTTGCTGCTATATGGAAAAATGATTTGCTGAAGTTTACCGCTAAACCAGATAGAGTCAGTGAAATCAGACTCTCTATCTCTTGAGATAGAGGTATTATCTGCCTACCACTTACCCTCCTCAGACCCTAACGATAACTTTTGCTATCATTGGGATATACTGGGTCGGACGATGATGATACGGCTAAACCAGATGACCGGAAAGCTTAATCCGTCAATGCAAAACCGAGAAGAAACCCCGTCAAAATTGAATGACGGAAACTCGCAACCCCTTTTCAACAATTTCGTGCCGCCACGAAGGGTGAATTTGATGGAGGATATGGAGGCAGAAGAGGGTGGAGCTGAAGAAGTTATTGGTGGGAAAGTCAGAGGGAGGGGGCGGGGTGTGTGGGAGGAAAGGAAGTTATCGACAGCCAGTAGATCTAATCAACGGAGAAGGGTGTGGCTAGAGGTGAAGGAGAATTGGTGGCGGTGCTGTTGGGCATGAAGGGGTGGAGGATTTTGGGGGTGGATTTATGGTTGGTCTGATGGCGGCGACGACGGCGGAGGAGGTTTGATGGGGGTATAGGTGGAGGATAATCGAGGGATAGGATCCCCTCACCGTAAAAGGAATGCGGTGACGCGTGACCGTGCGATAACAAAGAGAGTGAGTAAAATTGGGTTAGGATATCCCAAATCCGATAATCGAGACGTGGATTTTTAGGTGGGTCTAAGCAGGGTTAGGATCTCCTAACCTTACTTTTCTTACCCCTTTGTGACCGTGCGACACGTGACAGCAAAAAGAGGCGGTGAAGCTAGATGCAGTGACCCTCATCTAGCCTCACCGCCCCTTGCTGCCACGTGTCGTGCGGTCATGGGTCACCGCATCTTCTTTGCGTTGAGGGGATCCTATCCCGTCTAAGCAATTCCCGTCTTTCCAGATAATTGAATCTTATTTTTTCTAACTAAAATCTAGTTAAATTCTACCTGCTTTCTAAAATTGAGGGAAACTAAAACATCCTGTTTTTTTCCGAAGAAAGGATCGTTTTATTGATTATAAAATATGAAGTTTACATCACAACAAAATTCACAACGTTCATCCTAACCAAGCTCATTACATGTGGTGTTCTCACACAACCTATTAATAGCATCCTCTATATTACGGGCGCGTCTTGTAATCTCACTGGCCACAGCTACTGAGGGAGGAAGATACGTAATACTGCCATGGATAATTTGATTCCGTCAATACCATATACTGTGAACTGCTGTGCGAAAGACGTATCGCATTCGCCGCCTCCATTGAAGTAGGACCGCGAGTTAGTTAAATTCAAGTGTACCCATTCCTGAACCTGCAATGGATCGCAGAACACTCTCCATGCATTCGGCCGGATCAACAATCGCCACACACCATGCGTCCAGGAGCATCCTCTCAAGGCGTGCAAAATGTCTTCATCCTGTTGTCTGCATATACCACATATGCCATTAGCATGCATACGTCGCTTATAGAGAAACACGGCCATTGGAAGGAGTCCGCGATTGATTTGCCATAGAAACATGTTAAGGCGTGTCGGACCCTTCATTGCCCATATTTCATCCCACTGCCGGTTAGGTGTAGCAGAAATCTTCGAAGTTAAGTATTCATACGCGCTTGCAACAGTAAATTTACCCGAAGTTGTATGTCGCCATGTGAATGTGTTTGGCAAGGTTGTGCTGGTAACATTCGGCTGTTGTACGCAGTCCAGCAGTATGGATCTAGTGGCTGCAATTTGTCTCCATATAAGTGAGGTATTGGAACGTGGCTGATATTGTAGTAGAGGACCGTATTTCCCAACCAAGGCTCGTACCCACAGAGCGTCAGGATTCGTGAGGACGTTCCATCCAAGTTTCAACATCATTGCAATGTTCATGTCTCTTAAGCGTTTGACGTTCAATCCCCCACGATCCTTTGGTAAGCAAATTGTACTCCACGCACACCAGTGTAATTTGTGTGATTCAGTCAGCTCACCCCAGAAGAAGCGACGGGACATCTTCTCAATGTCATCCAGTAGAGTCATGGGTAATCTTACGGTTTGCATAGCATACATGGGCATTAAGGATAATACACTCTGTACAAGGGTGTATCTTGAGGCAAGAGAGAGAGTTTTGACATTCCATGAGCTGAGCCTCGCGCGCACCTTGTCGAGAATATAATTGTACTCCTTACGACCACCTCTACCCGACAAGAGTGGCATGCCTAAATAATTCCCAAAGTCTGTAGTGATGGTAAGCCCCAGTCTTGTTAGCGAGTGCGGATGGAACCGGCCCACTATATTCTTAGATAGGAGTATTTGAGACTTTCTAATACTGATGGTTTGGCCCGAGATTCTACAGAATTCCTTCAAGATTCCTTCCATCTCTATGCTTTGCGTTTCGGTAGCTGCACCAAATAGGAGTAAATCATCCGCAAAAAACAGATGTGTTATACTTGGTCCCGTTTTGGATAGCCGAGTGGGTTGCCATCTGTTGTCTAATACTGCCCGGTCGATTTGGCCACTCAGAACTTCCATGCACAATAGGAATAGATAAGGTGCCAAAGGATCACCTTGTCGAACGTCACGCTGTGGTTGGAATGGTTCGAGGACTTGACCATTCCAAATGAGAGCAAGTGATGTAGAGGTAACAGTAAACATGATGAGGTCCACCATACTCTCACAGAAGCCGATCCGTCCAAGTAGATGGCGAAGAAAGGGCCAGCTAACTTTATCGTATGTCTTCTCCAAGTCCACTTTAATTGCCATGTAGCCTTTCCGTCCCTGTTTAATCCGCATTGAGTGGACAACCTCCTGGGCTATAACTATGTTATCGGACGACTGCCTTCCAGGTATAAACGCACACTGTAAGGGCGAAATAATCTTTCCAATGACAGCTTTGAGCCGATTAGCGATCACCTTAGATATCAGCTTGATGATCACGTTAGATAAAGCTATAGGGCGGAGCTGGGTTACCTCTTCAGGGGGTTGTTTTTTGGGTATAAGTGCAATAAGACTCGTATTAAGCTCAACTGGGAACTTACCCGTATTAAACGCATCCAAAACAAATTCAACAACTGATGGTGCCACAATGTTCTAATTTTTCTGAAAAAACACGGGTGGTAGTCCATCTGGCCCTGGTGCTTTATATGGTCCCATTTCGAAGAGTGCCGCCTCTATCTCAGGAAAGGACACCGGGTGATTTAGCCATGTCCTGTCTGCTGCATCGAAGGTGGGTATAAGGAGATCGCAGGTATCCGATGATGCAGATGATTGAGATTGAAAAAGATTCTTGAAGTGGTCTTGTACAAGAGTCTGGAGTTTGATTGGGTCCTCCGTCCAACACCCTTGTGCGTCCTTGAGGCAGACGATCCGATTGGCCCTCTGTCGGTTCGCCATTGTTGCATGAAAAAAGCGTGTGTTACGTTCACCCTCACATAGCCACAGAAGATTGCTTTTCTGCTTCCACAGAATCTCTTCTTGCTTCAGAATAGTATCGTACTCCTCCAACAAAGTCTTCTCTAGCTGTGTAAGAAAACGAGATGGGCGGTCGACCAATGCTTGCTGGATTCCGGCTAGACGCGCTTCGCATTTCTTCCGCCGACTGGGTAAATGACCGAATACTTCTTTCTGCCATGTAACCATGCGTTCAGTAAAATCTTTGACAGTGGCAATCCAATTTCTTGGTCGTGCTTTCCATGCGTTTGTAATGAATGTATGGAAATCTTTATGGTGCATCCAGCACTCTAGAAACTTAAATGGGCGTTGTGGTGGATTTTGCAGTCTAGCCTTTTCCGTGGACAATAGAATTGGGTGGTGATCAGAAGACGCCCTCGTTAAATGATGAACAATAGTATCCGGATAAGAAGAACTCCACGCTGCGTTGGACCACGCTTGGTCAAGTCGCTGCTCAATTCGCAATCGTCCTGTCTGTCCGTTGGACCATGTAAACTTCGGTCCAACAAAAGGTATTTCCATAAGTTGGCATATGTCAATCATTTGAAGCATACGATCTACGCCCTTCCCTCTTACTGGCCGTCCTCCTCGCTTGTCGTCTTGATTCGTAACTTGATTGAAGTCGCCCATCAGGAGCCATGGAATATTTATTTGGGTAGACATATCTTCGATGTATTCATGCAGACTCTCACGTACTGACGCGGTTGGGGATGCATAGACGAGGGATATCACACTTGAAATGGAGTCACCAAGGATAGTACCAACATTAATCATTTGAGCTGTATAGCTAATGGTACATATAGACATTTCGATAACGTCCCAAAAGCACCAGATGCCGCCAGAGAATCCACGTGCTTCGACGGCTGCCATATGGGTAAAATGTGTCTTCCGTAATATATATTTGGCCCTTGAGCTAGAAACCCGAGTCTCCAACAGAACCATAAAATTAGGCTTGTGATCCTTAGCCAACCTTAGAATTCGTCTGACTGTTTCAGGGGAACCGGCCCCCCTGACATTCCAAGCAAGGATCTTCATCTAGGAGTTATACGATAGGGGGGTAACCATCCGCAGTTCCGTCCCCTGTATTATCTGTCAAGTCCATAGCACCATTATGCGTCACCATCTCAGTTTTCTCAGACATCATGCTATGAGGATCAGCTTCGCTGTCGGGGGGCTGCTGCTTTGTCTGATCCTCAAATACTAAGGGCACATCCTCTGATTCCATAAACGTTATACCCTTGTCCGGATGTGTGTTTGTAATATCCCTTAAAGGTCGCTGCAAGATGCGTATTTCTGTAGCTGCAGCAGGGAAAGCTGGCCATGTGGGTGCTGGAAGTTCCGTCTTGTCTGTGTCTACCAGCCTTTGACTGTTACTTACCATAGATTGAGCTTCCTCTACAATTGTCCGCTGCCGTCCTTGTTTGCCATTTACTTTCACTTTGGAGTTGCTTTTAACGGGTATCCCTTTAGCACGACGCTCTGCCGGTTTTGTTTGCTGCGATTTGGTGGTGGTAGTGAATAGGTCAGAGGGTCCTGTGTCATGGGTATTGCGTAGAGAGGAGACTAATTGATTGACATGTTGTGGTTGATCCTGGGCGGTTTCCTCATCTTCGATCACAGTGAACCGTGAGCCACTGGAAGCCCTCCTATTGCTTTGGGAAGTATTAACCGATGTAGGTTTCCTTTGGTTCACAGCAGCATCACTAGTACCGTTGGCATTCTGTGAGACCATAGTAAACCGTCGACGATTATTGCGAGCGATCATCCAAGGGCCATAGGGGTCGGATGGAACGGGGGTTGTAGATTCAGGTATTTCATGTGCAGGGGCGCCATGCTGTGAATTGTCCTTGCAATGACACTGTTCGCTTTTATGTCCGTAACGTCCACATACGAAGCATACTAGGTGGAGTCCCTCATATTCCACACGAAATTCTTCACCATTCAAGATCACCACAGACTTTAGAGGCTTAGTTAAGTCAATCTCGACACATACCCGCGCATATTTACCACGAGAGACATGAGTTGTGTTGCCATCTATCTTAATCGCTTTTCCTAGCTTTTCCCCAATGCGCAGAAGGACACGCTCGCTGAAGAATTCCAAGGGTATACGGGGAATACGTACCCATACCAAAGTTGATTTGATCACATTAGCGGACGAACGAAACCCAGGGTATAGTTTGGTCACCGAAAGATAATTACCTTGGATAGTCCATGGACCGTTTTCGATTGCATGCACGTAGTCCTCCTTAGAGAAGAAACGGACTACATAAAAACCCTCCTCCAGATACACAATGTCCAACTTACGATTGGGTGCCCACATATCAGTTAACCGCTGCGAGAGTACACGGTAGGAGATGTTACGCCCTAGTGGTTTCACTACCAAAGCACGCTGCCATGGAGTCCAGAGTTGTTTCCACTCTTCTGTGGAGACGTTAACTGCAACCTTGTTTACGTCGACAACTATATCGTCTGTTGCCATCGCTGGAGAGAACTGGGTGTCATCGTCCGTGGATATCCCATCCGTGCCATCTCCCGTGTAGATCTCGTGTTCGAAAGGGTTCATGACACTTGTAGTCGCCTTGAAAAGATTCGCCCATGCACCATTTCGTTGGCGGGTGCCTTCATCCGGGGAAGGTGGTTCAAATGTGGCAATGCGTTTATATTTTTTGACACTCCTCTTGATCTGATCAATCTCCTCTGTTGTTCGTTCCAACAATCCAGAGTCCATGTTCGATTGGAAGATCTGTGCGTCAGCAAAACATCCTGTTTTTCCAGAAAACAGGAACAATATTTGTGTAATGTCTCAAAAAGCGACCATAAAATTGTAATTAATAAATAATCTTTTTATAATTATCCCAAATAAAAGAGGTTGATTGTTAGCTGGCCTTCGTCAATACATATTAGAAAATAATTATTTTAATACTTGATTCATGAGTATTTTAAATTTTTCCATAGTATATGATCGTAGTTATTCCATTGTATTAGAGTCTTCTGCCCATGGCAGGGTAAGGATGAATCGAATGTACGTAAACTTACCTGTTTACAGATGATCCGTAATAAAAAATTGCGTCAAGTATCGTATTCACATACTGCTACTTCACAACACAAGAAGCGCCGTTAATTTATTGAGACATTTTGCTTTATTTCATCATATTTCAGAGTCAAAAAAAGTGTCATTGACTCGATTGAAAATAAAAAATTCCATAGTATATATAGAATTTTCTTGATATGACGTTTTTTTTGCACAAAAGACATCACCTCTATTGGTCCAAATAATATATGTTCTGATTTAGTGTTTCTAACTTTATATTACAAAACATTCAAGTAATATAAATTTAGAAACACCAAATCAGAACATAAATTATTTGGACCGATAGAGGTGCTGTCTTTTTATGTAAAAAGGGGTTGGGATCTCCTCACCC
The DNA here is from genome assembly GCA_036186865.1 of Eustoma russellianum. Taxonomy (NCBI): domain Eukaryota; kingdom Viridiplantae; phylum Streptophyta; class Magnoliopsida; order Gentianales; family Gentianaceae; genus Eustoma; species Eustoma russellianum. The sequence continues at coordinate 27,514,837 of AP025065.1, forward strand.
CCACTTTCCTCACCCCTTTTGTGACCACGCGACACGTGGCAGCAAGGGGAGGGTAGTGAGGCTAGATGAGGGTCATCTCATCTAGCCTCACCACCCTCCCTTGCTGCCACGTGTCGCGCGGTCACGCGTCACCGCAACCCCTTGCGGTGAGGGGATCCTATCCCTGTAAAAAGACATCATCTCTCTTCTCTTTATTAATCCATGTCATTTATGTTTTTAAATTCATATAGTCCAATTCATGTATAATACTCATAATAAATATGATGATAGTACACATTATAATGTTCTCAAATGCATGTTGTATTTGTAACACTAATAGTGAAATTGCTCATGAGAATTAAGCAGATGCATGCTAATTTAATATGATCATGTATGAAGAATAAAGTACCCAATATACTTCTTTCTTGATAATACTTTTACTATTTAACACCAAAAAATTTATCAAGTATGAGGATTGGAAAAATAAATACATCATGTATATAAATTTCTGTTTACTGTTTTCATTGGCTTAATAGTAAATCAATTTTATAAAAATGCAGCAGGTGTGAAAAATTTATACCAACTAATAATATAAGATTCTGGAAAAAAAATAAAACTAATAATATAAGTGTACGTAAGAGAAAGGTTGTAAGAAAAGGAGCCTGGAAAGGAATTTTCTGGAATAATAGCTCAAAATTTCGAATAGAATGGATGGAATAAAGTTATATTTACTAATGGTGAATTGGTCCCTTTAATAAAATCCGTCAATCTTTTATTAATGTTAGATTTTGGGACTGTATTTTCATGGGCCAGCTTCTATAACTGTACCGATGGCCTTGATGCTATAGCTGTGGGGAAGGTTATTTAGGTCATCTCTAACCCAAAACACCAAATTTTGCACCAAATCACCTATTTGGTGCAATAAACAGTAAAAAGTACTCCAACCACAAACACCAAATCCAGCACCAAATAAAAATATTCCTTAAATATTCTTCTATCATTCTATTTTTAATTCATTATTATAAATAATTTAACACAAATTTAACATTCATATAAATTTAACGTAAGTATTCATTAGTTATAAATCTTATTTTATTTTTAATTTTTTGTTATATAATTTTTTCTTACAACGAAATTAACTAAATTAAAATTTTTATAACAAAATTAAAATTTTTATAACGAAATTAACAAAATTAAAAATTATTATAACTAAATGAAATTAAAATTTTATTAATATGCTTAAAATGATGATGATGATGTGGCGGATGAATAGTGATTTGGTACAATGAATAGTGTTGCACCTATTTGGTGCAACACTATTCATTTTCACCTATTTGGTGCAAGGTTTGATGCTTGGTTGGAGTGAATTTTTGCACCAAATAGGTGTTTTGGTGCACCCATTGGAGATGACCTTAGTGACTCTAGAATTGTATCTTTAAAGTTAAAAGATGAAAAGACCTGTCGATCTTGTTGGAATCAAACTCTCTATCTTTTAGGATAGAGGTATTGATTGTCTGACTCTTGTTAGAAAAGTACGATAAAAGCACTTTAAAATATACTCCAAACTTATATAAAAACATGTAAGATGTTATTTGAGAGATTGAAAGATGATTTGAACATTTGAACTTGTAAGAGATCACTTGAATCGATCCATGTGTAAGTTAGATCGAACCAAGCGAAAGCTGAAATGAAGTTGAGCGTTCTGTTGGGCATAGATCGATCACATTGATCGACCGATGTGATATAGATGCAAAGGTAGAGCTCTCTGTCCAACATAGATCGATCACATGAATCGACTGATGTGACATCGATTGATACATAGATCGATCGATGTTAGCAGGATGAAAAGTTGAAGCTCTTTGTCCGACATTGATCGATGACATCGAGCGATCGATGTGCCAAAAGTCAGGACTTTTGATTTTGAATTGCATCTTTTGATCCAAGAATCATCTCCCTTCATACATAAATGGTATGCAACTGACATGGAGGTTAATTAAACTGCTGAAATGAGTTTTCAAAATGGTATTTACACAATCCAAGACCTATAAATAGTATGTCTTGCTATCTTAAATTATATACAACTTTTGCTAAAACCTGAAATTTTCAGCATTTATTTTCCTCCAACTTCTCTTTCTTCTTCCTCCCATATCAATCAATTCAATAAGCAAGTTCCATCTCTCTCTAGTAGAGCAAACTAAAGAGAGAGTAAGCCGTTATATCTTGGGAAACATTATTCATTGCAGTCTACCTTGCTCACCGATAGAGGCTAAATTGCTTTAAGGACAGAGTTATCAAGAAACCCGTCTCAGCTTTTCCTGTTGTTTTTCTTGTTTGGTTTTCTATTCTGTGCCATATTTCCTAATACATGTAACTTTCTTTATACTCTATCGATAACTTTTGTTGTCGTTGGATATACTGTGTATGTGTTGTTGTTGTTGTAAAGCTAAAAAATGAAAGGCACACAATCAGGGTGGGATGATGCCATTCAATAGTAGGTTGATGTAATGCATTAGCTTAGAGGTCATTGACTTTTCTTTTGTAGATTACCATTTAAGCATGTATATATATATATATATATATATATATATATATATATAAGTAATGAAAATTCAACATTTCTCTCATTTGTAGTTTCTTTATCTCTCCTCTAACTGCCACGTGTCAGCTCAATTTACTTTTTTCACTTTGCTTTTCAAGTTGGCAGCATGAATTTCATCGTTCTTATATTTTTTAATAGATAAGTATTAAAATTTAATCATTAATCAATGTACAAGTTTGCCTAATGTTATAAAACGATGTATATGATTTTCCAACCTCGTGCACTGGTAATGTTATTGTAGAAAAACTTCTTAACTATTCGACTAGTTCTCAGACGCATAGAGCAGTAAATTGCTAGATCTTATGGGGTTAGACATGAACCGATTCATGCCGCATACAAAAGTAAATCTTTGGAATGAAATTATAAGCTCAATTTCTTTTCTATAAACTTATCAATACATTTATAATTCACCTTTTATCACCTCCAAAACGTGACCGGCTATGTCCAGTAATCTCGAAAACGTAAAAGACATAAAGTCTCGTCAAACATATAATATCCTTTAAACTATTTCGAAAACATTACATCGTCAATAGAACACATCCATTTATTAATCTAATACATCTATTAATAAGAATGACTTTACCAATACTCATACTTTTTTTTTGAATATAAACTAACAAAGCTCTTAAGAGTTAAGCTCATATCTGTTGACTTTACTAATACTCCCTCTGCCAATGACATGCATTCCACAAAAGTATTAGATATAGCAACCGTGGAGAGTAAAGATGCTTTTCAATTGACAGCAGACCCAAACATAGTAAAAACATAACAGGTCAAAGATCTTTTTTTTTTAAAAAAAAAAATTGAACCCCAACTAGTAAGGGTCACTGCCACACCCAGTCCCAAAGATAGTGTAGGGATGTAAATCAGGTACCCAACGGTCCGCTAGCAGGAGCTTGGTCATATACACAGTAGTCTGCATTAGGAGCCCGCAGCACTGCAGGCAAGCCTACAGGCCAAGGAAGCTCCCACACAATGCACTTGCTGAAAAGGGGCTCTCTTGCCTTTGACAAGAATTGAGCCCCTGACCTCCCTTTCGAGAACTCCTACCCGGAATCAGTTGGGCTATGTCCTGGGGACATTTTTTTTTATAGCAAATCTCCAACATAGTTTGAATCTGCTTACCACTTTTATTGCATGAACCAAATCTGTCTGAATACAAACGATGGTGTATATCAAGTTCCCAACTGTACTAGAGTAATGAACTTTGTGCATGTAATCTCTCTCTGCATTAGTCTTAGGCAAGACATTATAATCAAGTTGACAGTGTGCTTTCAAAAGAGTACTAACCAGCTTGGAATCATCCATCTGGAAGATTGTGTCACCTTTTCAATATACTTCTGCTGAGATACATACAAAAGTCTTCCATTCCTATCTCCCCAAATTTCCATGCCAAATACGTTGTTTGCTCCACCCAAATCCTTCATCTCAAACGGACTCCTTAACAAGGCCTTCAAACTTTCTACATTCTTGGCTGCAATCAATATGTCATCAACGTATATCAACAAACACAGAAAGGAACTATTTGACAGCTTTCTAAATTAAACTCATGATTGAATGCACTCATCATAAATAGAAGAATTTGAATGGCCTTGTGTTTCACCAATGGAGAGAAAACTTCATGAAAATCAATTCTCTCTTTTTCGTGAAAACCCTTTTGCCACAAGCCTTGCCTTAAAGCTAGGTGGTTCATATAGTATTAGCTCCCATGTTTTCTTCTTTGCAAGGGACAACATCTCCTTATTCATGGCTATCGACCATTTTGTTGTTTCAGTACTAACATTATGAACACAATCTGCACATCAATGGCCTTCTGAATATCCTCTTTGTTCTGTCTGTCGCTATACTCTGAACTGGCTATCACTCCACATCACTAGGCTCATCTACAATCTCTGTTGTAAATGTCTTTAAAATGTCAACCTCAAAATTCACCTTCTGACTGGCACCCTGACCATAGTACCTATAACATCACAAAGCTCCTCATGCTAGCCAAATATAGCAGACTCATTGAAAGTGATATCTCTGCTAATAATAAATATTTGGAGTTGTTCCCTTTTCATTGCACCATAGTTTGTAACCTTTAACTCATTTTGCATAACCTAGAAATATGCATTTAATCTTTCGGTTGCAGTTTACCACAATTACATAAGCATAACAGGACAACTAAATATACGTAAGTCGGAATAATCAAAGGGAGAAACATACCATACCTCTTGAGGAGTGTTAAAATCAATTTTGGTTGATAAATATCTATTCACCAGATAGGAAGTAGTGTTAACTACTTCAGCCCAGAATTGTTTAGGAAGAGCAGCACTCAATCTTATGCATCGTACACGTTGCAAAAGTGTTTGATTCATGCGTTTTACAACCCTATTTGTTAGGAAATGTACCGTAATTAGTGTAGGTGTAAATAGAGAATATCACAAATTAATATTTGTAAATGATAGGAATCAATGATTGATTGACTGTAGAGGAAATCAAGGAAAGGAATAAAACCTTTCCATAGAAGGACACAATACAGTAGTATATGTAGGACATACTTGTACACTATTCAAGCATCCAAAAATCATTTGAAGAATCCTTCAATTTCCTAACATGTGCATAGCCTTGAATTATTTCATGTTCTTGACATGGTATCAGAGCATGCAGTATAATTCAAGGCTGTTTGTTTACCTTTATTGGCTCAGAAATCTGAGTTCATCATTGCCAAATACCCTTCACAACCCAGGCTTGTGATCAAGAATCCTACCGTTCTTACCGTACAACTGTTTGCTCTACCAGCCAGAGCACTTTGAACCTGATACATATTCCATCTCCCATACCTGCAATCAGTAAACAGTAGCCATGTCAACCCAAACCGAAGGAGAAAGCTCTGCAACAAAACCACAAAATCCTGATGCATTTGATTTTTCAGAACAATTTGCCAAATTTCTGCAACAAACTCTGCATATCGCCACACCACCAGGAGCAGAAAGCAACCTGGTCCTTAAAGTCAAATTAAATGGAAACAATTATACCCTCTGGAAGAGACTGATGATAATGGCCCTTAGAGGCAGAGGAAAGAGCGTCCACATTTCAGGGATACCTCCACCTCCTCTGCCTACTGACCAAAATTATGCCCGCTGGGAACAGGAGGACCAGTTGGTCCTCACATGGCTTATAGACAACATTGAAGATAGTTTAATCAACAGTGTGTCTAAATATCCAACGGCCAAGACACTTTGGGATGGCTTGGCCATTATGTATGGGTCAGGAGGAGACCCTATCCAAGTATACGATTTACATAAGCAGGTAGCAGCCATCAAACAGAGCAACAGGACACTGGAATCCGTTTGGAACCAGTTCCAAGAAATATGGATGACAATTGACACTTTAGACCCGAATCCCATGGAATCACCCAGGGATACTCAGACTTATAATCAAAAGATCCAAGAATTCTGACTATATCAACTACTGGTGGCAGTAGATGATAAATTCTCTCACATAAAAAAGGAACTGCTAAAACGAGACCCACGCCCAACTGCAGAAGTTGCGTACAGTGAACTTCGCAGGGCAGAAATACAGGATGGGGTCATCACTCCTTCAGATCTCTCATCACAAGGAGTGGGTTATGGCTTGACAGCCAATCGGGGGACAGGAGGCAGAGGAAGGGGACGCGGACACGGACCAGACCGGAACACCACCCAACCACCACGCTCAGCCCACTCATCCTCGCGTGGTGGTGACAAAAACCAACAGGAATGTAGCCATTGTGGAAACGGGGACACACCACTGACAAATGCTTTAAATTACACGGTTATCCCAAATGGTGGGAAGAATACAAGCGAAAAGCCCAAGCAAAGACTGCTACTGGACTTGCAGACGAGATTACAAGCGTAAAAAGGGAAGGCAACGAAGAAGAAAGCAAGAACGCAGCAGCAGCAGCGGCGCAGCTGGCGGCCGCAGATGGTGAAGGTAAAAAGGTTGGGGCTGAAAGCCCTAACCCTACTTCAGCTTTAAATACCCCCCACTTACTGATATTGCTCCTTTGGTCCCTGTTTTCTTTAAAAATGCTAGTAAGTTTCAACATAATTCTGAATTGTCAAATACGGCCCATACAAATTCAGAAAATCTAATGGCACCCCCAGATTTCCAAAATATGTCGCCTAAATCCTATGATTTACCTAATACTACACACAGGCCCCCAGATTCTCCTAAACCAACAACTAAACCCAACAATACACTATGTCTCGCCACCAAGTGTACTTCACAATGGATTGTGGCATTGCCGTTTAGGACATCCATCATTTACATACCTAAAGTACCTTTTTCCTACCTTGTTTACTTCCCAGAATAATTTTTTTCGTGTGATATTTGCCTCCGGGCGAAACAAACTCGGGCATCTTATCCTGCTACTAATACACGAGTCAATCATATGTTTTCATTAGTACATTCGGATGTATGGGGACCCGCACCCTATGCTACCCCTCTTGGCTACTAGTATTATGTTTTGTTTGTTGATGATTTCTCCCGTATGACTTGGATATATTTGCTAAAGCATAAATCAGAAGTTTGTCAGAAATTCATACAATTCCATCAAATGGTCAAAACACAGTTTCATACTGATATACAAATCCTCCGATCTGATAATGGGGGGAATACCTAATTGGGGCATTAAAACAATTCTTTATCTCCAATGGGATCATTCATCAGACATCTTGTCCTTACACTCCAGAACAAAATGGTGTCGCAGAACACAAGAATCGTATACTATTGGAGATGACTCGTGCTCTTATGTTTGAGTCTAATGTCCCGAAGAGTTTCTGGCCGGAGGCAGTATCCACAGCCACCTACTTGATCAATCGCTTACCCACCAAAATCCTACAACATAAAACCCCACTGTATACACTGTCGACACAACACTCCATACCATCCTTTTTTACCCTACCCCCTCAAGTATTTGTCTGCACTGTCTTTGTTCATACACCCAAACAAGAACGATCCAAACTTGACCCTTGTGCTGAGCAATGTATTTTTGTTGGTTATGGCACCACCCAAAAAGGCTACCGCTGTTACAACCCTCGAACCCGTCGTCTTCATACTATATGAATTACACCTTTCTAGAAACCGAATTTTACTACCTACCCCAATCTCGGGTTCAGGGGGAGACTGCTTATGGAACCCTAGATCGGTTGTCACTACACACATGCTCGGAGATAGTTCCACACGGCAAGTAGATGGCGCCGACTGTGCTAACGCTCTCAACTTAGTAGCCTCCAACACGCCAGCATCCTCCGGTGAGTCGACCCCGATGAATACTGCATCAGAGGTAAGGATTGGTGATAATAATTCTATACAGCCCAATGTCAGTGGTAATAATGACACAATCATCAATGCCCCTGAAGTTTCACAAGACCCACCACTATTTGACTCAACTACTCAAAATATAAACTATCCTGATCTTGATAATTCAGAGTTATGTATGGAAGGTACTAACGTTTTTAATGAGCAGGGATTGAGAAGAGTATTACCCCCCAGGACCACAAGAGGCATCCCACCAGACATATATACACCTGAACGGATATCTCCGAAATCAAGGTACCCTATTGTCAATACCAATCGGAATATATCTGATACTGCTAAAGGTTTCTTTGTGGCATTCTGTTCAGAACAGCTCCCAAAGACAGTCAGTGAAGCCCAGAAATTGCCAGAATGGAAAACAGCCATGCAAGTTGAAATGGATGCTTTGAACAAGAACCAAACATGGGAAAAGTGTGTCATTCCAAAAGGAAAACGGCCTGTGGGATGTAGATGGATCTTCACAAATAAATATAAGGCAGATGGCAGTATTGAGCGTCACAAAGCTCGACTTGTGGCGAAAGGCTACACCCAGACCTATGGAGTTGATTATTCTGAAACTTTCTCTCCTGTTGCTCGAATCGATACAATCAGAGTTCTCTTCTCTATCGCTGCCACCAGACAATGGCCACTCCGCCAGTTTGATGTGAAAAATGCATTTCTTCATGGAGATCTCAAGGAAGAAGTATATATGGAACCACCACCTGGTTATGAAGGAGAATACAAAACAAGAGAAGGGTGCCGGCTAAAGAAAGCTTTATATGGTCTTAAACAATCCCCACGGGCTTGGTTTGGACGATTCACTGCAGTCATGAGACAGAATGGATATCGTCAGAGTAATGCAAATCATACCCTGTTCATCAAACGAAGGAAAGGTATGGTAACTTGCTTGGTTATTTATGTTGATGATATGATAATTACATGTGATGATGTTGAGGAGATGACGCAACTACGAGAACATTTATTCACAAAGTTTGAGATGAAGGATCTTGGATAACTCAAGTACTTCCTGGGAATAGAAGTATTGAGATCTAAGCAAGGGATATACATCTCTCAGAGGAAATATGTGCTCGATCTATTAACTGAGGTGGGAATGCCAGACTGCAAGCCGTGTGATACTCCCATGGAATTAAATCTCAAGTTGGAAACAATTGAATGTGCTGAATCAACTGACAAGGGACAATACCAGAGACTTGTTGGAAAATTGATATATCTCTCATATACTCGACCAGACATTGCATATGCCGTAAGTAGAGTGAGTCAATTCATGCATAGTCCACAAAAGCACCACTGGGATGCCGTTGTAAGAATCCTACGATATCTGAAGCATACACTTGGACGAGGGATTATCTTTAGAAATATACACAGATGCAGACTGGGCCGGTGATCCAGTTGATAGAAGATCTACATCAGGCTACTTCGCCCTGGTAGGAGGGAATGTTGTCACTTGGAAAAGCAAGAAACAAAAGGTAGTGGCACTATCAAGCGCTGAAGCTGAATTTCACGGAATAACAAAAGGGGTTACTGAGATTTTATGGCTCCAAAAGTTGATCCAAGAATTAGGAATTGAAGTATGCTTACCGATCCGATTAATGTGTGATAACAAGACAGCCATCAGCATATCTGAAAATCCGGTCCAGCATGATCGAACAAAACACGTGGAAATTGATCGTCATTTTATAAAGGAAAAATTAGAAGATGGGGTTCTGAATCTACCATTTGTACGGTCTGAAGATCAACTCGCAGATATTCTCACTAAGGCTGTTTGTGGTCGAACCTTCGAAGCAACACTGTGCAAGTTGAACGTTGGTGATCCCACGGTTCAACTTGGGGGAGAGTGTTAGGAAAGAGTTAATTGCACCTGGTATCCATTATTTTCCACCAAGTTTTAAGTAGCATCCAATGTTTCATGAAACACACTTGCCATCCAGACTTATAGGGTTAATAGACACCTAGCATCCATGCTGACGTCATAAAGGCAATTTTCATTTATTTTTTAAAAATTTATAAAAAAATAATTCAAAAATAAAAAGAAAAACCCCACCCCCACCCCACCACACCCCCACCCCCACAATCGACCTCCCTCCCCATCCTCCCCATCTTCCTCTTCTTCCTCCATCTTCCTCTTCTTCCTCTATCTTCATCTTCATCTTTTTTCCAACCATGGTCATCTTCATCAGCCTCTGAAACTCTGCTGAATCAGAGGAGCCTGCATCTTCACTTCTACAAAATGAAATTGTTTATACAATCAAATTTATCAATGTAAAACTTGTGAGACGACATCTTCAATCGACTGCACAAATTTTCCTGATATCACCTTTTCGAAATAGATTCAACCAACCTCTCTCTGATACCACTTCTCTTAAAAATCACAAATTAAGAGCATGAAATTAAACGAAAGCAAGTACAGAAGACGCTGATTTACGTGGTTCGGTTGTAAATATGACATACTTTATAGAAGAGATATATTCTTTTTCCTTCTTTAAGAAAACAGCGAAAAAAAAACTACAAGAACGCTAGCAAACAATATAATTTATATGATCAAAACTATAACGGGTTCGGGTCGAACCCTAACGGCTGTTTAGCCTACGCTACCACCACAAACCTCTGAGAAACTCTTCTTTAGGTCATGCTTTCAAAATATATGGGTCGGGCTTCAATTCAGGTCGTCCAATAAATTCTAGTTCAACTAACACTGTCATTGTCCCACTACAAAAACACGATTAAATATGTCATGGTAGGTGTACATCTATACTCTTTAGCCTCGCCAAACCAAAGCTTTAGAGCGTTACAAATGATATCAAAGTGACTACCAGTAGAACTAAGTATTGCACCATGAGAAACATAGGTTGAACCTACGTGACAAAGTGTTACCCCTTTTATTCTAAAAATATTCCCATAGTTAGTTTTAATATAGTATACGTTACATTATGTTAAAAAAATATATTTTTAGAATCGAGGGAGTACATAATGAGTGACATGTAGGATCATATAGTAAAGATTTTATGCAGGGCTCAGTTAATGTAGTAGCCTTTTGAGTGGGATGAAAAATAATTGACGATGACTATTTCTTGTCACGTGTCTGTGACACGTGGAAGACATTGATACAGAAAACGCTTCTGAATGGACAGATCTAAGCTTTGTATCTCGGCACGAGTTAGATGCTTACCACCCATGAAGGACCGAATGATGGTAGTCGAAAGAGAGACGTTAATTATAATCACAATTTGAAACATTTTATTTACATCATGTTTGGTAAATTTGTTTGAATTAACTCATTTATTAAATTTGTTAGAATAATTTAAGAATATTCATAATACAAAATAATCAAAAAATACTCATTTTAATAATTGAATGCTTTCTTCAAAATAAGGTAACCGATTTTTTTTAATAAATACGATAATAGTCTGTGACAATGCTATTTCTTTGTGTAGTGAAAAGTATGACAAAAATATGTCGAGCTCAAAAAATTTGTTACAATATTCAGTTAAATATGATTATACTTACTCGGTCCTAAATTGGGAGACTCTTCTTTTTTTGGGATGTCCCAAATTAGGAGACTCTTTCTCTCTTTTGCGATATCCTAAAAAGATGACCATTTTCTACTCGAATGTTTCAATGGTTATGCGACCTTCCAAAATCGTCCTTAGTAATAATAAAAAGAAGACAATACACTAAATACAAACCAATAATACAACTAATGGTAAAAGTAAGATTATGGTTAGAGTTTTAAAAAGTACTTCGCAATTGGGGATGGAGGGAGTAACTCTCAAGCATCAAAGAAAACATAGTCACCACTAAAATTAACTTCAATTAATCATATGTTGACAAATGAGTAAGTTTAAAAAATTGACATTTAGCATTGTGTCATAATGGCATTGTCACATCTAAATTACACAATAATGCGACAATCCAAACATAAACTCATGCTTATATTATACACAACCGAAGTCATGATAACAAATTTAATAATAAAACTACTGCAGGTAGCAAAGTTGGGAAGTGTGCATTTAATTATGTGTGACTTAGAAAACATACAACAGTTTTCTATTGTTTTAAAGATCAAGATGCGTATTAATCTTATTGAAAAAAATGACAAACCATTGTTTTGTTGAAGCTCTCAATGCTTACTTCCTTTGGATTGAAAACTCACAAAAGATCATCACCCCCAAAGAATATTCTATGTTAAACAGGTTGTGTTTCGTGTTTTGTGTTTTCGGGTTTCGGGTATTAAAGTACCAGACTCATACCTTACTCGTTTGCTTCGCGTGTATGGATGAAAATACCCAAACCTGTATATGTCAGGTTTCGTGTCGTGTATCGAGTATACCTGCGAACTAGACAAGTTAGGGCTAGGCCTTGTACAATTCCATCCGAGTCAAGGTTGGGTCCTCCTGAGTATTTCAAACTAAAGCAGTCAATAAGTTACTAGGTTCTTAAAAATTGTGGTTCATAAAATGATAAAAATAGAAAGTTCATAAAATAAACCTTTTCTTCCTAGGTGTACCGAAATCTGAATGAAAGCTTTCATAGTTCTCATTGAGCTTCGCACTTTGCATGCCCTCTTATGGGTTAACTTAGCCAAACTTGAATTCTATTGCGTAAAACTTTTGTCACTTTCTTATTATACAATATCAATCAACACATAAAGAAAAAAATAAAATCCTCTCTTTAAAGTGCATTTTTCCCAGCATAAAATTCAAACAAAGTGCAGTTACAATAACATACAAGAGTATTCACCTGATAACAATAGCAAGTCAACAGGATGATAGATTAACGGGGGGTAGTGGCGGCGGAGGTCAGCGACCAGGATAGGGGATGGAAGAAGAAGAACTAAGAAGGAGGAAGGGGGCGGCAGGACAGATGGGAGGGAAATGGAAATGGGAATTAGGGAATTAGCCGATATTAGGTTAGGTTTTTTTTTAGGTGAAAGTTTTTTTACTTTATTAATTTAATTTTTTATTTAAAATATATTTTTAAAAAATCGAGTATGACGGGTATAAATTGGTAACCTGCGGGTATACCCAGATACGACCCGCTCTTAGCAGATAACTTTCAGATCTTACCTGATTTGTACATGATACCTGCCAAGGCCATACCTATACCCGCGAAGAGCGTGTCAGGTTCGAGTCGTGTTTTCATGTCGTGTCTGAGATTTCCACCCCTATCTTTAGGGCTGGAACCGAACCAAACCAGAGCAAATAGTGAGTTTTCAAGTTTGGATTCGTTTAGATAAACGAATTGTTTGGTTTGGCTCGTATGGTTTAACGAGCTTAAAATTTGTTCGAGTTTGGCTCGAAAATGTCATGATTCTTTAAATGAGATGAACAGTTTGCGAACAGTCCGGCCCTTCTAATAAACAAATCTAATTATGTGTTCGAACTTAACTTGTTAATTAAAATTTACGAACGAAGTCAAACCAAATACGAACTAAACTCAAATTGCTTGTAAACAGTTCGGTTTGTTTAACATCTCTAGTCCTCTTTGATTATAGTAGTCCCATGTACCAATTCAGGAAACATCTTCCACACCTGTGTGTTCACTCTGTTTCATCTCTTCATTGAAAGGATGCGAGAACAATATCTTGCTTGAATATACTATAACAAAAGTAATGAGGGCATAAGAAGTGTTTGTTTTTCACTAAGAGATGCAATGACCTTTACCACTAGACGGGTTCGAATTTCTTAATACCTAACAAGCTTAATTTGGCTTACTTAGAGCAGAAAATAGTCGAAGTGCATGCGTACCTAACTTGAATGATGTGATGGTTTATGAATGAGGAGGGCATACACACCTCTAGTAACTTTTCGTTGCTTTGGTATCTCAGGTATGCATCAACTCTGATTTTGTCCAGTGTCAAACATTCCTCAATCTGGACTTTTAAGCAAGGAGGAAATGTTAGGTTCGATGCACTTAGTCTTTGGGATTGTCAGATCAGGTATATCTGCACGATGCCATGATCTAAAAACTGGCTGAACCATCTAGTCATGAATTGTAGAAAATGCACAAAATGTTAATGCAACTTTCTGAAGGGCAGCAATAATTTCGTCTTGTGTGCTTAATAAAAACATAAAGTTTTTTCTTGAGTGTGCTGGTTGGGGGGGGGGGGGGAGAGGCGGGGTTAGTGAGTTATGTACAACCGAAAAAAGAAGGAAAGAGGTCCCCATCGCATACTCTATTCGGATTGAGAAATTACTCCAAGAAAGGTCACAGGTTCAAACCGGGACCGGGACACGTGCAGAGTGAGAGCAACACTGCTATCTGGGCTTGAATGGCCAAAGGCCTGAATCCATCCTAATTGGGTGCAGGATTACCGGCCCTGTTTGCATGGAGCTCCTTGTGTTGGTTGTAAGAACATCTTACTAACATATGAGGCCGCTGAACTCTTGATTTGCATCTTCTACAAAGCTCCATAAGGCTAGGACAGTAGGAGTCCCCGGAACTATGGATTTGATCTTTTGCTCCAAGAAAAAAAAAAGAAGGAAAGAGAAACTTCTGCTAAACTGACCTTGAACTTGGGATCCCCATACAAGTAGTGATCCAGGTTGAAGCATTCTTGGAGTAAAATGCTACTGTTTCTAAGAACAATGCACTTCCAAAGTCTTGTTCATAGTACTTTGTTGGCTCCTCAGCCATCTGAACATATACGTCCACGACGTTCTTCACTAGGCTCTGATCTATTTGTTTCCCGTTACGTTCCATTTGATAAATTTTCATTCGGGATTACATTTTTCCCGAACATAACAAAACTATGCCCTTAACCAACTAAAACGCCTCCACCTATGCTACAAAAAAGATTAGGCTCACATTTTGTTGCTGACTTTTTTTTCTATTAGCATAGATGAGCTGCTGAAACATAGTAGCATTTGGGAAACTATATTTAATATGACAAACAGGCTCAGAGCTAATGAGATCAAACCAGGACTAATCAAAATGCTATGCGTATAACATGAAGTACTTATGAAATACATAGAATCTATCCTTAAGAATTTAAGGGAATACAACAGATTTGATCAATCATCTCGCTGTAAATTAGCATTAAATCGATACAGCTTGATGCAGTTTTCATTATGGGTCACCGCTAAACAGCCTATGTATATTTCTAACACATGGAATGATTGTGTACATCTGGCTCTCCATACCTCGCCATAAGCGGGAGCCTCTAAGGCAACGGGGTAATGTTGTTGTTGTATCTCGCTGTAAACATACAATGCACGCATCAATTGGTATAATGTGTTACACGACAAATAAAGAAAAAAAATCAATAATAACCATTAGTATAAAGAATGTGCAACTTCAAACAAGAAAGTGAAACAATGGATACAGAACCAGATTATAGACGAACAAGTGACTGGTTTGCTGCATAATAGGTAGCTTCAAAACTGGAACATAGTATCTATTAAGGTAATGAAAAAAATCTAGAGAGCCATCTGGTCAGGATGTTGTGTCTATTCCACTCCTTTATCAGGTCTTTCAACAAAATTTCATCTTCTTCCCCCTCAAGTGTGGCAAGACCTGGTAAATAATAGGCAGAAGCAAAGAAATTTATGAAATTCGTGAACTCAGCAAACTATCATTTTCTAACTCTGACCATTTACTTTGGAGGATACGTAATCTTCATAAGTCCTGTGTGTAGGGATGTACACGGCCCGGTCCGGTCATTTTTTGGACATATCACAAACCAAACCGTTTGTAACGGTTTTAAAATGGCAAAACCGAAACCGGTTTACAAACTGTTTAACCGGTCTAATTTAGTTTGGTTTGGTCCTATTTTTTCCGGTTTATATTATTAACTACAATTTTGAGCAATAAAAATCTAAAATTACAAACCAAGTAGCCAATTAAATACATTACAAGCCAACTAAATAAATTATAACCCAAGTATCCAACTAAATAAATTAAATACGAAGTAGATGTCCAAATAAATTAAACTCAAGTATATATATATATATAAATAATAATTAATATATATTATATTAAACCAGCTTGATCCGGTTCTACAGTTTTAAATTTTTAGAATCAAAACCAAACCGAATAATCCAGTCCGGTTTCGGCTTTGCCTATAAACCGACTGTTAAATAGTGGTTCAGTTTTAAACAGTTTGGTTCGGTCATTTGTTCCGATTTCTAGAATTTTTGTACCGCCCTTGTCTTCTGATAGTGTTCATATAATTTCTCTGCCTTGGGACCTCGAAAATCATAGTCACACATATCATACATTATGCTGTACACACAAAAAAAAGGTTAACTGCAGTTAAAAAAATGTCATATTAGTAAATTTACAACGACTAAGATGCATAAGAATTACAACGATTGTATTCATTTGAGATAAAACATGACGGATAACGAAAAAAGAAATAAAATGATATTGTTGATAATCAAAGAAACAACTCACAGAGGCTACAATCGAATGACACAACTTAAAGAAAAATAAATATTCATGTGTTTAATGTATTTTATTGTGATTGATTACATTTCATATGTAGCGATAGGTGTTGGAAAAGTACGTTAAAGTACCTTTCCGGGTGCTCCAAACTTATATAGAACATGTGTGAGGTTGTTTGGGAGATTGATATGAAGTGTTGCAAAGCTGGAAAACCTCAGTTGGACGTAGATCTCTCACTTCGATCGATCGACGTGATCGATCTACGTAGATCTGAGGCTTAAGGAGGTTCTCTCTCCGACTTCGATCGATCACATCGATCGATCGATATGATCGATCGATGTAGGACAGAATGAAAAACGAAGTTTCTGTCTGACTTCGATCGATCACGTCGATCGATCGAAGTGACGTCGATCGATCGATGTGATCGATCGACTTGCCAACGGACATAACCTTTCACTTTGGGTTGCATCTTTTGGTCCAAGAATCATCTCCTTTCACCTATGAACGGTAAACAACTGCCATTGGAGGTTAAGAAGAGGTTGAGACATGTTTCAAAAAGGGTTTTAAACACACCCCAAGATCTATATATAGTAGATCTTGGTATCTTCAAAGATAGACTTGACATTCTTGCAAAAACTAAGAATTCTCAGCATTCTTCATCTCTTGCTATTCTCCTTTATCTTCTCTTCTACAACAAGTTCATTCTTCTTCTCCTAGAGCAAAGGAAAAGAAGACAGCCGTTATATCTTGGGAAGCATTAGTCTTGTTGTCTACCTTGCTCGTTGGTAGAGACTAAATTGCTTTAAGGACAGAGTCATCTTGAGACTCGTCTCGGCTTTGTTCGTTTACATCTTCTTGCTTGTTTGCTGCAATTTTCTAACAATAGAAATTGTACTATACATATGTAAAAATTTTGTACATCTGAAGTTAATGAAATACGTCTTTCATTTAAAATATAAGAGATATGTTATATGCATCTCTCTTTGAGAAGCGAAGAAATTGGTTTGCTGGTTGGCCATTTTCTTCAAGGAGGTGAATGAGCTTGTTGATGGCATCATTTTGTAGTCCATGCCATCCTTCTTCAAAACTCAACTTTGTTTTGTTACCTTCTTGCTTATTAGTTGCCATGGCCAATAGCCAAAATGTAGAGAAATTTGGTATAGAGTTTAGAAAGAGAATGTTGCAATAAAGCTTGTAGCTTGGGATCGAGATCCGTTGACCGTTGGTGACTAGGGTCAGCAGGTGACTGCTAACTACAAACTGTTACGTTAACAATTTAATATTTTTTTTTTGTTAAACTGGTAACGTAATCGTTTATGATTAACAGTTATAAAGACGGTCAATGAAAATAGATCAGCAGATCCGACCCTAGCCTACCAGGAGTTGACTGAGCCTCTAGGTTCAATTTGTCAAAATCTTTCGACCACATATTTGTTTTGATGAATGAATAATACGATCCACCTAATTGAATACTAGGCCAAAATAATAATAAGCTTATAGAGCACTTGTTGCTTGAGCGTCTGAATCTCACTAACAAAACGAATATTTTGCATGCTTTTTTTATATATGCAATAAGTTAGTGATTTGCCATCAGAGTATAACTTAGTTGATATTTGGATTGAGACATTGCAACTGGAAGCATAAGTTCGACCAGAACAAGTAAAACGTGGGTGTAATACTGCTATCTAGACCAGTATTGCTTTAGACCATATTATCTAGTCCAATTAGATTAAAGGATTGCCGATCCAGTTTACACTAAACGTCTTCTATGGGTTGAAGCCTTACCAATTCAGAAAGCCACTAAATTTCTGATTTATATCTCTACGAAACTCTTTAGAACTGAAACAATTGATTCCGTGGTTAGAATATGTCTTTTCTTTTTCAGTTATGAGTTAGAAAATGGGGTTAGAATATGTCTTTTCTTTTTCAGTTATGAGTTAGTGATTTTCTTTAGGGATAATTACTTTTTGCCCCCTTCATGTTTGGCATA
Organism: Eustoma russellianum; assembly: GCA_036186865.1. Lineage (NCBI taxonomy): Eukaryota > Viridiplantae > Streptophyta > Magnoliopsida > Gentianales > Gentianaceae > Eustoma > Eustoma russellianum. The sequence continues at coordinate 27,533,127 of AP025065.1, forward strand.
ATCGTCAATACCCTACTTAATGTTTAAAAATACACATTTACCGCCCCTGATATTTGGACTAAAAGGTAAAATGACATTTTAAAATCTAAAACTAAAAAAATTTAAGAAAAGGTCAATAATACCCTTCTCTCCCCTGAACCTTTCCCCTGCCCCGCCCCATCAGCCGCCAGAGCTCCCTCCTCCACTAGCTGAATCATAGTATGGCATAGATAACCCCCTATTGTATACACTCATTTCATCCATGGATGCACAAGAACAAAATTAAATGCTACCAGATTCAATCATCATAACAGAGAGCCGAAAATTCTCATCTACAACCTATGATTCAACAACAAATTATTTATGCCAGCATTTACATTTAGAAAAAGGCTCCTATGATCAATGGATGCCTTCATGAAAAACCCTCTTCCATTTTGTTGGATCAGTCTAGCTTCTCACGTCTGTCTTCACCAGGAAGCTACTGGAGAAAGGATCCACTTGAGTCATGGGGAAGGAACAGGTAGCTTTGGGAAAAGAAGGAACAAGACTGACACGCTGTGTGTGAGATGCGGTCGGCAAATCTTTCATCTTCATAAGAGCCGCTGCGGTGCTTGCGGAAATCCTGCTGCTCGCATGAAGAAATATAATTGGAGTGTGAAAGCTATTAGGAGGAAGACAACTGAAACTGGACGCATGAGGTATCTCCGCAACATGCAGATTTAAGACCAATTTTAGGGAAGGTAATCAACCTGCGTCAAGGAAGAAATTATCATCTGCTTGAGACATTTGCCCACTTGATTATGCTTTTATAAATTTTGCCCAAACGATTGAAGATTGCATGTCTTCCAATTGTGAAGCACATTTTACGACTGTGTTTTAATTAAGTTCTAAATGTTGATGACTGAGTTTTTATGGCTGAAAAAAATGGATGCCTTCATGTCCTCTGCCACGAGGCATAATGGAGTCATTCTGTCTCGATTTCTGCATTCTTGCTCTTCCTCTTCTTCATCATCCATTTAGCATTCTTTTCTTTTTTTGGTCAATGAAGGAGATTCCATGCCAAGGTTTGTGAATCTTTTATACTTGCAATTGCTGGCTATTCGTGGGTGGAAACGGTGCAGGGGAGAGGGAGTTCGACTGGCGGCTGGTGGGGACGGGGCAAGGGAGATGAAGAAGAAGAAGACATGGACAAAATAGGCAATTCTTATTATATATATTTGAATAACATTTTTTTAATTAACTCAAGGGGGATAAGGGTGTATTTTTCAAACATCAGGGGAGGTAAATGTGTATTTTTAAACATTAAGGAGGGTATTGGCGATTATGCATGAAGGAGTCAAAAGGTAATTATCCCTTTTCTTTATAGATAAGTCAGTGATTTTTAAAGTCGATATCCGTCCAATAACTCATCAATGTAGAAGAATATCCTGCCAGTTCCATGTAAAAGATCGTTCGAATCATTGCGTGTAAAGCGTCACTTCTGGTGGATTGTAATTCGAAGTAAACAAGTACTTTATTTTATATATATATATATATATATATATATATATATATATATATATATATATATATATATATATATATATATAAACTTTACCTAAACAGAACAAAGAAATACAAACAAAACTTTCAAATGAATATGAAAGGCCGAATAGATCAAATGATTATAGAAACACCGGCAGGAAGCACTCTTTTTCGAGACAGGGACAAACTCTAAGCTACAACCTTTTAATGGGTTGGGATCTCCTAACTCCCACTTTCCTCACCCCCTTTGTGACCGCGTGACACGTGGCAGCAAGGGGGTAGTGAGGCTAGATGAGAGTCACCCGCATCTAGCCTCACCACCCTCTTGCTGCTACGTGTCGCGCGGTCACACGTCACCGCACCCCTTTTGCGGGTGAGGGGATACTATCCCCCCTTTTAATGGCCTTTCAATTGAAACAGACCTTTTCATCTCCAACAGTATAACTATGTTTTGATGTATATGGATTGAAACGTATTTCTACAAACATAAAACGCCAATAAAATGTTATAAGAAAAAAAAAAGAATAACCCTGATCGAACGTATGAAAGAAAACCCAGTTTTCTGAGAACAAAAGGTCAATACCCTGACTCCGTAGGTTTTCACCGTTTCAGTCTCAAGAAGTTTCGTAGAGGATACAAATTAGTAGCTCAGCGGCCTCCTAAGTTAAGACATTGCCAGAGACCCACACAAGATGCCAACTACCAACTGGGCCAACAATCCTCTAACCCAATTAGGTCGGATGCAATGTCAAAGTCATTACTGGTTCAGACAGTAGTAAAGCACACATGCTGCGCGTGTCATAATTCGGACCTGCGCCTTTCTAGAATCAATTTACCCGAGTACTAAATAAGCTATGGACTGGGTGCTAAAACTCACTTTTGTAAGAGAATGAGAAATGCAAATTAAAAATGTTAGCACCCGTGTTTCAATCCAATCTCACTATGTGAAGTTAACTTAGGTGGTGTTTGGTTGAGGGTTTTAGAAATAAGGGAATGAGTTTGGAGGAATCCAAATTTATTGAATTTGTTTGTTTGGGGAAGTCGGGGGTATGAATTTCAGTTTGATATCTAAGTATTTGATAACGGATATCACTTTTTGATATACTAGCCTCCATTGTCTATTAATATGGGGGAATGAGGGGTATGACCGGTTAACACCGCCGGCCAACGCTGGCAGACACCGTCCGTCACCGACCAGCCACTATTCCTGCCGGTCAAATTTTTCCGGCCATTTTTCCGGCCACCCACATTCGATATCCATTTCATTTCCGATACGTTCCAAACACCATCAATGTCTATCATACCCATTCCCACTTCAATACCAAACAACTATCACTTTTAGGCCGAAATCCATATACTCCAAACTCATATCCTGTCATATCCATTCCGATTCTGATTCCGATATCCAAGTGCGAACCAAACGCCACCTTAGTCTTTCGTTCAAATTTCCTTTCCTTTTTTACATGATACAAGCACGTACAAGCTGCATAACATTATATCAAACATGTATAAGAATTTACATAAGGTTTCACATAAGCAAAATTTCAAATACTAATCCAGAAGCATGCTATTCATCCACCCCTTATGTTGTTACTTATTCTTGTAATTCTGGATAAATAATAAATTGTGACCATTTAATTGGCTCTTTTTGAGAAAAGCTATATCATCTTACACTTAAACTTCATTACAAAATTTGGAGTAGATTTGTTGGGCATTTTTGTAAGGTAAGTTGGTGATATGTCGGTTTAAGTATGATAAGTTTTTGACGCGGCGATTTATATATAGAAAGTTCGTGACTTAGCGGGTTATTTATAGTCATTTAAATAATATCCACTTGAGGAACATCTTGCTTTAATAAACTAAATTGGTTCATTTAGTACCTGAAAATGATTCAAATGCAACAAATCTTGCCATTTAATGTAAGTTTTTAAAACTTCATAGCATGTTAATATACAATACACACACAAATATATATATATATATATATATATATATATATATATATAGACGTATGTATGTATATATGTATATATGTGTATATATATGTATAAAATTTAAATCATATAAATATTTTATTTTTATTTTAAAATCACTCGAACCTTGTTTTCTCAAATAGCTTCAAGGACATGATAGACAACCCAATTTTTGTCAAAAGCATCTAGAAATATGTACACCATCAAAGTCCGATTTTGAATTAATATTCAGCAATGGTGGTTGGCAATTGTTTTCGATGGGCATCGACGTCAATACAAAAATAACATAATTTTCGATCTTTCTTCTTTTTATTCTCATACTGTCTTTATCCAAAAAATATTGGTACACTTTTTTTTAGATTTCCTAAAAATATTGTCACTTTATAAAAGTGAAAATGCGTTAATATCTTTTATAATACTTATATTATACCAAGGCAATTAATATAAAAAAGAAAAATATGATTTGACATGAAAGACACCATGCACGTTACTATAAAAAATTGTCTTACTTATGGAGGAGAGAGATTAATAATTTTACGAAGCTATCATCTTTTGGCAGTGTGTGCATGAAGGTATTTTATGTATCGGTTTCTATATATGCTAAATAAATTAGTGACTTTTTTTGATAGATAAGTCAGTGATTTTTCCGTCATATAATTCATCAATAAGTAGAAGAATATCCCGCCAGTTCCATCTAGAAGATCGTTCGGATCATTACGTGCAAAGCGTCACTTTTGGTGGGTTGTAATTCCAAGAAAACAAATACCTTATTAAAAAACACTTTACCGAAACATAACCAAGAAATATAAACAACAACTGTATTTAGTATATTTCAACAATAACAAAATCAATCACTAGGGCATAAAGGTAAGAGACAGACAAACAACGTCTCAATCCCAAAAAACAGAGAGCTTGATTCCAATGAGACCACATGCTTTATATGTACCTGATAGGTGACACAATAATAAGAATATAGTATACTAGTACATTAGTGAAGATATTTACAATACACGAATAGAAAACTTCAGGCAGAAAGAACTCGTGGAGCAAAAGGCCATACCATGGTCCTTAAGGCCCTCACCGCCTCAGTCCCAAAGAACATTGTGGAAGATGTAAATCAAGAGCTCAGCGGCCTCCTAGATTGGGTGATGACTTAAACATGAACCCACACAAGGTGTCTCTCCGCAAACTAGGCATTCGGCCTAGTAGCAGTGTGTTAGAACATGTTGAGTTTTGATGATTTGCACAACTTTGGCACTTTGAACAACTCATTAGGCGCTTCATGTTAGTTGTTTGAAGTCAGTATACTTCGAACGCCTACATTAGGCGCTTAATGTACCTTGGTGGAGTCCAGTACACTTCGAACGCCTAGATTAGGCGCTTTATGTGAAGTGTCTGAACATGCGAACACTTCGAACGCCTAGATTAGGCGCTTCATGTGAGTGTTTGCAAAACAGGACACATTGAACGCCTGATTAGGCGCTTTATGCAGTCCACTATGCCAAAAGTACTTTTCCCCTGGCTGGGCACGTACTCCTAAGTACTTTCTCTGAGTAAAAGTCAGAGTTAGTTCGAACAAGCGTGAAGTGCCACATTAAGCGCTTCATGTGACTTCGAACGCCTTAAGAAGCCCACATTAGGCGCTTGATGTGACTTCGAACGACTGTTCATTTTCACATCAAGCGCTCAATGTCACATCGAACGCCTGTGCTTTTGCACATTAGGCGCTTCATGTGACCAACGTTACAAAGGTCTTGAACTTCACTTCTTAACATCAGTTGACTCTTTGTACCCTCTCTTTTTAGTGTCTTTTTTGCAGGCTTCTCTCTGATGAAGTTTCTCAGATTTCCTTTCTTGGCATTCTTTTTGAAATCTCTCCAAGAATGTTACTACATGCCAAAGGGAGATCTCCAATGATGAGGACTCACCAACACATGATGCCAAAACCCATTAATGTCAGTGCAGAGGGTTTCAAACGGGAAGAAACTTTGAAGTTGATAAAATAGGGTTTCTTCCACATTCTTCTCTAACTTTCTACTACACAAGCTCTCAAGTTCTCTCAAGCTCAAGCTCTCAAAATATTTGTAATCTTTGTACATCTTTACTTTATTGTTGAGAGTGATTATTGTAAGAAGAAGAGTCTTCTTCTTGGTGAGATTTTCTGTGAGAGATTTGGTAGATTGTTGGTCAAGAAGCAAGGGTGCTCTTTGTTTAAGTTTTCTAAACTTTGAAGGGTTTGTTGATAGTGTGTGGTGCACTATTCTCCCTACAAGATTTCTTTGAGGGCAAAGAAGATCTTTGGAGGCAAAACTTCAAAGTGTTAGAACTCTTGGTTGTGGTCTAGGCAAGGTGCCTAGTTTGTATTCTTTTGATTTTGTTTTTGGTTGTTGTTTCCCCCAAAAGAAATAACAATCCCCATTTCAAAATCCTTCTTGTGAAACACCAAGAAGGTAGAGGAGTAGAGTCTCTTGACTTGAACCTCTATACATACTCGTGTTCTTTATTGTCTTTCAAGTTTTATCTTTCTAAAGAACACGTCCAAGTATTGGTTGCACTCTAAAACGAAAAATAGCCACAAAATATCCATACTTGGTGAACACACTATTCAACCCCCCCTTCTAGTGTGTTCTAAGGGACCTAACAATTGGTATCAGAGCCACATCTTGCTTATTTGAGTCCAAATACAAGATTTGATCATTTCTAGTATGGATCCCTTTATTTTTGATGACTTGGGTTCTCCTAGTGCTGAAACCTCCAGAAGAAGGAGGCAGGAAACCCTATTCCCTTCTATCTCAAATGTTCATGTTAAAGTTCCCATGTTTGACCCTTTAAACTACCCACTGTGGAAGTCAAACATGGAAACGTACTTGCGTTCTTGTTCTCACAGAATATGGGTTGAGGTCTCAAGAGGATCTATGATTCCCATTGATATTGATGATCCTACTCCTGAGGAGGAGTTCCAGTTGGCCATAAATAGCAAGGCTCTTGCTATTTTAAATAGCTCTCTTTCCACAAATGAGAGAGCTCAGATTCAAGGTGTCCAATCCGCACATGAGGCTTGGACAAAGCTTGAGATGATCCACGAAGGAACATCTCAAGTAAGAAAGGCTAAAAGAAGACAGTTGATAAAACAATTTTACAACTTCACTGTCCCCAAAGGTGAAAAGATTGAAGAGTCCATCCAAAGATTCACCAAGCTTGTCAACCTTCTCAAAGCGGTTGGCAAGAAGATAGAACAAGAGGATCTAAACCATTGCTTCCTAAACAGTTTAGGAAGAGAATGGAACGCGAAAGTGACGGCCATTGAGGAGTCCAAGGATCTTGAAACAATCACCTTGGACGAGTTATACAGGAATCTCATCACTTATGAGATTCATTTGGATGCACAAGAGAAGAATGATCCTATTCGCCAATCTTCAAAGGCGTTGGTAGTAGAGTCGGAGGACTCGGATGATGAAGTCGGACTTCTTGTCAAAAGATTCCGACGTATTGCGAGAAAGAATGGTGACGAAGCAAGGAGATTCGTCAAGGAAAGATATCCCAAGGACAAGGTGAAGGACCAAGAGAATAAATGTTATAAATGTGGGAAGCTTGGTCACTTCATGAAGGATTGTCGGATGAAGGAGCCGCAACTCAAAGACAAGAAGGCCATCTACCAAAGGAAGAAGGCTTTGCAAGCGGAGGTAGCCCATTGGGAGAGTTTTCTTTCTGGATCCGAAAGCGACAATGGCGATAGAGATGATCTTGCACTCACGGGGGTGGTGGAAGATGATCTCGACAAGGAATTCTTTGCACTCATGGCCATCGACGATGACAAGGAGGTATGCAATATTTCATCTCATTATAAATTTATTGATGAACGAGATGATTTAATACAAGAAAATGATCTCCTTGATTTAAAATATCAACGTGTCAAGAAAGAGTTTAGAGCATGCATAAATGAATATAATGACACGTTAGAAAATCACATTGCATTGCAACTTGAGCATGACATATTTTTAACAATGCATGTGATTGCACTTGAAGAGAAACATGATTTGATGAAATCATGTGCTCAAGCCCTTGAGGATAAGAAAAATGATTCAAGGGTAGGTGCTAAAGAGATAGAGAATAAAGATGCATCTAGGCCAAACATGAAAGTCAAACCTAGTGTCATGTATGCATCTAAGAAGGGAAATAAAAAGGAACAAGCACAAGTGATCAAGGAGTCTAAAACCTCCTTGAAGAAGCAAAGGCACATGCCTAAACAAAAGGCTAATGCACCAAAGGTATCACAACCTTTGGTCCATGTTGTGAAACAAAAACCTTCTACTATTCCAAAGAAGGTGGTTCCTAAGAAGGAAACACGACATGTGCCAATGCACAAACATTCGCACAAGCATGCACCGACACACAAGCATACTCCTACATGTTTTTATTGCAATAGGAAAGGTCATGTAGAGAGAGTATGTAGAGCTAAGAATAATAAGAATCTTGTGTGGGTGCCGAAAGGCGAGATGAAGGTAACTAACCTTCAAGGACCCAAAACAAAAAGGGTACCAACTTCATATGGTTCCTTTGTAGGCCCTAGCACTCAATGGAGAAAGCGAAGACAAGAAGGTCAAATGGGTCGTGGACAGTGGGTGTTCCAACCATATGACGGGAGACAAACGTCTCTTCCATAGACTCACTATGCAAGACGGAGGAGTTGTCCACTTTGGCGGTAGCAAAGGCCAAATCAAAGGACATGGTATTGTGGGTAACGATTCCTTCTCTCTTAGTGATGTCTTATATGTTGTAGGTCTTAAGTTTAACTTGATAAGTGTCAGTCAACTTTGTGATGCTAATTATGAGGTAACGTTTTTGAAAACAAAGTGTGTTGTGAAAAAGGAAGAAAAGATTTTATTTGAGGCTTTGCGTTTCAAAAATATTTACAAGGTTAGCATCAATGATTTGGTTTCTCAAAATGTATCGTGTCTAGTTGCTAAGAATGATTTGACACAACTATGGCATAGACGTCTCGGACATGTATGTTTTAAAACATTCAAATTTATTTGCGAAAATAAAAAAGTCCGAGGCCTTCCAAAAATGAGTTTTGAAAACAATGACTTATGTGACACTTGTCAAAAGGCGAAACTTGTGAAAACAAGTTTCAAACCCAAGACAAATATTTCCACCTCCAAGCCCCTACAATTGCTTCATATGGACTTGTATGGGGATGTTGGAACAAGAAGCTTGGGTGGCAAACATTACACCTTCGTGGTTGTAGATGACTATACTCGTTATACGTGGGTGATGTTTCTTGCTAAGAAAAGTGATGCATGTAGTGAGTTTATAAGTCTAAGTAAACGATTGGAAAATCATGTGGGTGACACCATCAAAACCATCCGTAGTGATCGTGGTGGTGAGTTCGATGGTGATTTCGAAAGGTTTTGTGTATCCAAAGGATACTCTCATGACCTTTCGGCACCTAGAACTCCTCAACAAAATGGTGTGGCCGAACGGAAAAATAGAACTCTACAAGAAATGTGTAGAGCAATGTTAAACGAGTTCGGTTTGCCCAAGTATTTTTGGGCCGAAGCGGTTAATGCCGCTTGCCATGTGATCAATCGTGTCTATTTGAGACCATACCTAAATGTGACACCCTATGAGCTTTGGAATGGAAAAGTTCCCAACATTGGGTATTTCAAAGTCTTTGGTTGCAAGTGTTTTATACTTAATACCAAAGATACTTTGGACAAACTTGACCTCAAAGCGGATGAAGGTATCTTTTTAGGTTATGCCTCAAATAGTAAAGCATTTCGTGTTTTCAACAAAAGGAGTCAAAAGGTGGAAGAATCAATCCATGTTAAGTTTAATGAATCACTTAGTGATGAACCTAAACTTAATGAGGATTGTGTGGAGGATGAAGATGTGACTCCTCAAGAAGAAATTCTTGAGGATGTTCCTATGGTTGTTCCTCAACGAGAAATCGTTGATGATCCTCCAAATGGAAACATCTTTGTTGACTTGAGAGTTGAACCTCTCGAAGGCACTCCTCCACCTTGTGTAAATGAACTTAGTGAGTCAAGTAAAAATGTCTCTTCTACTCATGTTGATTCACAAAATATAGAAAATGCATCACACTTTCCGGAACATGAGGTTCATGATAATGATGAAGGTTCCTCTCTTCCGGAACATGATCAAGAGGAAGTTGGAGGTGATGTATCCAATCTTCCTAGATCATTTAAGCACAAAAGTTCTCACCCTCAAGAGTTAGTCATAGGTGATTTAAATAGAGGTATCACCACACGAAGGCAATATAGAGAGAATGCATTTGTCTCTCTTATAGAGCCTAAAAATATTAAAGACGCACTTCTTGATGAAAATTGGATCTTGGCTATGCAAGAAGAATTAAACCAATTTGAAAGAAGTGATGTTTGGGAGTTAGTTCCCAAACCAAACGATCATCCTATTATTGGTACGAAATGGGTCTTTCGTAACAAGATGGATGATCAAGGTAATGTCACTAGAAACAAGGCTAGGTTAGTTGCTCAAGGATACCGTCAAGAAGAAGGTATTGATTTTGATGAGACATTTGCACCCGTAGCACGGCTTGAAGCTATTAGAATGTTGTTAGCATATGCTTGTTATAGAGATTTTACACTTTACCAAATGGATGTTAAATCCGCGTTCTTGAATGGTGTTATTCAAGAGGAAGTGTATGTTGCACAACCTCCCGGGTTTGAATGTCATGATTCACCACATCATGTCTTCAAACTTAAAAAGGCTCTTTACGGCCTCAAACAAGCTCCAAGAGCTTGGTACGAGAGGTTAAGTACTTTTCTTCTTAATAATGGTTTTTCAAGAGGTAAAGTTGACACTACTTTGTTCATAAAAGAACAAGGTAGGAATCATTTAATTGTTCAAGTATATGTTGATGATATTATTTTTGGTGCTACTAACAATTGTCTTTGTGAGCAATTTGCTAGTCTTATGCAAGGTGAGTTCGAGATGAGCATGATGGGCGAGCTAAACTATTTCCTTGGATTACAAATCAAGCAAACCAAAGATGGTGTGTACATTTCCCAAGCCAAATACACAAGAGATTTGCTCAAAAAGTACAACTTTGGTGAAGGAAGAGAGGTGAACACTCCAATGAGCACAAGTGCAAAGCTTGACAAGGATGAAAAAGGAAAGCATGTCGAGGTAACCTTGTATCGTGGCATTATAGGTAGTCTACTTTATTTAACGGCTAGTAGACCCGATATTTTACATGCGGTATGCTTATGTGCTAGATTTCAAAGTGATCCTAGGGAGATGCATTTTATTGCGGTAAAGCGCATCCTTAGATACCTTAGAAGTACTTTGAAATTTGGTTTATTTTATCCTAAAAATGCATGTTTTGATTTAAGAGGTTATTGTGACTCCGATTATGCGGGGAGTCTAGTTGATAGAAAGAGCACCTCCGGAACTTGTCAGTTTCTTGGAGATTGTCTCGTTTCTTGGTACTCCAAGAAACAAAACAGTGTGTCTCTCTCTACGGCGGAATCCGTATATGTGTCGGCCGCCTCGTGTTGTGCACAATTGTTATGGATGACTAACACGTTAAATGATTATAACATTCACTTCTCAAAGGTGCCAATTTTGTGTGATAACACGTCCGCCATAAATATTGCACAAAATCCCGTCCAACATAGTCGGACCAAGCACATTGAAGTGAGGTATCATTTCATCCGTGACTGTGTACAAAAGAACTTTGTAAGTGTAGAGTTTGTTCCTACACATGACCAACTTGCGGACATTTTCACGAAACCCTTGCCTAGTGATGTATTCTTATCTATAAGAAGTAGGTTGGGGTTGCTCAATATGGGTTGACAAAACCATCTTGAGTTTTGAGCACGAAAATTTCAAACATTTTCAAGATCAGTACACATAAAGCGCTTTATCTCAAATTGTTCAGGCGTTCGATGTTACATCAAGCGCCTGATGCTAAGGATGTCACTCGTTCGAAGTGACATCAGGCGCTTTATTAGGTCGTTCGATGTAGGATTAAGCGCTTTATCTGAGTGTGTTCACTCGTTCGAAGTACCATTAAGCGCTCAATCCTCCCTTTCACTGTCGTTTGATGTTACATTAGGCGCTTTAACCCTATTCTTCCACTATCTTTTCACCGCCTCTTCAGTTTTTCGCGCCATTCAAGGACCATCAATTCACAGCCGCCTCTTTCTCTTCCCTCTCTCCCACGTCTGCCTCTTCCCCTTCCCCATACAATCCAACACTTCATCTTCTTCCTCAACCTTCTCTCTCCCACTTTCCCACTTCTCCCTTACCTCCCTCTCCACCATTACTCCATAAACTCTTCATCTTCATCCCTTCACCCTTTAAAATCCAACCTCTCCTCCTTCCCTTGTCTTCACTCTTACCTTCATCATTTTCCCTAAATTTCAAGACCTCTTCTCTTCCAGTTCCTCCAACAATGGCTTCCGCTGGTCCTTCAAAACGCCCAAGAACCCAGAAGCGAAAAACAACGGTTGGACAAAGCATTGTCGAGCCTCCTGAAATCATAACCATCCGTGAAGGGCTCACCAAGGACAACTTTCCTTGGTTGAAGAAGTTTGAGCCTGATATCAAGAAACCTCCACGCTCTATTGATAAAGGGGTTCACGTTTCCTACCATTCCTGCATGCTATACCAGGAGTGGGTAGCAAACAACCGTCTGATCATCCCTCTGAAACTGCTCAACCTCAGCAACGTGCCTGAGACGAGCAGTGCACTGGAAATTGTTCCTTTCCTGGAACATCAAGGCTGGACATCCCTTTGGTCCAGACTTGACATGAAAAAATTCTCCCGCGAGCACACCCGGATGTTCTACTCCAATTTGTGGGTCACCCCACAATCTGAGTCTCAACCTTTCTCTCTCAACTCCTTCGTTGATGGTACTCCTCTTAGCTTCACTGTCCCTGAAATCTGTGAAGTTTTGCGTATCAGAAATGAGGGCTTGACAGATTTCTCCGTATTTGACTGGAGTTCCAAATACGGCGTCTCCGAGCAGGACGTTAAATTTGATTTGGGGTACTACCCCTCTAAAAAGACTCAGAACATGCCGTTGGTGGATCGCATTCTGCTCGCGGTTGTCACCTACTGCATCAATGGTAAGGCCACTAGAAATCCCAGTAACATGGATTTCTATGTCTCTTACCGCCTCAAGCACCTTACTCAGCTGAATCTGGCCTGGATCATCATTGAAGTCATGTTTGCGGCTCTTCGAAAGGGGTCCAAAGCTCTGCCTTTTGCCAACATCGTCACGATTTTGCTCAAATCAAAAGGCATTGCTATTAATGATGATGATTTGTCCCCAGTTGTCAAATCCGATCTTTATGATCACTATAACATCGCCCAGGCCGTTGACTCGCAGAAAAGGAAGGCCACCACTATTCCTGACGCAGATGAGGGCGAAGAAGGACCTCATGATGCCACCGGTGGTAGTGATTCTTCGGAATTACTATCACGCATTGCTGCCCTTGAACAAACCGTTCAGCAGTTGCATCTTCGTGATGCTAAGCATGAAGCCCGGCATGCGCGAAATGAACTGCGCATGACTGCATTTCGCAATGCATTCATGCAGATCAGTCCATGGGCTCTTCCTCCTAATTTTGATGATTTAGGGGGAGAAAGTGGTGGTGGTGGTGGTGGTAGTTGTGCTGGTGATGCTGCTGGTGGAGGTGCTGGTGATGCTGCTGGTGGTGCTGGTGGATCCATGGGTGGATTCACTGATTTTGCCACCAGTATAGGTTTTGGTTTTAGTGGATTTACACCACCTAGTGGTGGTGCGATGTAATTTTTTTCCTTTCCTTCTCTCGTTGGTGTTAATTAATATTCCTGAACTTATTGAATGAAATTTTTATAACTTGATCTTATTGTTAATGCTCATTAAATTTGTTTTATCATCTCATCTTGTTCAAGTTATTGTTTTTCATTCAATGCACTTAGTGAGGGGGAGCATATATTAAGGGGGAGTTTTTAACAAGTTATGCATGTTGTGAAATCATCAAAAAGAGGGAGAATGTTAGAACATGTTGAGTTTTGATGATTTGCACAACTTTGGCACTTTGAACAACTCATTAGGCGCTTCATGTTAGTTGTTTGAAGTCAGTATACTTCGAACGCCTACATTAGGCGCTTAATGTACCTTGGTGGAGTCCAGTACACTTCGAACGCCTAGATTAGGCGCTTTATGTGAAGTGTCTGAACATGCGAACACTTCAAACGCCTAGATTAGGCGCTTCATGTGAGTGTTTGCAAAACAGGACACATTGAACGCCTGATTAGGCGCTTTATGCAGTCCACTATGCCAAAAGTACTTTTCCCCTGGCTGGGCACGTACTCCTAAGTACTTTCTCTGAGTAAAAGTCAGAGTTAGTTCGAACAAGCGTGAAGTGCCACATTAAGCGCTTCATGTGACTTCGAACGCCTTAAGAAGCCCACATTAGGCGCTTGATGTGACTTCGAACGACTGTTCATTTTCACATCAAGCGCTCAATGTCACATCGAACGCCTGTGCTTTTGCACATTAGGCGCTTCATGTGACCAACGTTACAAAGGTCTTGAACTTCACTTCTTAACATCAGTTGACTCTTTGTACCCTCTCTTTTTAGTGTCTTTTTTGCAGGCTTCTCTCAGATGAAGTTTCTCAGGTTTCCTTTCTTGGCATTCTTTTTGAAATCTCTCCAAGAATGTTACTACATGCCAAAGGGAGATCTCCAATGATGAGGACTCACCAACACATGATGCCAAAACCCATTAATGTCAGTGCAGAGGGTTTCAAACGGGAAGAAACTTTGAAGTTGATAAAATAGGTTTCTTCCACATTCTTCTCTAACTTTCTACTACACAAGCTCTCAAGTTCTCTCAAGCTCAAGCTCTCAAAATATTTGTAATCTTTGTACATCTTTACTTTATTGTTGAGAGTGATTATTGTAAGAAGAAGAGTCTTCTTCTTGGTGAGATTTTCTGTGAGAGATTTGGTAGATTATTGGTCAAGGAGCAAGGGTGCTCTTTGTTTAAGTTTTCTAAACTTTGAAGGGTTTGTTGATAGTGTGTGGTGCACTATTCTCCCTACAAGATTTCTTTGAGGGCAAAGAAGATCTTTGGAGGCAAAACTTCAAAGTGTTAGAACTCTTGGTTGTGGTCTAGGCAAGGTGCCTAATTTGTATTCTTTTGATTTTGTTTTTGGTTGTTGTTTCCCCCAAAAGAAATAACAATCCCCATTTCAAAATCCTTCTTGTGAAACACCAAGAAGGTAGAGGAGTAGAGTCTCTTGACTTGAACCTCTATACATACTCGTGTTCTTTATTGTCTTTCAAGTTTTATCTTTCTAAAGAACACATCCAAGTATTGGTTGCACTCTAAAACGAAAAATAGCCACAAAATATCCATACTTGGTGAACACACTATTCAACCCCCCCTTCTAGTGTGTTCTAAGGGACCTAACACAGTGGAACACGCACAAGTGTGTGTCTCTGGAATCAAATTTTTGACTTCTTGGAGCAAATCCCAATCTGAATACCAACTGAGCTGTGTCTCTGGAATCGAACTCTTGATTTTTTGAAGCAAATCCAATTCGAATACCAACTGAGTTATATCCGAACTAAGAAAATGCGGCAGAAAGCACTCTTTGTTCTAGACAGTGACAAACTCTGAACTACAACCTATTAATGGCCTTTCAATTGAAATCGACCTTTTCATCTCCAGCGGTATAAATATTGTTCCGAAGTCTACTGATTGAAACGTATTTCTACAAACATAAAACGCCAATAAAACGTTATCCAACAAAGAACAGAATAACCCTGATCGAACGTATGAAAGAAAACTCAGTTTTGTATCATAATGGAAATGCAAATTAAAAATGTCGTGTTTCAATCCAATCGGAATATGTGAAGTCAGCCTAGTTTTTTCGTTTAAGTTTTCTTTTTCTTTTTTACATGGTACAAACACGTATAAGATACATAACATTATACCAAACATGTATAAAAGTTTACATAAGGTTTCATATAAGCAAAATTTCAAATACTAGTCGTAGAAGCATGCTATTTTACCATTCTTAGTGTACACGATGTGTCATAATAGTTTGTAAAGTTATGAAGAATGAAGGTGAATTGATGTTTAAATAAGCAAGAATATATTCGTTCATGACATGGATCGATCCATGTCTCTATTGGATCGATCTATGTGGTTTGAAAACCTGGTTAAAAACATAGAGCTTACTGTGAGACATCGATCGATGTGACAACAGAAGTGACTTTTCATCTAGAATTGCAACTTATGCACCAAGGACATATCCAATCACCATGCAACAGTCATAAACGTCTGAAATGAAGTTCAAGAGCCTATAAAAAGGCTATCGCAACACATTTTCAAGATATTTTGATTTCAAGTTAGCCTATGCATTAAAAGTTCTTCTTCCTACACAAAACACTCTCAATTTGAAAGTTCATTTGATTTCTTTCCTTATTGCCGAAGATTAAAACTTGTTGGCTGTTGTATCTTAGGAGGAAATTTGTCTACAACCATGCAGCAACTAGTAGGAGCAAATATTCCTTAAGAATAGTGTTTGTACACGTCTCAAGCCATCAACTGTGCTCATTCTTTTTGTTGTTCTTGTATCCATTTCCTTAACACGATGTTGTTACTGAAAGCCATTAAGTATTTAGGAACTAACAATCTATGCCTTCACAAACACAATCATTTCACAATAACTAAAAGATGATGATTAGAGAAAGCACACCTTTCTCCATGGTTCGATGAACAGAAGTGTCTTTGATGAGCGGAAGCACCAACTTTGATGTAGACGACTGTACTCTTGAACGGATGTTTCTCTCTACTAACCCTTTCTTTAATATCTACTTTGATGGATAAGTAAAGACGATGTCCGGGTGAATAGAGGATATTCATCCATATTTATAGGCAACCAAAAGATACGTCTATCACAACCTTTAGATTTACACATTTTGATAAATGGATATGTCCCTTTAGTGAAGAAATATGTCTCTTAGACTAAAAATACATACCTCTTCGAGATAACTCTTCGCAAAATAATCAATTAAGATTTAATTATAAATCATATAACCATTATTCACAAGGGACACAACCTTACATGCAGTTACATATCCTTGTAATTTGGATAAATAATAAGATGTGATCAACTAATTCGCTATTTGAGAAAAACTACATTTACACTTAGACTTAGTACACATAACACATTCAAGTATAACGAAATTTAACCACACACTCTTTGATGCTAAACATTTACCTAACAGTAAAAATATAATACGTACAAGATTTACATAAGGTTCGACATCAGGAAAAAAAATTCAAATACTAATCGCATAAACTTGCTATCCATCTCTTACTGTACACAATGTTGTTACTTATTCCTGTAATTTCGTATAAATAAGATGTGAACATTTGACTTTCGCATTAAAAAAAAACATAGCTTCAACTTCAACACACATAGCACATTCAAACACAAACGAAATGTAACCATGTATTTATTTAATTCTAGACTTTGACCTTGCATTTGCTTGTACATGGTTCTGTTAGAGTATGATAAGTTTTGATGATTTGCACAATTGACACTTCGAACGCTTATATAAGACGCTTTATGTGAAGTGGTTGGACTCCAGTACACTTAGAACGCCTGGATCAGGCGCTTTATGTAAAGTATCTGGATGCCCGCACAATTCGAACGCCTAGATTAGACGCTTTATGTAAAGTGTCTGGATGCTCGCACACTTCGAGCGCCTACATTAGGCGCTTCATGTGAAGTGTCTGGACGTCCGCACACTTCGAACGTCTACATTAGGCGCTTCATGTGTTTGAAGAAAAAGGCAGTACACTTTGAACGCCTACATTAGGCGCTTCATGTGTACTACTAAGTCAAAAGTACTTTTTCCCCTAAAATGGGCACGTACATCAAGCTACTTTCTGATAAAAGTCAGAACTACTTCGAACAAGCATGAAGGCTGAGATTAGGCGCTTCATGTGACTTCGAACGCATTCAGCTGCCCACATAAAGCGCTTTGTGTGACATCAAACGCCTGTTCAATTTCATATAAAGCGCTCCATGTCACATTGAACGCCTGTTCAATAAACAGATTAGGCACTTCATGTGACCAACGTTACAAAAGTCTTATGCTTTACTTTCTAACATCATTTGACTCTTTGTACCCTCTCGTTTAGTGCTATTTTCACAGGTTCTCTCTCATTCTTGAAAGGATGATCTTTCCTCTTTAAGCTTTCAAAAAGAAACTTCTCCAAGAAGGTTGCTACCAGCCAAGAGAAGATCTCCAATGAAGAGGAAATGCCATCACAAGAAGACAAAGCCCATTATTGACTCTGCACATGATTTCAAACGGGCAGAAAACTCAAGGGAGATAAAACAAGGGTTTTATCTCATGCTTCTCTAACTTTCTATCTTCAAGCTCTCAAGTTTTCTCTCAAAGTTCAAGCTCTCAAAATAGTTGTAAACATTGTATATTTTACTTTATTATTGACAGTTGTGTTTGAAAGAAGAAGAAGAGTCTTCTTCTTGGTGAGTAAAGATTGTGAGAGGTGGAGTAGATTGTTGGTCAAGAAGCTAGGGTGCTTCTTGTTTGAGAAATCTAGACCTTGGAGGGTTAGTTGATTGTGTTGTAGTGCACTATACTCCCTACAAGAATTCTTTGAGGGCAAAGAAGTTCTTTGGAGGCTAGACTTCAAGGGGTTAGGTTTCTTAGTTGTGGTCTAGGCGTGTGGTCTAGTTTTTATCTGGTTGGATTTTGTTTTTGATTGTTGTTTCCCCCATAGAAATAACAATCACACATTCAAAATCCTTCTTGTGAAAAATCAAGAAGGTAGAGGAGTAGAGTCATTTGACTTGAACCTCTATATATCTTTGTGTTCTTTACGCTTCCGCAAAGTCTTATTCTTTTCAAGAACACACCCAAGTATTGGTTGCACTCAAAAATGAAAAATATTCAAGAAAATATCCATACTTGGTGAACACACTATTCAACCCCCTCTTCTAGTGTGTTCTAAGGGACCTAACAATTGGTATTAGAGAGAAATCTTGAGTATTTAAGTTCAAATAGCAAGATTTGATCTTCAAAGTATGGATCCCTTTTGTTATGATGATGCTAGTTCCCCTAGTGGCGATGCCTCAAGAAGAAGGAAGCAAGAGATACCACTCCCTTCTATTTCTAGTGTCCATGTCAAGGTTACTATGTTTGATCCTCTCAACTACCTACTATGGAAATCAAACATGAAAACATATCTTCGTTCTTGTGGGTACCGTAAATGGAGAGAGGTATCAAAAGGTTCAACTATTCCTTTTGATGTTGATGATCCTACTCCTGAGGAGGAGTTACAATTTGCAATAAATAGCAAAGCTCTTGCTATTTTGAATAGCTCTCTTTCACCAAATGAGATAGCTCAAGTGTCCAATCCACACATGAAGCTTGGACAAAGCTAGAGATGATCCGTGAAGGAACTTTTGAAGTGAGGAAGGCCAAGAGGAGACAATTGATCAAACAATTCTATAACTTTAATGTCCCCAAGGGTGAAAAGATCGAAGAGTCCATTTAAAGATTCACTAAACTTGTCAACCTTCTCACGGCGGTTGGCAAAAAGATAGAACAAGAGGATCTCAACCATTGCTTCCTAAATAGCTTAGGAAGAGAATGGAACGCAAAGGTGACGGCCATCGAGGAGCCCAAAGATCTTGAAAATATTACTTTGGATGAGCTTTATGGGAATCTCATCACTTATGAGATTCATCTTGATGCTCAAGAAAAGAATGACCCTATAAGGAGCTCGTCAAAGGCGCTCGCATGCGAATCGAAGGAGTCGAATGATGAAGTAGGACTTCTTGTCCGAAAGTTTAGAAGATTTGCAAGAAAGAATGAGGATGAAGCCAAGAGGTGCATCAAGGACAAGTTCTCCAAGGACAAAGTGAAAGACCAAGAAAATAAATGCTACAAGTGTGGAAAACTTGGTCACTATATGAAGGATTGTAGGGTGAAGGAGCCGCAATACAAAGACAAGAAAGCCATCTACCAACGGAAGAAGGCTTTACAAGCAGAGGTAGCCCATTGGGAGAGTATCTTGTCCGGGTCCAAAAGCGAGAATGACGACAACGAAAACCTAGCTCTCACGGGGGTCATCCATGAGGATCTAGACAAGGAGTTCTACGCACTCATGGCCATCGACGACGACATGAAGGTATGCAATATTTCATCTCACTATAGATTAATTGATGAAAGAGATGATTTAGTGCAAGAAAATGATTTTTTAGATTTAAAATATAAATGTGTCAAAAAGGATTTTAGAGCATGCTTAAATGAATACAATGACACGTTAGAGAGTCACATCGCATTGCAACATGATATTTTACTAACCATGCATGTGATTGTACTTAAAGAGAAGCATGACTTGATGAAATCATCTTCTCAAAGCCTTTTGAAGAAGAAAATTCCTCAAAAGGATAGTGCTAAAAAGGATGCATCTATTCCAAACAAACAAAATTAAACCTAGTGCCATGTATGCATCCAAGAAGGAAAAACAAAAGGAACTAGCACAAGTTGAGTCTAAAACCTCCTTGAAGAAACAACGGCACATGCCTAAAAGAAAGGCAAATACACCAAAGGTGTCAAAACCTTTGGTTGAATCTGTAAAACAAAAACCTTCTTCAATTCCAAAGAAGGTTGTCCCCAAAAAGGAATCACGGAATGTGCCAATGCACAAGCATACACATTCACACAAACGTACTCCTACATGTTTTTATTGCAATAGAAAAGGTCATGTAGAAAGAGTATGTGGGGCTAAGAATAATAAGAATCTTGCGTGGGCGCTGAAAGGCGAAATGAAGGTAACTAACCTTCAAGGACCCAAAACAAAAAGGATACCAATATCATATGGTTCATTTACAGGCCCTAGCACTCAATGGAGAAATCAACGACAAGAAGGTCAAATGGATCGTGGACAGTGGGTGTTCCAACCATATGACGGGAGACAAAAGTTTCTTCCATAGACTCACTATGCAAGATGGAGGAGTTGTCCACTTTGGAGGTAGCAAAGGCCAAATCAAAGGACATGGTATTGTGGGTAACAATTCCTTCTCTCTTAGTGATGTCTTATATGTAGTAGGACTAAAGTTTAACTTGATAAGTGTCAGTCAACTATGTGATGCTAATTATGAAGTATCGTTTTTGAAAACAAAGTGTGTTGTGAAAAAGGATAATACTATCTTATTTGAGGCTTTGCGTTTCAAAAATATTTACAAACTTAGCATCAATGATTTGGTTTCTCAAAATATATCTTGCCTAGTTGCTAAAAATGATTTGACGCAACTATGGCATAGACGTCTCGGACATGTATGTTTTAAAAAATTCAAGTTTATTTGCGAAAACAATAAAGTCCGAGGCCTTCCAAAAATGAGTTTTGAAAACCATGACTTATGTGACACTTGTCAAAAGCAAATCTTGTGAAAACAAGCTTTAAACCAAAGACAAACATATCCACCTCCAAACCCCTACAATTACTACATATGGATTTGTATGGGGATGTTGGAACAAAGAGTTTGGGTGGTAAACATTATACCTTCGTGGTAGTAGATGACTATACTCGTTATACATGTGTGATGTTTTTTGCTAAGAAAAATGATACATGTAGTGAGTTTATGAATTTAAGTAAACGTTTAGAAAATCACATGGGTGATACCATTAAGACCATCCGAAGTGATCGTGGTGGTGAGTTTGATGGTGAGTTTAAAAGATTTTGTGAATCCAAAGGATACTCACACGATCTTTCATCACCTAGAACTCCACAACAAAATAGTGTTGCCGAACGAAAGAATAGAACTCTACAAGTAATGTGTAGAGCAATGTTAAATGAGTTCGCTTTGCCCAAATATTTTGGACCGAAGCGGTAAATACCGCTTGCCATGTGATTAATCGTATATATTTGAGACCATACCTAAACGTGACACCTTATGAGCTTTGGAATGGTAAAGTTCCCAACATTGGGTATTTCAAAGTATTTGGTTGCAAGTGCTTCATACTTAATACCAAGGACACTTTGGACAAACTTGACCTCAAAGCGGATGAAGGTATCTTTTTAGGTTATGCCTCAAATAGTAAAGCATTTCGTGTTTTCAACAAAAGGAGTCAAAAGGTGGAAGAATCAATCCATGTTAAGTTTAATGAACCACTTAATAACGAACCTAAACTGAACAAGGATTGTGAAGAAAATGAAGATGTGACTCCTCAAGAAGAAATTCTTGAGGACATTCCGATGGTTGCTCATCAACAAGAGATTGTTGATAAGTCTCCAAATGGGAACATCTTCATTGACTTGAGAAAGTAGAACCTATTGAAGGTACTCCTCCACCTAGTGTGCATGAACTTAGTGAGTCAAATAGAAATATTTCTCATACTCATATTGTTGATACACAAAATGTAGAAAATGCATCGCATGTTCTGGAAAATGAGGATCATTTAAATGATGAAGTTTCGTCACTTCCGGAAAGTGATTATGAGGAAGTTGGAGGAGATGTCTCCAACCTTCCTAGATCATTTAAGCGTAAGAGTTCTCACCCACACGAGTTGGTCATAGGTGATTTAAATAGGGGTATCATCACACGAAGGCAATATAGAAAGAATGCATTTGTCTCTCTTATAGAGCCTAAAAATGTCAAAGATGCACTTCTCGATGAAATTGGATCTTGGCTATGCAAGAAGAGTTAAACCAATTTGAGAGAAGTGATGTTTGAGAGTTGGTTCCCAAACCACATGATTATCCTATTATTGGTACGAAATGGGTATTTCGTAACAAGATGGATGATCAAGGGATTGTCACTAGAAACAAGGCTAGATTAGTTGCTCAAGGATACCGTCAAGAAGAATGTATCGATTTTGATGAGACATTTGCACCCGTAGCACGGCTTGAAGCTATTAGAATGTTATTGGCATATGCTTGCTATAGAGATTTTAAACTTTACCAAATGGATGTTAAATCCACCTTCTTGAATGGTGTTATTCAAGAAGAAGTGTATGTTGCACAACCTCTCGGGTTTGAATGTCATGATTCACCACATCATGTTTTCAAACTTGAAAAGGCTCTTTATGGCCTTAAACAAGCTCCAAGAGCTTGGTATGAGAGGTTAAGTACTTTTCTTCTTAATAATGGATTCTCAAGGGGTAAAGTTGACACTACTTTGTTCATAAAAGAACAAGGTAGAAATCAATTAATTGTACAAGTATATGTTGATGATATTATTTTTGGTGCTACGAACAATTGTCTTTGTGAGCAATTTGCTAGCTTAATGCAAGGTGAATTCGAGATGAGCATGATGGGAGAGCTAAATTACTTCCTTGGACTACAAATCAAGCAAACCGAAGGTGGCGTGTATATTTCTCAAACCAAATACACAAAGGACTTGCTCAAGAAGTACAATTTTGGTGAAGGAAGAGAAGCAAACACACCAATGAGCACAAGTGCCAAGCTTGGCAAGGATGAGAAAGGAAATCATGTCGAGGTAACCTTGTATCGTGGCATTATAGGTAGTGTACTTTACTTAACTGCGAGTAGACCCGATATTTTACATGCAGGTTGCTTATGTGCTAGATTTCAAAGTGATCCTAGGGAGATGCACCTAATTGCGGTAAAAAGTATTCTTAGATACCTTAGATGTACTTTGAAATTTGGGCTATTTTATCCTAAAAATGCATGTTTTGATTTAAGAGGATATTGTGACTCCGGTTATGCAGGGAGTCTTGTTGATAGAAAGAGCACATCCGGAACTTGTCAGTTTCTTGGAGATTGTCTTGTTTCTTGGTTTTCTAAGAAACAAAACAATGTTTCTCTTTCTATGACGGAATTCGAATATGTGTCGGCCGCCTCTTGTTGTGCACAATTGTTATGGGTGACAAACACTTTAAATGATTATAACATTCACTTCTCCAAAGTGCCTATTTTGTGAATAACACGGCTGCTATCAATATTGCACAAAATCCCGTCCAACATAGTCGGACTAAACACATTGAAATGAGATATTATTTCATCTGTGATTGTGTATAAAAGAACTTGGTTAATGTGGAATTTATTCCTACACGTGACCAATTAGGAGACATATTCACGAAACCCTTGCCTAGTGATGTATTTGCATTAATAAGAAGTAGGTTGGGGTTGCTTAACATGCGTTAATAATAACCCACCTTAAGTTTTGAGCAAGAAAATTTTTAAATTTTCAAAGTTAGTACACATAAGGCGCTTCATGACAGTTAGTTCAGGCGTTCAATGATACATTAAGCGCCTGATGCTAAGGATGTCACTCGTTCGAAGTGACATCAGGCGCCCTATGTCTCTCAATACAAGCGTTCGAAGTGGCATTAAGCGCTTTATTTTAAGTGTTCACTTGTTCGAAGTGACATTAAACGCTTAATCCACTCATTCACAACCGTTCTAAGTGACTTCAGGCGCTTCATCCTAGTTTATGAAGTCGTTCGAAGTCATATTAGGCGCCTAAACCCTAATTCTTTTTCCGTCAGATCAAGTGTCTCTTCATCTTTTCGCTCCATTCAAGAAAAATTAATTTCAGCCGCCATTATTCTTCTTCCCACACTATCTCTCCCACGTTTCTCCTTTTTTCCTCTCCCACTTCCCAACCGTTTTTCCTTCTCTTCCTCTTCCATTCACTCCTCATCAATCTCCACATCTCCATTACACCCCCACTATCTCCACCACTTCCTTCTTAAATTGCAATTATATCTCTTCCCTTCTTCTTCCTCTTTAAAATCCACTCCTCCTTCTAACCTCTCTTCACAAAACGTGAAGAACAAACAACCATTGTATCCCAATAACCTCTCTTTCTGCTAGAACTCAAAGCTTCCTCTTTCTACAATTGCGTCTACTGGATCATCATGAAATGTCCCTACTGGACATAGAAGAAAGAGACCTGTTGGGATTAGCGAACCAAACGAGCTGAAGGTCATCCGGAAAGCTCTCACCAAGGAGAATTTTCTATGGATGAAAAGAAAATTCGACAAAGATGCTGCTCAATCCCCTCACCCCACTGCCATGGGTACTCATCTCTCTCCACACTCCCATATGCTTTATGAAGAATGGAAGAGCAAAAATAGACCTATGGTGCCATTAAAATTGGTTCGTATTGAGGACTTTACATTAGCCCACAATGCAAATAAAGTCATTTCTATTCTTGAAACACAAGGATAGACTCATCTGTGGCTAAGATTAGATATGAAATCCTATTCAAAAACTCTCACCCTGCAAGTTCTACGCAAACATGTGGATTACCCCTGCCACCGAAACTTCTTCTTTCTCTCTACATACTGTGATAAATGGTACCCCCTCAGTTTTTCTATCCAGGACATATGTACAATCCTAGCGGTAAGGAATGAAGGCTTAAGTGATTTTTCGGTGTTCAATTTGAGTGACAAATATGGCATTAGTGAGCAAGATGTCAAATTTAATCTTCAATATTTTCCAACCAAAAAGACTCAAAATATGCCATTAGTAAATCGAATTTTGCTTGCTGTTGTTACTTACTGTGTGAATGGGAAAGCAACTAGAAATCCTAGTAATATGGATTTCTATGTTACTTACTGTATTCTGCAAGAAACACAGTTGAATTTTGGATGGATTCTAGTTGAAGTAATGATGGATGCCCTTAGAAAGGGATCAAAAGCTTTGCCCTTTGCGAACATTGTGACAATCCTGATAAAATCTAAGTGCATTGAGATTTCTGAAGGATCCTTGACTACCGTGGCCAACACCGATTTTTACGATAATTTCAACATTGCTCAGGCCATTGATTCTCAACGTCGCAAGAGTACTCTTAATCCTGACCTCGCTGATAATGTGGATGAAAGTCCTCAAGATGAAGCCGACAACAGCAACGAAGCAGAGTTAATTACGCGGATCCAGTCGTTAGATCAAACTGTTGAACAGTTGAAAATTAAGGATGCCGAAATGATTATCGGTTTGGGGCTCTCAAAGCAGCAATTCTCAGTCAATTTCCCTGGGCTTACATTCCTTCAGATTTTGATGATTTAGGGGGAGAACATGCTGCCGCTGCTGTTGCTGTTGGAACCGCTGGAGTTGGAGGTGCAGAGACGGGAGTAGGTGAACAAGCTGGCGAAAATGGTCAGCAAACAAGTGGCTTTGCAGAATTTGCAACAAGTGGGTTTAATTTTGGTTATTTTAATCCAGGAACTAGTGGTGCCGGTGATGGAAATGATCAAATGAACATTTGAAATTGTTGATGGCTGATAAGTTATGCACATTGTGAAATCATCAAAAAGAGGGAGAATGTTAGAGTATGATAAGTTTTGATGATTTGCACAATTGACACTTCGAACGCCTACATAAGGCGCTTTATGTGAAGTGGCTGGACTCCAGTGCACTTAGAACGCCTAGATCAGGCGCTTTATGTAAAGTGTCTGGATGTCTGCACACTTTGAACGCCTAGATTAGGTGCTTTATGTAAAGTGTCTTGATGCCCGCACACTTCGAACACCTACATTAGCCGCTTCATGTAAAGTGTCTGGACGTCCGTACACTTCGAACGCCTATATTAGGCGCTTCATGTGTTTGAGGAAAAAGGTAGTACACTTTGAACGCCTACATTAGGCGCTTCATGTGTACTACTAAGTCAAAAGTACTTTTTCCCTTAAAATGGGCACGTACATCAAGCTACTTTCTGATAAAAGTCAGAACTACTTCGAACAAGCATGAAGGCTGAGATTAGGCGCTTCATGTGACTTCGAAAGCATTCAGTTGCCCACATAAGGTGCTTTGTGTGACATCGAACGCCTGTTCAATTTCATATAAAGCGCTCCATATCACATTGAACACCTGTTCAATAAACAGATTAGGCGCTTCATGTGACCAACGTTACAAAAGTCTTATGCTTTACTTTCTAACATTATTTGACTCTTTGTACCCTCTCTTTTAGTGCTATTTTCACAGGTTCTCTCTCATTCTTGAAAGGATGATCTTTTCTCTTAAGCTTTCAAAAAGAAACTTCTCCAAGAAGGTTGCTACCAGCCAAGAGAAGATCTCCAATGAAGAGGACATGCCATCACAAGAAGACAAAGCCCATTATTGGCTCTGCAGAGGATTTCAAACGGGCGGAAAACTCAAGGATTCTTCTCTAACTTTCTATCTTCAAGCTCTCAAGTTTTCTCTCAAAGTTCAAGCTCTCAAAATAGTTGTAAACATTGTATATTTTACTTTATTATTGAGAGTTGTTTTGAAAGAAGAAGAAGAGTCTTCTTCTTGGTGAGTAAAGATTGTGATAGGTGGAGTAGATTGTTGGTCAAGAAGCTAGGGTGCTTCTTGTTTGAGAAATTTAGACCTTGGAGGGTTAGTTTATAGTGTTGTAGTGCACTATACTCCCTAGAAGAATTCTTTGAGGGCAAAGAAGTTTTTTGGAGGCTAGACTTCAAGGGGTTAGGTTTCTTGGTTGTGGTCTAGGCGTGTGGCCTAGTTTTTATCTTGTTGTATTTTGTTTTTGATGTTGTTTCTCCCATAGAAATAACAATCACCCATTCAAAATCCTTTTTGTGAAAAATCAAGAAGGTAGAGGAGTAGAGTCATTTGACTTGAACCTCTATATATCTTTGTGTTCTTTACGCTTCCGCAAAGTCTTATTCTTTTCAAGAACAAACCCAAGTATTGGTTGCACTCAAAACCGAAAAATATTCAAGAAAATATTCATACTTGGTGAACACACTATTCAATCCCCCTTCTAGTGTGTTCTAAGGGACCTAACAGGTTCTCTTCTCTTTCTTTTTATTCTACCATGTTCATTACCACAACAACACATACCCAATATAACACGTATAAAACATAACTCGCTTGTATTATTCGGAAAAATAACTCAAAACCAAACAACTATTCTTGGCGTTCCATCTACTATGGTCGGCCTCCATTATATAGACAAACTAGTCTAAAATAAAACCAAAACCTAATTGGACTAGATAAACATTAATAAGAAAATATACTATATCTTAAGTTCCTACTATTTAGGAACTTTTAGAATCCTAATCAAATAAGGAAATTATCCAACCAATTGGCTCTGATACCAATTAAAGTTAGATTGAATTAACATATGGACATACAAAGCATAACTCCCTTGTATTATTCGGAAAATAACTCAAAACCGAACCAATGTTTTCTTGGCACTCTCTCACTTGTCAATGACCCTACCCGGCATTGACCCACCAATCCCATACCTGGGATTGGTATTTATAGAGTTAGGCAAGCCACAATTATGAAACCTAGTCTATTCCATAATCCATACTTGACTAGGAATTGGATACTATATTTTAGCTATAAAAAACAACTATATCTAGCAGTTCCCTACTACTTAGGAACTTATTTCTTATCTTTACAATTGGATAATTAACCAACATTAACGATATCAAAAAAACTACTGCTATGGTCTGGGATTTAACCATGTAAAATTCATTTTAAGGTTTATGATGGGAAAGAGTCCACTACTTCGTCTTTACTTGTCATGGTAAGAAGTCAATCCGTTATGATTTTACATGGTGGAAAGTCCACCCCTTTAAATCTTATATGGTGAGAACTGGGAAGTCCATCTCAATATGACATAATCATTAGATACAAACTCCAATCTATATGAGGTTATGAACTCTAACAATACACTTTTTCATAATCTTTATCATGCTTTGGTATTACCTTGACCGGTTGGAATTTACATAGTAAATCCATTACCCGAGAATCACTTAAGAGAATACAGAAGCAAAGTAAATAAATGCGGAAGTGTACCTTGCTCCATTGGTAAACGCTGTAGGCCGGGGTTCTGACACGCATGACAACTGTGTCTTCCAAGGGATTCCACGAACCCACCAGTTGTTGAATCCACTAATGAAATATCAACAACCACTACTACTATTCTGATGGAGAGAATAGGTAGAGTATATTCTTCTTGAAAGTGTTTAATATATATATATATATACACACACGAAGCAACGAAAGGAACTGAGAGTTTGCAAATGAACAAACTACAGAATGCTACAAAATAGCCTGGCACTTGCAAACGTTGAAACTCACGCACTTTTCCTTTTACATTTGCTTCATTTTTATAGTGAAGAAAATGCAATGAATTGCATTTACATAGAAACGTCAATTTTGCTTTGCTGAAACGTTTCTTCCGTAATTGATGGCTGCCATTCAAAATTGCCATCAATTTTTCCGTTTCACATTAATATATAATAAATTATATATTAAATGTCTTACTTAAAACACTTCGAAAAGAATACTCGTGGGTTCTTGTCCTTCGGGGACCAGATGTCATTGATAATACGGTCTCGACTTTACGAGTCCTACCATCAAGGACTGTAACCGTATGACTGTCTACACATTTAGTGATCCATTCAGATTACACTGCGTATCCACTAATATACCGAAGTGATCACTTAACGTATGGATACGTACAAATATTACGTAACATTAGTAACATATAATATATAACATACATAAGTCCATATATGTTTGATATGTAACTTAAGTCACACGTGTCGTGCACTACATGTATGAGCATATCAAATCCAACAATCTCCCACTTGGACTATATATGTTTATGTTACTTATTTGAGCTCCTTCACTG
Organism: Eustoma russellianum; assembly: GCA_036186865.1. Classification (NCBI taxonomy): domain Eukaryota; kingdom Viridiplantae; phylum Streptophyta; class Magnoliopsida; order Gentianales; family Gentianaceae; genus Eustoma; species Eustoma russellianum. The sequence goes on from AP025065.1 coordinate 27,562,254, forward strand.
AATGTCCAATAGTGTAATCAACTTAGTCCGGTCCACTCAGTCAATGCCAATAAGAGAAACAAGCAGAACGTCGCCACACTTATGGGTGACAGGTCCCGAATCATGAATCATGATACCAACATTAGCTGAATGACATGGATGCTAGAATGGATGTGTAGTGTGAAAATTAAATGCTATGTGATCATACATGCCAATTTCCAACTTGGTCCTACTTAATGAGATCGACAGAATTCAGAATGAAAGTCGCAAATAATGTACAACTCTGAAAACTGCAGTATAACTGAAACTGTAATGTACATTATAATGAATGTCTGAAAACAATATTCTTTATCGAGCACTACAAAATGTAATCAATAGGCTCCCACTAAAGCTGAAAATCTTTAGCTGTACTAATACCCATACGAGCCACATGCCCGTGAAACACCATAGGTATTACCCCTTTGGTCAAGAGATCGGCCACCATAAGATCTGTGCCTATATGCTCGATGCTAATCAGACCATTCTGAATTCTCTCTTTAACAGCCAGATACTTGATGTCTATGTGTTTCGACTTAGACGAACTCCGGTTGTTATTTGAATAAAGCACCGCAGAGTTATTGTCACAATAGATTTTCAGAGGTCTCTGAATAGTCTCAACAATACGCTGCCCTGTGACAAAATTGCGAAGCCATATCGTTTGACTAGAAGCATGGTAGCAATACACTTTTTCATAATCTTTATCATGCTTTGGTATTACCTTGACCTACCTCACTAGTATTGTTAGAATCTTATGCTCTCTCGATATGTTACAATTGATTAGATCGATCATATCTAATATATACCAATAACAGTAAAAGCTCTCGTTAAGATCTGGAGAAGAAAGAAACAAACATAAAGTATCTAAATCATAACGACATGCTTTCGTTCAACAGCTAAACTTTACATATAGCCAAAAGTTAGCATATGAAATCAGTACTTTTTGTTTCTATTGTTTTCTCCACGCCCCTTTTAAGATCACGCCTGCGTCATAAATTGAGGCAACCTTGTCTTTTTGCCTGTAATAGTTATTAATAATTACTCCTTTTTTTTCTTAAATTATATTTAAGTTCCTAGATCTTTACAAAGAATTTTCGGCTAAATAAGTTTTCAATTTTTGCCAAATATTTGATTGGATATCCGCCTAGTTATACGCGTCAAAGAAAACTCCTAGTACCTAACCATTCCAATATAAATGTCTTCTTATAATTAATAATCACATCAATGCTCATATTCTATTTCTTAATTGGAAGTTGTCACTTGCAATTTCTTTAATCGTTTCCCACATCATCTACAGAGCCTGAAATGATCTCACGCATATACTTTATCATTTCGACCCGAAACATAATTAAATGAACTAACACAACAATAAAATAACGATGAAGCTACCTATGACTGCATAGATTCGGACATCCATGAAGTGAACTCCAAGAATCAGCCTGCAATCCCACAAAGTTATCATATATATATATATATATATATATATATATACACACACACACACACTCCTTACTAATGTTTTTCTTGGACGATGTTCTTGGGGGTAATAGCTAGACATGAATTTATAGACAATTTAGTGGTCCCGATATAGGTGTCAAATGCCGGAGAGATACAGGAAGACGCTTTTTGCAAAACCCCATTTTGTTAAGTTGGTTGAACCCCAACCAGTAAAGATTCTTGACACTCCCGGTCTTACAGATGTCTAAGGATATAAATCAAGTTTCCAGGTCCACTAGTAGAAGTTTGTCATAGCACAAGAATGGGTTAATAGCTAGACATGAATTTATAGACAATTTAGTGGTCCCGATATAGGTGTCAAATGCCGGAGAGACGCAGGAAGACGCTTTTTGCAAAACCCCATTTTGGTAAGTTGGTTGAACCCCAACTAGTAAAGATCCCTGACACCCCCGGTCTTACAGATGTGTAAGGATGTAAATAAGGATTCCAAGGACCACTAGTAGAAGTTAGTTATAGCACAGGGACAGCACAAGGAGACTATTGAGTATTGGCACCGAAGGAACAACCAACAGGGTGGTCTGCCAGCCTATCAGGTCATTCCACGGGCCAATAGTGCTCCTACACTATGCAGCTAGCTTGAAGGGGTTCAAACATTCTTACGTTCGGCAAGGTTCGAACCCCTGAGATTCCTTTTAAAACCCTCTATCTGGAACCACTGGGATATGTCATGGGAACCCCATTTTGTTAAGTTCAAACTATGCGTAAGATGTATCCACTAATCCACTTTATTTTCTAAACACAGTGATTACTTTGAAAAGTAATATTATTTTGTTTGTAGTTTTCATCTGATTTATAATGAGCATTTGCTAAAACCTATGTGGTGCTAAAGTTAAAAGATTGGGCATCCATCTTCCTCAAATGCCAATATAATGTCTCAATTGATGAACTCTGATCTTACCCACTACGTACATGAAGAAAGCAAGCTACTATTAATCTTCAAAAGAAACAGTCACTTTCCAAGTGTTTTTTAATATATATATATATATATATATATATATATATATATATATATATATATATATGTCAAGATATTATATGTCACTATTTGGTGGAGATATATCGTAGGTCATCGGGAACAACCTCTGTGTATTTCTGACACATGGGTATGGTTGTGTACATCCGACCCCTTCATAACCCGCCATAGACGAGAGCATCTAAGACAATGGGGTAATGTTGTTGTTGTTGTATATCGTAGGTATTACATAAGTTTATACGTTATATAATACATAATTATTAACTAAACCACTATTGTAACGGTGGAAGGAGACCACTATGAGAGTGGAGAGAGCCTTGCACTTGCAAGGATTTGTCCTCACGATCTTGTCTTAAGACCTCACCTATAGCCCTTAAGCTATGCCTCATTGGCACAACAAGTACTAAGCTTGTTAATAGTTAGTGATTTATGTGCGGATCACATTATGTAAATCTTTATGACACAAACCAAATCTTGTACTTTTAAAGATTATCGTTTTTCTATGTACACCGTGATCTTGGTGTTTATGAAATTGTAATATGGTATCATACACATTGTGATAGCGGTGTACATTAAATCTAAATTTGACTTTTCAACAAATTTTTAAGTTAGATTTACAAGATATTGGGATTCCAGTATTATACACCATGTTACCGTGCCATATTCACTAGATTCCTGATATGTAGACACGAGAAATTTCTTACTAAAATGAATCCCTATCTTCATCTTTTCATCGAACCATCATAATAATAACTTTATTACGCTATATTTACAGTAACGCCGTGCTAGTTCTAAATCCAGCATTTGATTAAAAAACGGATCGTTGAAATCACTTATGAGAGAAAGTCGGTTTGTTTTGTTTCACCAGTTGGCTTTACATCCGTATTCGTCAAGAAGAAAAAGTCGTATTTTAAGAAAAAAAGCAAAAACATGATGTGCGACATAAACATTTTTTTGGTATGAACCTAGAGCAAATTACTCCCAAATTTGTGTGCAATTTACCCATATGTATGTTTGTGTATTGGGTTACATCAACCTATAGGAGTGGTAATTTCAGACATGACACAAAAACACAACCCGAACCTAACATGTTCCTCGGGGGTATGGGCATAGCATTTGCACGTTTCGGGTATAAATCGGGTAAGACCTGAAACTTACCCGCTAAGAGCAGGTCGTGTCTAGATACACCCGCGGGTTGCCTATTTACACAAACCATACCAGATTTTTTTAAAATATATTTTAAATATACATTATAAAAGTACAAGTTATATAAAAAACTCGTAAAACCTAAAAATCTAATTCTAATTCCCAATTTCTTATTCCTTTCATTCTTACTATCTGCAATCACCCTCCTGTTAGAATATGTTTGGTTTTGATGATTTGCACAAGGTTGGCACTTGGATAATCAGATTAGGCGCTTCATGTTGTATGTTTGAAGTCAGTACACTTCGAACACTCACTTCAGGCGCTTAATATACCTTGGTGAAGTCCAATACACTTTGAACGCCTACATTAGGCGCCTAATGTGAAGTGTCTGGATCTGCGTACACTTCGAACGCCTACATTAGGCGCTTCATGTGAAGTGTATGAAAGTCAGGACACTTCGAACGCCTACATTAGGCGCTTCATGTGTCCTGATGAAAAGTGCGAACACTTCGAACGCCTACATTAGGCGCTTCAAGTGTTTCATCTAGTCAAAAGCACTTTTCTCTGAATGGACACGTACTCCCAAGTACCATTTCTGAGAAAATGTCAGTTTCAGTTCGAACAAGCATGAAGAGTTACATTAGGCGCTTCATGTAACTTCGAACGCCTTCAGTTGCCAACATAAGGCGCTTAATGTGACTTCGAATGACTGTTCTTTTCCACATTAAGCGCTCAATGTCACATCGAACGCCTATGCTTTAGACACATTAGGTGCTTCATGTGACCAACGGTTCAAAAGTCTTTGTGCTTCACTTTCTAACCAGTTGACTCTTTGTACCCCCTTCCTTTAGTATAATTTTCACAGGTTTTCTCTCACATCTGAAGTTGCCAGTTTTCCATTCTTGGCCATGGATTTGGACTTTCTCCAAAGAGTCTTGCTACATGCCAAGAGAAGATCTCCAAGGATGATAAGGTACCATCACAAGCTGCCAAAGCCCATTATTGGGTGTGCAGAGGCTTTCAAACGGGAAGAAATTTGAAGGTTGATAAAAGAAGGGTTTCCTCCATTTTTCTTCTCTAACTTTCTACTTTGCAAGCTCTCAAATTCTCTCAAGCTCAAGCTCTCAAAATACTTGTAAACATTGTACATTTTACTTTATTGTTGAGAGTGATTATTGTAAGAAGAAGAAGAGTCTTCTTCTTGGTGAGATTCTATTGTGAGAGATTGGGTAGATTGTTGGTCAAGGAGCAAGGGTGCTTCTTGTTTAAGATTTCTAGACTTTGAAGTGTTAGTTGATAGTGTGTGGTGCACTATTCTCCCTATAAGATTTCTTTGAGGGCAAAGAAGATCTTTGGAGGCTAAACTTCAAAGGGTTAGACTTCTTGGTTGTGGTCTAGGCAAAGTGCCTAGTTTTTCTGTTTTCTGGATTTTGTTCTTAGATTGTTGTTTCCCCCAAAAAGAAATAACAATCCCCATTTCAAAATCCTTCTTGTGAAACATCAAGAAGGTAGAGGAGTAGAGTCATTTGACTTGAACCTCTATACATACTTGTGTTCTTTACTTTCTTGCAAGTCTTTACTCTTTCTAAAGAACACACCCAAGTATTGGTTGCACCTCAAAACGAAAAATATCCATACTTGGTGAACACACTATTCAATCCCCCCTTCTAGTGTGTTCTAAGGGACCTAACAATTGGTATCAGAGCCACATCTTGTTTATTTGAGTCCAAATACAAGATTTGATCATTACAGTATGGATCCCTTTGTTTTTGATGATGTGGGTTCTCCTAGTGCTGAAGCCTCTAGAAGAAGGAGGCAAGAAACCCTACTCCCTTCTATCTCAAATGTTCATGTCAAAGTTCCCATGTTTGATCCTCTAAACTACCCACTATGGAAGTCAAATATGGAAACATATCTACGTTCTTGTGGGCACAGAATATGGGTTGAGGTCTCAAGAGGCTCTATGATTCCCATTGATATTGATGATCCTACTCCTGAAGAGGAGTTTCAGTTGGCCATAAATAGCAAGGCTCTTGCTATTTTAAACAGCTCTCTTTCTTCAAATGAGAGAGCACAAATTCAAGGTGTCCAATCCGCCCATGAGGCTTGGACAAAGCTTGAGATGATCCACGAAGGAACATCTCAAGTAAGAAAGGCCAAGAGGAGACAGTTGATAAAACAGTTCTACAATTTTACTGTCCCTAAAGGTGAAAAGATTGAAGAGTCCATCCAAAGATTCACCAAGCTTGTCAACCTTCTCAAAGCGGTTGGCAAGAAAATAGAACAAGAGGATCTAAACCATTGCTTTCTAAACAGTTTAGGAAGAGAATGGAACGCAAAGGTGACGGCCATTAAGGAGTCCAAGGATTTGGAGACCATCACCTTGGATGAGCTATATGGGAATCTCATTACTTATGAGATTCATTTGGATGCACAAGAAAAGAACGATCCTATTCGCCACTCCACTAAGGCGCTTGTATGCGAGTCTGAGGACTCGGACGACGAAGTCAGACTTCTTGTCAAAAGATTCCAACGTTTTGCGAGAAAGAATGGTGATGAAGCCAAAAGATTCATCAAGGAAAAGTACTCCAAAGACAAGGTGAGGACCAAGAGAATAAATGTATAAGTGTGGAAAGCTTGGTCACTTCATGAAAGATTGTCGGGTGAAGGAGCCGCAACTCAAAGACAAGAAGGCAATCTACCAAAGGAAGAAGGCCTTGCATGCGGAAGTAGCCCATTGGGAGAGCATTCTTTCCGGGTCCGAGAGCGACAATGGCGATCATGATGATCTTGCTCTCACGGGTGTGGTTCAAGATGATCTTGACAAGGAGTTCTTTGCACTCATGGCCATTGATGATGACATGGAGGTATGCAATATCTCATCTCACTATAGAGTTATTGATGAACGAGATGATTTAGTGCAAGAAAATGACCTCTTAGATTTAAAATATAAACGTGTCAAGAAAGAATTTAGAGCATGCTTAAATGAAAATAATGACACGTTAGAAGAGAAATCATGTGCTCAAGCCCTTGATATATTTTTGACCATGCATGTGATTGCACTAGAAGAGAAACATGATTTGATGAAATCATGTGCTCAAGCCCTTGATGACAAGAAAAATGAGTCAAGGGTAAGTGCTACAAAAGTAGAGATCAAGGATGCATCTAGGCCAAGCATGAAGGCTAAAATCAAACCTAGTGCCATGTATGCATCTAAGAAGGGAAATAAGAAGGAACATGCACAAGTGGTCAAGGAGTCCAAAACCTCCTTGAAGAAGCAAAGGCACATGCCTGAACAAAAGGCTAATGCACCAAAGGCATCACAACCTTTGGTTCATGTTGTGAAACAAAAACCTTCTTCTATTCCAAAGAAGGTGGTTCCTAAAAAGGAAACACGACATGTGCCTACGCACAAGCATTTGCACAAGCATACACCAACTCATAAGCATACTCCTACATGTTTTTATTGCAATAGGAAAGGCCATGTAGAAAGAGTATGTAGAGCTAAAAATAATAAGAATCTTGTGTGGATGCCGAAAGGCGAGATGAAGGTGACTAACCTTCAAGGACCCAAAACAAAAAGGGTACCAACTTCATATGGTTCTTTTGTAGGCCCTAGCACTCAATGGAGAAAGCGAATTCAAGATGGTCAAATGGGTCGTGGACAGTGGGTGTTCCAACCATATGACGGGAGACAAACGTCTCTTCCATAGACTCACTATGCAAGACGGAGGAGTTGTCCACTTTGGCGGTAGCAAAGGCCAAATCAAAGGACATGGTATTGTGGGTAACGATTCCTTCTCTCTTAGTGATGTCTTATATGTTGTAGGTCTTAAGTTTAACTTGATAAGTGTCAGTCAACTTTGTGATGCTAATTATGAGGTAACGTTTTTGAAAACAAAGTGTGTTGTGAAAAAAGAAGATAAGATCTTATTTGAGGCTTTGCGTTTCCAAAATATTTACAAACTTAGCATCAATGATTTGGTTTCTCAAAATGTATCTTGTCTAGTTGCTAAGAATGATTTGACGCAACTATGGCATAGACGTCTCGGACATGTATGTTTCAAAACATTTAAATTTATTTGCGAAAATGGTAAAGTCCGAGGCCTTCCAAAAATGAATTTCGAAAACCATGACTTATGTGACACTTGTCAAAAGGGGAAGCTTGTGAAAACAAGCTTCAAACCCAAGACAAATATTTCCACCTCCAAACCCCTACAATTGCTTCATATGGATTTGTATGGGGATGTTGGAACAAAAAGCTTAGGTGGTAAACATTATACCTTCGTGGTAGTAGATGACTATACTCGTTATACGTGGGTGATGTTTCTAGCTAAGAAAAGTGATGCATGTAGTGAGTTTATGAGTCTAAGCAAACGATTGGAAAATCATGTGGGTGACACCATTAAAACCATCCGTAGTGATCGTGGTGGTGAGTTTGATAGTGATTTCGAAAGGTTTTGTGTATCCAAAGGATACTCTCATGATCTTTCGGCACCTAGAACTCCTCAACAAAATGGTGTGGCCGAACGAAAGAATAGAACTCTACAAGAAATGTGTAGAGCAATGTTAAATGAGTATGGTTTGCCCAAGTATTTTTGGGCCGAAGCGGTAAATGCCGCTTGCCATGTGATCAATCGTGTCTATTTGAGACCATACCTAAATGTGACACCTTATGAGCTTTGGAATGGTAGAGTTCCCAACATTGGGTATTTCGAGGTATTTGGTTGCAAGTGTTTTATGCTAAATACCAAAAATACTTTGGACAAACTTGACCTCAAAGCGGATCAAGGTATCTTTTTAGGTTATGCCTCAAATAGTAAAGCATTTCGTGTTTTCAACAAAAGGAGTCAAAAGGTGGAAGAATCAATCCATGTCAAGTTTAATGAGTCACTTAGTGACGAACCTAAACTTAATGAGGATTGTGAAGGAGATGAAGATGTGACTCCTCAAGAAGAAATTCTTGAGGATATTCCAATGGTTGTTCCTCAACAAGAGATTGTTGATGATCCTTCAAATGGAAACATCTTCATTGACTTGAGAGTTGATCCTATTGAAAGTACTCCTCCACCTAGTGTGCATGAACTTAGTGAGTCAAATAGAAATATTTCTCATACTCATGTTGATACACAAAATGTAGATAATGCATCACACATTCCGGAACATGGAAGTCATGTGAATGATGAAGGTTCATCTCTTCCGGAACATGATCAAGAGGAAGTTGGAGGAGATGTCTCAAATCTTCCTAGATCATTTAAGTACAAAAGTTCTCACCCTCAAGAGTTAGTCATAGGTGATCTAAATAGGGGTATCACCACACGAAGGCAATATAGAGAGAATGCATTTGTCTCTCTTATAGAGCCTAAAAATATTAAAGATGCACTTCTTGATGAAAATTGGATCTTGGCTATGCAAGAAGAATTAAACCAATTTGAAAGAAGTGATGTTTGGGAGTTAGTTCCCAAACCACACGATCATCCTATTATTGGTACGAAGTGGGTTTTTCGTAACAAGATGGATGATCAAGGTAATGTCACTAGAAACAAGGCTAGGTTAGTTGCTCAAGAATACCGTCAAGAAGAAGGTATTGATTTTGATGAGACATTTGCACCCGTAGCACGGCTTGAAGCTATTAGGATGTTATTAGCATATGCTTGTTATAGGGATTTTAAACTTTACCAAATGGATGTTAAATCCGCTTTCTTGAATGGTATTATTCAAGAAGAAGTGTATGTTGCACAACCTCCCGGGTTTGAATGTCGTGATTCACCACATCATGTCTTCAAACTTAAAAAGGCTCTTTACGGCCTCAAACAAGCTCTAAGAGCTTGGTACGAGAGGTTAAGTACTTTTCTTCTTAATAATGGTTTTTCAAGAGGTAAAGTTGACACTACTTTGTTTATAAAAGAACAAGGTAGGAATCATTTAATTGTTCAAGTATATGTTGATGATATTATTTTTGGTGCTACTAACAATTGTCTTTGTGAGCAATTTGCTAGTCTTATGCAAGGTGAGTTCGAGATGAGCATGATGGGCGAACTTAACTATTTCCTTGGATTACAAATCAAGCAAACCGAAGAAGGTGTGTACATTTCCCAAACCAAATACACAAGAGATTTGCTCAAAAAGTACAACTTTGGTGAAGGAAGAGAGATAAACACTCCTATGAACACAAGTCTCAAGCTTGACAAGGATGAAAAAGGAAAGCATGTCGAGGTAACCTTGTATCGTGGCATTATAGGTAGTCTACTTTACTTAACGGCTAGTAGACCCGATATTTTACATGCAGTATGTTTATGTGCTAGATTTCAAAGTGATCCTAGGGAGATGCATTTTATTGCGGTAAAATGCATCCTTAGATACCTTAGAAGTACTTTGAAATTTGTTTTATTTTATCCTAAGAATGCATGTTTTGATTTAAGAGGATATTGTGACTCCGATTATGCGGGGAGTCTAGTTGATAGGAAGAGCACCTCCGGAACTTGTCAGTTTCTCGGAGATTGTCTCGTTTCTTGGTTTTCCAAGAAACAAAATAGTGTGTCTCTTTCTACGGCGGAATCCGAATATGTGTCGACCGCCTCGTGTTGTGCACAATTATTATGGATGACAAACGTTAACTTATTATAACATTCACTTCTCAAAGGTGCCAATTTTGTGTGATAACACGTCCGCTATTAATATTGCACAAAATCCCGTCCAACATAGTCGGACCAAGCACATTGAAGTGAGGTATCATTTCATCCGTGATTGTGTACAAAAGAACTTGGTAAGTGTGGAATTCGTTCCTACACGAGACCAATTAGCGGACATTTTCACGAAACCCTTACCTAGTGATGTTTTTGTATCTATAAGAAGTAGGTTGGGGTTGCTCAACATGGGTTGATAAAACCATCTTGAGTTTTGAGCACGAAAATTTCAAAAATTTTCAAGATCAGTGCACATAAAGCGCTTCATCACACTTGCTTCAGGCATTCGATGTCACATCAAGCGCCTGATGTTAAGGATGTCACTCGTTCGAAGTGACATCAGGCGCTTTATGTCCCTTTACACTAGCGTTCGATGTAGGATTAAGCGCTTTATCTAAATGTGTTCACTTGTTCGAAGTGACATTAAGCGTTCAATCTGCATCCCCACAACCGTTCAATGTGACTTTAAGCGCTTCATCCTCTTTTGTGAAGTCGTTCGAAGTCACTTTAGGCGCTTCAACCCTAAATCTTCACTGTCCTGTCCGCCGTCTCTTCAGTTTTCGCGCCATTCAATCATCATTAACTCCTGCCGCCATTACCCCCTTTCCTCTTTCCCACGTTTTCACATTTCCCACCTCTTCATCTTCCCAAAAATTCATTTCATCTTCCTCAAATCTCTCTTCCACTTCCCCCACACACTCATCTCCATTAACTTCCACTACCTCTTCATCTTCTTCATCTCATTTATAATCTCTCTCTTTTTCTCTCAACTTCCATCTTCATCTACGTTTCCCATCAAATCTCTCCTAATTTTTTTAAATCCTCTCAATCTCCCTACTCCAATGGCCTCGGATGGACCCTCAAAACGTCCTCGCAGTCACAAGCGAAAGCAAACAGCTGGAGTTGTTGAACCTCAACAATTCATCTCCATTCGTGAAAATCTCTCCAAGAAAAATTTTCCTTGGTTAAAGAAATTCGATCCAGAGATAACCAAACCACCTCATCACACGGGAAAAGGAGTACATGTTTCCTTGTACTCCAATATGCTCTTTGAAGAATGGCACACCAACAACCGTCCTATCGTTCCACTCAAGCTGCTGAGTCTTAGCGATCTGTCCGAGACTCGCAATATGGATCAAATTGTGTCTTTGCTAGAGTATCAAGGTTGGACTTCTCTCTGGTCCAGACTTGATATGCAGGCATTTTCCCGGGAGCACACCAAGTTGTTCTATGCAAATCTGTGGGTTACTCCACAGTCTGAATCTCACTCCTTCTCGCTGAACACTGTCATTGATGGTACGCCCCTCAGCTTTTCTATTCCCAAAATCTGTGAAGTCCTCAGGATAAGAAACGAAGGGCTAAGTGACTTTTCCGTATTTGACTGGAGCAGTAAATACGGAATACCCGAACAAGATGTAAAGTTTGATATGAGATTCTTTCCTTCTCGAAAGACTCAGAACATAGCTCTCATGGATCGCATCTTGTTGGCCATTGTCACTTACTGTGTAAATGGTAAGTCGACAAGAAATCCAAGCAACATGGATTTCTACGTCACTTACCGCATCAAACATGAAACCCAACTCAATTTTGCCTGGATTATGATTGAAGTCATGTTTGCTGCTCTTCGGAAAACTTCCAAGGCTTTACCTTTTGCCAATCTCATCACCATTCTTCTCAAGTCAAAAGGTATTGTCATTCCTGAGAATGAACTCACCCCGGTGGCGAATACGGACTATTACAGCAATTACAATATTGCCCAAGCCATCGACTCCCAAAAACAAAAAGCCACTCCTATTCCCGGTCTTGATGATGAGGCTGAAGCAGAGTCTCAGGCAGATGTTGAGTCAAGTACCGTGGCACAGCTGCGTGCCCAAATTCAATCACTGGAGCAATCTGTTCAGCAGCTTCAACTCAGAGATGCACGTCATGAATATCGAACAAATGCTCTGAAGGCCGCTCTCCTCCGTGAATTTCCTTGGGCCTACTTTCCTCCTAATTTTGATGATTTAGGGGGAGAACCTACTGGAGATGCTATTGGTGCCGGAGATGCTGCTGGAGTTGGTGCTGGTGGAAGTGCGCAGGCTGGCGGGAGTGGTCAGCAAACGGGTAGGTTTGCAGAGTTTGCATCAAGCCGTTTCAGTTTTGGAGATTTGCAGCCTGGTGGAAGTGGTGGTGGACTGTAGTTTTCTTTTCTTATTTCTGATGGATTATCATGTTCACTTGGTTACTTGCAACTTTATGTTTTCTATTTATCTTTCCCCTATGATATTGGTTTTATGTTGATATTTATGAACATCGTTTGCATCAATTCTTGCGGATTTTTTTTTCTTCGTAATTATTTGTTGCACTTTGTGGGGGGAGCATATGTTAAGGGGGAGTCAATTTAAAATAACGCAAGTTGTGAAATCATCAAAAAGAGGGAGAATGTTAGAATATGTTTGGTTTTGATGATTTGCACAAGGTTGGCACTTGGATAATCAGATTAGGCGCTTCATGTTGTGTGTTTGAAGTCAGTACACTTCGAACACTCACTTCAAGCGCTTAATATACCTTGGTGAAGTCCAGTACACTTTGAACGCCTACATTAGGCGCCTAATGTGAAGTGTCTGGATCTGCGTACACTTCGAACGCCTACATTAGGCGCTTCATGTGAAGTGTATGAAAGTCAGGACACTTCGAACGCCTACATTAGGCGCTTCATGTGTCCTGATGAAAAGTGCGAACACTTCGAACGCCTACATTAGGCGCTTCAAGTGTTTCATCTAGTCAAAAGCACTTTTCTCTGAATGGACACGTACTCCCAAGTACCATTTCTGAGAAAATGTCAGTTTCAGTTCGAACAAGCATGAAGAGTTACATTAGGCGCTTCATGTAACTTCGAACGTCTTCAGTTGCCAACATAAGGCGCTTAATGTGACTTCGAATGACTGTTCTTTTCCACATTAAGCGCTCAATGTCACATCGAACGCCTATGCTTTAGACACATTAGGCGCTTCATGTGACCAACGGTTCAAAAGTCTTTGTGCTTCACTTTCTAACCAGTTGACTCTTTGTACCCCCTTCCTTTAGTATAATTTTCACAGGTTTTCTCTCACATCTGAAGTTGCCAGTTTTCCATTCTTGGCCATGGATTTGGACTTTCTCCAAAGAGTCTTGCTACATGCCAAGAGAAGATCTCCAAGGATGATAAGGTACCATCACAAGCTGCCAAAGCCCATTATTGGGTGTGCAGAGGCTTTTAAACGGAAAGAAATTTGAAGGTTGATAAAAGAAGGGTTTCCTCCATTTTTCTTCTCTAACTTTCTACTTTGCAAGCTCTCAAATTCTCTCAAGCTCAAGCTCTCAAAATACTTGTAAACATTGTACATTTTACTTTATTGTTGAGAGTGATTATTGTAAGAAGAAGAAGAGTCTTCTTCTTGGTGAGATTCTATTGTGAGAGATTGGGTAGATTGTTGGTCAAGGAGCAAGGGTGCTTCTTGTTTAAGATTTCTAGACTTTGAAGTGTTAGTTGATAGTGTGTGGTGCACTATTCTCCCTATAAGATTTCTTTGAGGGCAAAGAAGATCTTTGGAGGCTAAACTTCAAAGGGTTAGACTTCTTGGTTGTGGTCTAGGCAAAGTGTCTAGTTTTTCTGTTTTCTGGATTTTGTTCTTAGATTGTGGTTTCCCCCAAAAAAGAAATAACAATCCCCATTTCAAAATCCTTCTTGTGAAACATCAAGAAGGTAGAGGAGTAGAGTCATTTGACTTGAACCTCTATACATAATTGTGTTCTTTACTTTCTTGCAAGTCTTTACTCTTTCTAAAGAACACACCCAAGTATTGGTTGCACCTCAAAACGAAAAATATCCATAAAATATCCATACTTGGTGAACACACTATTCAACCCCCCCTTCTAATGTGTTCTAAGGGACCTAACAACTCCGCTGCCCATACCCATCATTCTCTATTTTTTCTCTCTTCACTCACTCTTCTCAGTTCTCACTTAAGCGGCAGCCAGCACGCAAAAGGTCTTGGTTCCGTTCTGATAAAATTGGTGAAGCCGAAGGACATACCAAAATTCACTCCAAACAGAAAAGAACATTGTAGAGATGGAAATGATTCGAAGTTGTGATTTAACTTTTATTCTCTAAAATTTGAAATACTTTTTGTTTGGATGTCTTCCATTAGCGACAAGCCATCACTGTCACCGTCCTCATCTTCCTCGGTGGAGATACTCCCCTCTCCTCCCTTGTTTTGTCACCTGACTTTCCATCTTCTTAGGATTCAGGTCAGTGCACATTACTTTATCATTTGTTCTTTTTTGTGTATTTCTTTTGTTAAATGATGGATTGTTATTTTTCGATTTGTATATTTTTCTTATGGATCTGATTGTTGATTATGTGTTAAAACTATTTCTCTTATAGTTTTATGTTATAATTTCGTCTTGAAAAATATTATTGTTCTTCTGGTTATAGCAATGTTCTTCATAAAATATTATGTCATGTCATGGGTAAAGATCGTGTATGATGTTTGATGTATGCCTGTACACGAAACTTGAAAATACCTGAAAATACTCGAAATAACCCGTACACGACCTGAAATATTTGTACTTGCCAAGTTCGTTGATAACCTGATACACGACACGAAACCTGACATGTAAAAGTTTGGGTATCTATTTCCGTACACGCGAAGCAAACGGGTAAGGTATGGATATGATACTTTGATACCCAAAAGCCGAAAAACACGAAACACGAAACACGACATGTTTGCCACTTTTAAGCCTATGGTTTAGTGGAATCCAAGTTACATGAAATTTTTGGGTTTTAACCAAAATGATCTACGCCCTACCTTTGGTTTTCTTTCATATCTTTCTCCTTCACTTATCCTTTTTCCCATAAAACTTTTGCTTATCTATTTTCCTTCAATTAATTTTACGTATCTTTTTCCTTCTTTAAAGTGACAATTTTTATATACTCATTGTACCGAATACTTTCATAATATGATTTTAAATAGTATTTGACCAACTACATATGCTTTTGATTTATCAAACTTGAACCAAAACGGGCTGAAAGTGAATGTTCAAACCGGTTCGTTCATGTTTAGAAAAATGCTTATTTTTTAAAGTAAGTAATTCACATATTTTTAATTTACTATTTGTCTTTTTGTTTATATGTAAATTTTTTTTTTACGGTGGATCTATTCCTACTCCCAGTATGCCTATGTATATTTGTCCGCTCCAATGTATTATTTGTTAAAATGGTGTGAACAAGCATGTATTGAAGTGTAAAAGTATTGAAACATATATTGAAGTGTTAAAATGGCGTAAACAAGCATATTGAAGCATATCAAACACACATATCGCGTTTGGAAATATTCTATTATCGTGTCAAGGTATCCATAGAGACGGGTTTCACTGGATAGATGTATCCCTTAGGATAGATGTATTGTTTGCATGTCGTTCACCTTCGTCAGATACTAACGGTAGCTTTTGATGCTGTTGAGACGTATTGTGTATGATTGATTGATTGTTTTTGGAAATGATTGACATACGGAAGTAAGATAAAATAACATATAAGATAATAACAGAAACTTTGATTTTTCAAAATAAAGAGGATACGTAGGATGTTTCACTTTACTGACATTTTTTCGACCAAATTTGTTCCGCGTTCCATTTACAAGGAAATTAACATTAATACCTTTTTGCTACAAAACTACCTCGTAATTAATTATCTGTTTTTATTTTATAATTAAAGCATTGTTACTTCAACAACAAGTTTGATTTGTCATGTGTTGCATGCTCCCTTTTTGTGTCATTTTAGGCTAATTAATGCTTAAAATATTAAAAGTTCAGGTATCATTCATACATCGTGTTACGGTGTACAACATCTCTGAAATTTCAAAGCATGTTTCTCTTTTATATACATGTCTTATGTTATATATGATACTGTAGTACACGATGACGAACTTCCTTTATATACACGTCTTATGTTATCTATGATGTTGTAATCACGATGGCGAGCTTATCAATGTTTGTTCAAATTTTAAAATATGGTAGATCTACCAATACACCATAACAAAGAAAGGAGGCCACCTACAGGTTTTTGCAACCATGAATATGGTGTATATCACAAGGCTTAATAAAAAAAAGGTATACATTCTAAGTTACAGTAGCAACTTTATGATGTGTGCATTGACAACAATATTAATAAAATAGTATAGTAATAACATCCTGATCGAGGTGTCTTACACAGCGTGATTATTGTGAGTCCAATATATAAGACAACGTGTTGCTAAATACTTGATTTAACGGTAATACCGTTATCATGATATAGACATCGTGCATCGCTCAATCCCGACTAAGGGTATTTTGAGAAAAAGGGAAAAAGTTTGTGGTGGTTTTATTATGTTATACTTATCGTTGCGCTATGGTGGCTTTAAATCTAGTCGGTGATCGAAAAATACACTATTGAACTGCCTGAAGTCGTTCCGGGAAGAAGTTTGATTATTTTTCTTTTCTTCTGTCGACTTTGCATAGACGAAAAAGAAGATCGATTTTTAGAAAAAATAGAAAAAATTTTATAATACGGCATGAGTATTTTTTTTGAACTGAACAATTTCGACCCAACAATATATAGTTGTTCGCAATTTACCCTATGTATATTCGTTGTTGTTAGGTTTGATGGTGTTGGGGCCTGAGGTGGGAAAGACCAGTGGGTGGGCGGGTGGCACGACAATTTCACTTTTTCTTTTAATAATATATAAGATGGTTTACCATTAGTCATATTTGACCTAAAAAATTTGTCCTATTCAACTAAATTTTTGTTTTTTTACTGTGTCACAAGGGCTCTTACGCCATCTAAACTATCTTGAATCTGACAAATTTTCAACGGCTGGGGATCTAAATAACACAATTATTAAAACAGGAAAACTAACTCAAACTTATAAAACAAATTTAAAAATGCTGACTCAGAGTCTTATAATACAATTGTAGAAGATAAATTCAGATCCTCCATGTAGCATATTGTACATGATATATACATAACTGATGTGACGATCACCTAAATCGATGAATATATAACAAGTACAATAATTTTATATGCATATGTGTCTTTCATTAATAAATTATCAGTTTTGCTCAGGGTGACGTGATATGCCACTGGTTTCAAGCAGTTAGCCATTCTAATCAACATCCCCACGACAATAACATTATCTAATTGATTTAGAGTCTCAAGCCTATGACGGGGTATGGGAGGTCGGATATACGCAACCATACATATATGTTAGACTTTATTAGAAATGAAAATTAATCAACATCACCACTAGTCCGGATTAATTAAGAATATTGACCAAGGTCGAGTCCCATAATTAAGGAAGACAAACCCTCCAGAAAACAAGGAACAAAAATCAAGAGAGAGCTGACGCTACTTGCACATTAGAAAGTATCCGAAAGCTGATGTGAAATAGAATAGGTAACGTGGGATTTATTTGTCTGGATACGAGGTTAATACTTCAAAGTTCTCCGCAGATCAACGTACTTTATTTTCATCCAACGTTTCCCATATATCATACCGAAAAAGGCCGACATGTTGCAGATGAACTGACCGGAATCTGCTTCAGTACTATCCGACAAGAAACCCAAGGATGAATTGAGAAAATGTCAGACCCAAATGAGGATGGCTACATTTTGGGTAGTAAAATATTCAACATTCCATAATCAAATAAAAAATTTATAATAGAACCCCCTGTTGACAAAGGTTGAACCCCAACACAAATGGTCCCTCACTGCCCCAGCTCCAAAGAGCTGGGTGAAGGATGTAAATCAAGAGTACAGCGGTCTCCTAGATTGGATAAGATCTTATACAGTTACTTACACAAGGTGTACCCTCACAGACCAAGCCTTTGGCCTGGTAGTATAGGAACACCCACACTGTGCGCGTCTCTAGATTCGAACTTGATCTCTTGTTGACAATCTCCAACCCGAGTACCAACTGGACTATGTCTTGGGGCATGACAAAGAAACCCGCCCCCTAAGATTCCACTTATGACAGGCTTTGTTTGGGGTGGGGGGGGGGGGGGTTGGAGAGAGAGGAACTTTACCTGTTGACAATCTGGGAATCTCGGATCCAAGTCTAACAGACCAAACATAAACATGAACATAGCACACGAACCTAAGAAAAAACTATTATACATCTTTAAAAATTCTTGGAGCAAAAAAGGCAATACCTCATCTTGAAGGTCCCACCGTCCCAACCTCAAGAAACATTTTGGAGGAGACAAATCAGAAGCGCAGTGACTTTCTAGGTTGGAGATGTCATACACAAGCAGCAGTTCACGCAAGATATCCACTGCAAACTGGACCTTTAGACCAGACAGAAGTGAAACACCGACATTGCATATGTCTTTAGAATCGAACCCTATTTCAAGAACTCCTAATTCAAGTACCAACTGAGCTATGTCTTGAGCTTTTAAAATTTCTTTAATGCTTCCTTTTCGAAAGAAAAATCTTCATTGTTCAGATCATTCACACTGGAGTTTTCCGGTCAAATTTTCGCACCGGTCTCGCCCCAGTCGACAACAACAATGTTGTTTCAGGTTTGTGATCCCTAGGCTATGTAACCAAAGTAGCAAAAGAGAAAACATTGAAATTGCATTACAAGTAGAGTGACATAGTTGTATTAAATTCCATTCTTATGGGCTCTCTAACCCCCCCACTCAATGAGAAGTATACTTAGTGATCCTGCAGGAGAGACTTACTTCACAAACTCTAGTTAGTCTTTCCTCTAATTAGTTTGAGCAAAAGGACATATCTTGGTCCTAAGGGCTTCACAGCCTCAAAAAGTATCGTAGAGGATGTAAATCAGTAATTCAGTACCTTCCTAGGTTGAAGGAGGTCATACGCAAAGAAGTCACCTAAGTTGTCCACTGCAAACTGGGCATTTGGTCAGATAACAATAAAACATCTACACTGTACGTCTTTCCTCTAATTACTTCTTCTATACCATAAGATTTCCACCGAAAAACTAAATCAGGGCTTATAATTAAAACATATGCCACGGTCAATAAATTACTGTCAGATCATATATATATATGATAGTTTTTTTCGATTACAAAAATTATTTATATGATAATTTATTGCCCCCCCAAGAAAAAACTTATTAAGGGTCTATACCCTTTCAAACCCAACCTTAATATGGTTTTGATGAAGGGCTGTTATTCCTATCAAGAACATTAAACCTTAAAGAAGTCGAAGCTTCAGGCTCATGATTGCCTGGCTGACCAAAAGTATTCCTATGCCCAGAAGGCTCTTCTATTCTTTCTTGATTACCTCTATCTCCTTCCATCTCTCTATACCTATTCAAATACCTCTTCAACGGGCCGGCGTAATCGTCGAAGCCTAAAGTCCCCATAGCCCAGCAAATATCGTCGCCGTTCACCGTTTTCCGGCGCTCTTTCCGGCACTTATCCGATGCTTCACTTGTAACAAAGCTAATGAACTCTGAGACACATTCTTGCATTGTTTCTTTAGCTTCTTTTGAGATCTTGGCGTTTGTTGGCAGAATTTGCTTCATGATTCGCCCCACGTTGGCGATTGGCAACAAACGGTCTTGCTCTTTGATGATGATTTCTTCCTCTTTTGATTTCCCTCCTTCAATATTGTCCACCATTGTTATGATGAAAAGAACTTTGGATACTGATAATTGATTGAATTATCCATCTTGGTCAATGAAATCCTATTTATAGAGTTTTGTAGACAATCATTCTATTTAAATATGATCTAGCGCACTTACTTTCTTAATGTTAATTGATTCCACTAGTAGCTTTTCTCTTTCTTTGAATTTAAATATGGTTTATCATGTTGGATACAATCACTCCTGCACTAAGACGCAGTCGTTTAGTGTGTGCGTATGGAACAACAAAATAAACAAACCCGGGGCGAGTCAAGGACTCTGTCCTTAAGACGTATTGCTCCGGTATTCTGTGCCCAACTGGTGTGAGCAATCGTCTCCCAGGATACAACGGGTACCTGTTCAGTTGAGCGGCACTGCTGAACTTGAACTCCTTCGAACGCTAGAGTGTCCCGACTTCTCCGAGATGCAAGACTCACGTGCTACGAATGCAGAATGCTTATGAAATGCTTAGAGCAAGGTGTGTTGTAAATGCACCCTTAGCCCTCTTTATATAGGGGAGTCGGTTGGAGAACAAGGTACCGTGACCGTTGGATCAAATCCGAAGTTTGATTTAGACCGTTAGATTAAAACCTCCTATCTAGATTAGGAAGGTTTAATCTCAGCCTTTAGATCGAAGATAGATTAGCAGGTTTAAACCTGGAGCGTTAGATGGAAACCATAATCGGTTAAGCGGTTAATACAGTTTAAATCCCGGCCGTTAGATCAAAGCTGCCTTCCCTGCCACCGTTAGATCACAACAGACTGATCTTATTTTAAACCGGAGGATATCGTTAGTTTCAAGTTTGAAACCTAACCGCACAATCAAAACGATTCTGCCCACTGTCCGACTTCGATCGATCGAAGTGACATTGATCGATCGATGTGATCGATTGATGTCTGACAGAGTACTTCAATCGATCATTTTGATCGATCTAAGTGACATCGATCGATCGATGTCCTCTGATCGTCTTTGATCGATCAATCAATCGATCGAAGCTTCCTGATCAACTTCGAACGATGACATCGATCGATCGAAGTGACATCGATCGATCGATGTCATCGATCGATGTCAGTCAGAAGCTGTTATACCACATGGACACATCCAACGTGATATTCCTCCATAAGGGTGACACGTCACCCATCCACAACATTTTCCATCCTCTTTGAGCATTAATTTCACATTCACACAATAGCATAATTGAGTGAGTCCACATCCTAACATTAACTACTCGTTACGTAGATAATTAAGGATTCATTAGTTTTCGACTATCATTATCGGAAACTCATTAAGCTCAAAGTACGTTGCTCAACCAAGTTTTGCAACATTCATTAATCGGCCAAAGCCCAAATCTTCCAATCTCCAACGATGGGCCAAAGCCCAGACCTTTAATTCTCCAACAATCCCCCACATGAATGGAAATTAATGCAAATGCATATGCAGACTCTGAGGAGAAGTCAGACAAGGAAATATTGCATCAGAAGAGGTAGCTTCTGGCTTTGAACCTTTCATAGTGATATACCATCGGATTCACTCGGCTAAATAGTGACTTGATGTCTTGAACTAGTCAGCCTTTGTTGTGAACCAAGACAACGATACTCACACAATATTTCCTTTAACACCCTTTTGGTTCTCATGGTTGTGTTCGTTTTGGCCATGAACAACCTGGTTTCAGAAAGTGTTTTAGAGAAATCTTGCCCCATAGACTTTCTCATAGAAGCGGCCCCACTTCACACTTACATAGGTGATTCCTATCAAGAGTATTCTGCCATACTCCACTTGACGTATCAAGATATAGGACATCATTAAAAGCCTTAGCTTACCCTAAATCCTCTGCAGACAGCACTTTTATCCGACGGAATGAGCAAGTGCTAACTGAACCTTCATAACTTAGTTGTCCCATTGAACCAAGATTCTGGGATCTCCAGTCAACAAGGTTGGGTTACCATTACAAAGATTCATGCATTATGGGCTTCAGTCCCATTCCGTTTGTTAGTCTTGACATCTGATCTCTAGGCAAACCTTTTGTAAGCGGATCCGCAAGATTCTCCATTGATTTTACATAATCAATGGAAATCACGCCATTAGAGATCAACTGCTTAATGGTGTTATGTCTTCGACGTATGTGTCGTGACTTACCATTATAGATGCTGCTTTGAGCACGTCCTATAGCTGACTGACTATCACAGTGTATGCTAATAGGAGCGATCGGCTTAGGCCAGCAGGGAATATCTTCCAGAAAATTCCGAAGCCACTCAGCCTCTTCCCCATCTTTGTCCAAAGCTATGAACTCAGCTTCCATAGTGGACCGAGCTATACAGGTTTGTTTCGTGGATTTCCACGACACAGCAGCACCACCAACCGTGAACAAGTATCCACTGGTGGACTTCGAGTCCTTACTATCTGATATCCAATTTGCATCGCAGTATCCCTCTAATACTGCTGGATATCTCGTGTAATGTAATCCAAGATTCATTGTGTATTTCAAATACCTCATCACTCTGTTAAGAGCTTTCCAATGATCATCACTTGGATTACTGGTAAATCTGCTCAACTTGTTTACTGAACAAGCTAAGTCTGGTCTTGTACGATTTGTTATGTACATCAGACTCCCGATCACCTGAGAGTATTTTAACTGAGCTACAGGTTCGCCTCGATTTTTCCTTAAGTGCACACTTAAGTCGAGCGGGGTCTTTACCGGTTTCACATCATCCATATTGAACCGTTTCAGAACTGATTCAATATAGTGAGTTTGTGACAGTATGAGTCCCTCAGTCACCCTAGAAATCTTAATTCCTAGAATAACATTGGCAACTCCCATGTCTTTCATATCGAAGTTTCGTGTTAACATCTTCTTTGTACTTAAGATGATGTCACAAGTGCTGCCCATGATAAGCATGTCGTCTACATAGAGACATACTATCACATATGCACTCTGTGTGCTCTTAATGTACACACACTTGTCGCATTCATTGATCCTGAAGTCATTTGACATCATTACCTGATCAAACTTTAAATGCCATTGTTTGGGTGCTTGTTTAAGTCCGTACAAAGACTTAACAAGTCTACATACTTTCCTTTCTTGTCCTGGAACGACAAACCCCTCGGGTTGTTCCATATAAATCTCTTCCTCTAACTCACCATTCAGAAAGGCAGTCTTTACATCCATTTGATGGATTTCCAAATCATAGACTGTAGCAATGACTACTAGCATCCTTATAGAAGTGATCCTAGTCACTGGTGAGTAGGTGTCAAAGAAGTCAAAGCCTTCTTTCTGTCTATAGCCCTTGGCTACTAACCTGGCTTTATACTTCCCAATAGACCCATCCTCTTTCAGTTTCTTCTTGAAAACCCACTTACAACCAAGTGGTTTACTTCCAGGTGGAAGGTCAACCAACTCCCAAGTGTGGTTTTGAAGAATTGAGTCTATCTCACTGTTAATTGCCTCTTTCCAGAATGGAGCTTCTGGAGTTGACATAGCCTCGGAAAAATTCCTTGGCTCATTTTCTACCATATAGGTTAGAAAATCTGGTCCAAACGAAGTTGGCATTCTGGATCGTTTGCTTTGACGAGGTTCCTCAGTTTCTTGAGGAGTCGTCTCACGCACTCGCTTACTTGTGCTAGCTTCTTCACTGTCTTTGTCTTTCTTCGGAAAGACATTTTCAAAGAACACTGCATTCCTTGATTCCATGACAACATTTTTATGTATCTCAGGAATGTCGGATTTGTGCACTAAGAAACGATATGCACTACTGTTTGTTGCATAACCAATGAATATGCAATCAATTGTTTTAGGCCCAATTTTAACTTGTCTTGGTTTAGGTATAGCAACCTTCGCCAGACACCCCCACACTTTCAAGTATTTGTAACTAGGCTTATAGCCTTTCCAAAGTTCATATGGGGTTTTATCCGTCTTCTTGGACGGAATCCTATTTAAAATGACGTTGGCTGAGAGAATTGCTTCCCCCCACAAGTTCTGAGGTAAACCCGAACTTATCAACATAGCATTCATCATCTCCTTTAGAGTACGGTTTTTGCGTTCAGTAATACCATTCGATTGAGGTGAATAAGGTGCAGTCGTTTGATGAATAATGCATTGTTCTGAACAGAATTCATTAAACGGTGTATCATATTCGCCACCTCTATCACTACGAATTGCTTTAATTCGTTTGCTAAGTTGATTCTCAACTTCACTTTTATAATCCTTGAAAGCATCAAGGGCCTCGTCTTTGCTACTTAGCAAATATACATAACAGTATCGTGTGCAATCGTCGATAAAAGTTAAAAAATACTTTTTACCACCTCTTGTTTGCACAAACTTTAAATCACACAAATCTGTGTGAATTAAATCCAACGATTCAGTGTTTCGTTCCGTTGAAGGAAATGGCGCTTTTGTTAATTTCGCTTCAACACATATTTGGCATTTTTTCTTTATTACTAAAGTCCAGTTTGGGTAACAAGTCAAGATTAATCATTCGTTGTATTGACTTATAATTTACATGTCCCAAACGAAAATGCCATAAACAGGAAGACTCAAGCATGTAAGCAGAAGAGGAAACAATTTTATTAGCCTCAGTGGGCGTAACATTCTTGGGTACAATTGTCATAACATTCAATTTGAACATGTTATCAGAAAGATACCCTTTACCCAAATACACCACACTCTTAGAAAGTGTAAATTTGTTTGCCTCAAAAACAAGCTTGAATCCATGAGTGACTAGCAGCGCGCCAGAAACCAGATTCTTCCTTATATCAGGAACATGCAGCACATTCTGCAGAGTCAACTCCCTTCCTGAAGTCAGTTTCAGGATTACCTTGCCCGAACCTTCGATCTTCGAGCTGTTGGAGTTTCCCATGAACAATTGCTCATTGTTTGTCGTGGGCACGTACTCTCTGAACATGGCCCTGTTCGCACAAACATGTCGAGTGGCCCCTGTGTCCACCCACCATTCACGCGGGTTTCCCACTGCGTTGCACTCGGTCACCACTGCGCAGAGGTTCAAGTCTTCCATTGCGCCGACCAGATTTGCTTTTGCTTTATTCTGAGTCTTTTTGGGCTTTCGGCATTCACTGCTTTTATGCCCTGGTTTACCACAATTATAACACTTACCTGTGAACTTCTTTGCAATTTCCTTGCCCTTGACGTTCACACTCAAAGTGTTATTTTTCTTCTTGTTCTTCGCCTCAGCAACATGAGCCTTGGCTTGACCAGAAGATGTGGACGGCTTCCTTTCAGCACGTCGATTGTCCTCCTCAATGCGAAGACGAACAATCAAGTCCTCCATTTTTATTTCCTTTCGCTTGTGTTTGAGATAGCTCTTAAATTCCCTCCACGAAGGAGGCAACTTCGCAATCACAGCTGCAACCTGGAAAGATTCACTGAGCGTCATGCCCTCATCTTCCATTTCAGAAACCAACATCTGTATTTCTTCCACCTGCGAAATTACAGTTTTGGAGTCTAACATTTTATAGTCGAGAAACTTCCCAACTATCAACTTTTTCGTACCCGCATCTTCTGTGCGATACTTTTTATCTAAAGCCGACCACAGAGCTTTTGCAGTTTTATATGTACAAAACACGCCATAGATAGTATTATCTAGGCAACTCAGAATCAAATTTAAACAACAAAAATTTGTATACGCCCAGGCCTCAGCACCCAAGGCGTTTTGCATATTCTGTTGTTGATCCTCCACAGGCTCAGCCACAGGTGGATCCTCGCTTAACATTCTGGCCAGTCCCAGCGTCGTGAGGTAGAACAGCATCTTCTGCTGCCACCTCTTGAAAAAACTGCCGGCAAACTTTTCCAGCTTCTCCACATGAGCAGCAGTGGCAGCCGGGTTCATCTGAGGTCCTCCAGTTGGTGCCAACGGAACCGTATTGAACTGCGGTCCGGCAGCAACGTTGTTAGCCCCTTCAGGTGCAGACACGGAGTGAGCACCATTGAAGCCTTGAACAGAGTTAGAGCTCTCGTGTTCCATTCCTGTTCAGTTCGATCAAAACGTAAAGATCAGAACAGACTCAGGTCCAAGAATGAGTAGAAGAAGACTGCAAATCAGTACGAAACTGCCTTTGCTCAATAAACAAAATAGTACAGGAAGTAATTGAAAAATACGTCTTAAGATTGTTGGAGACAATCACTCCTGCACTAAGACGCAGTCGTTTAGTGTGTGCGTATGGAACAACAAAATAAACAAACCCGGGGCGAGTCAAGGACTCTGTCCTTAAGACGTATTGCTCCGGTATTCTGTGCCCAACCGGTGTGAGCAATCGTCTCCCAGGATACAACGGGTACCTGTTCAGTTGAGCGGCACTACTGAACTTGAACTCCTTCGAACGCTAGAGTGTCCCGACTTCTCCGAGATGCAAGACTCACGTGCTACGAATGCAGAATGCTTATGAAATGCTTAGAGCAAGGTGTGTTGTAAATGCACCCTTAGCCCTCTTTATATAGGGGAGTCGGTTGGAGAACAAGGTACCGTGACCGTTGGATCAAATCCGAAGTTTGATTTAGACAGTTAGATTAAAACCTCCAATCTAGATTAGGAAGGTTTAATCTCAGCCTTTAGATCGAAGATAGATTAGCAGGTTTAAACCTGGAGCGTTAGATGGAAACCATAATCGGTTAAGCGGTTAAGACAGTTTAAATCCCGGCCGTTAGATCAAAGCTGCCTTCCCTGCCACCGTTAGATCACAACAGACTGATCTTATTTTAAACCGGAGGATATCGTTAGTTTCAAGTTTGAAACCTAACCGCACAATCAAAACGATTCTGCCCACTGTCCGACTTCGATCGATCACATCGATCGATCGATGTGATCGATTGATGTCTGACAGAGTACTTCAATCGATCATTTTGATCGATCTAAGTGACATCGATCAATCGATGTCCTCTGATCGTCTTTGATCGATCAATCAATCGATCGAAGCTTCCTGATCAACTTCGAACGATGACATCGATCGATCGAAGTGACATCGATCGATTGATGCCATCGATCGATGTCAGTCAGAAGCTGTTATACCACATGGACACATCCAACGTGATATTCCTTCATAAGGGTGACACGTCACCCATCCACAACATTTTCCATCCTCTTTGAGCATTAATTTCACATTCACACAATAGCATAATTGAGTGAGTCCACATCCTAACATTAACTGCTCGTTACGTAGATAATTAAGGATTCATTAGTTTTCGACTATCATTATCGGAAACTCATTAAGCTCAAAGTACGTTGCTCAACCAAGTTTTGCAACATTCATTAATGGGCCAAAGCTCAAATCTTCCAATCTCCAACGATGGACCAAAGCCCAGACCTTTAATTCTCCAACATATCACACTTATTGTCTTATTGATAATTGATTTATCATACTATAATGTTTCATTAGCTTTCACCGATTTATTTTGTACGTCATTGCCTAGTAAAAGATAAAGTCACAATCAGAAGATGATATCTAACACCAATGAAATGTAACAACTATGGGATAAAAAAGGCGGTGCGTTAAGCTCCCTCATTTGCACAGGATTCGAAGAAAGGTCGGATCGTTTCGCAATGTGATGTAGGCAGTTTCGGATGACGTTACTAAATGGATATTACATAGAGAGGGTTTAAATTTCTTTTTCGGCAATTAGTGGTTAATTGGACACACTGCGATCTAAAAGATAAATGACAAAAAGGAGAGAGTAATGATTGGCAGTTATATATATGAGTTTTGGATTTATATTCCGCATTTCATTAGTTAATGAACACTTATAATTCTTGTTTTATGAATATTTTAAGATCTGTCTTGATATATGTACCATCTTAAAGGGTGTTTCTGTTGCACTAGGCTCTTGCGTTTATTTGTGTAGGGTCTGAGGAGGGTCCGAATCGCTTCATGAGTGTTTTTGTTATACTAGACTCTTGCGTTTGTTTGTGTAAGGTTCGAGGAGGGGCCGAATCGCTCCACGATCTAATGTACGTACTCTTACCATACACTTTGCACATATAACATCTTACTAAATGAATGTTTTATCACAAAACAAGAGGTTGCCCATGCTAAGTTCAATTACCATCTTCCTATCTGTTAGGGAAGAAAAGGATAAAACTCGGACTTGCTTCATGAAGCTTAGTGGCAGATGCACTATGGACAAATCTAAGTGAGAAGAAGAGGGCTTGTTTCTTCAATCCCCTAATTGTTAAAGCTTTTGTGTTTATCAGTAATAGTTTGTATATATAAACTGTCCGTACGTAGATGATAACCCTCCTACATACATACCACCTACTGCTGTTCTGATTATATAATTTGTAACCATATCAACCGTTGGTGGTTATCTTGCGATGTCTCGTTTAGTTATACTCCAAAACATTAAAAATTAAACGCATTGGAATGCGAACATCGTTTATGAATATAAGGATACATAATTACGCATATTCTTGATACATAGACAAGATATAAATACACATATGCATGAGGAACGAGTATAACTGTATGAACATGATAGCAGGGCATGTGAAAATACCGACCAGGTCGCCATCAATGGCAGGTTCTTGCTATTTTCATTTGAGGACCCTACATATGTGTAAAGACAATAAACAGTGACGATCAAGTAAACAATCGTAGTCTATGTATAGATGTATGTATGTACATATAATAACTAGGAGCGGTCGATAGACCACGTCACAGGTTATCGGGTTGTATCATAACAGATCAGTGGATTTTTAAGATGTCAACCCCCGATTGGGTTCAGCTTCCCTTGAGCTGTTTCCTCTCTTGCTGCCTTCGGTGGTTGGTTTTTCTTTTGTTTGCAACAAAAGAAGAGGGTTCAAGCGGAGGGAGGATAGAGCAGAGCTCGAAGGATGCTGGGTGTAGTGACTGACTGATGAGAAAAGGATTTATGAGGGACTTGGTGTTATGAAATAAAGAGACAAGAACAACGAAGAGAGAATGAAGTAGTGAATATGAATTGACTTGAGGCGTGTAAAGTACACTTTCTGTAAGTAATATTTGCCCTCACTAGATGCTGCAGGGTTGTAAGCAAATTTTCTCTTAGGATACAACAGCCAACGATCTCTTATATTCAGCAAATAGGATAGAACTTTCGAAAACAAGAGTGAAATGTAGTAGAGGGAAGAATTTAGGATGCAAGAATCAATATGGAGTCAACATGTCTTGAAAAATGTGTTTTAATAGCCTATTTATAAGCTTTCAAACTCCATTCAGACGTTCAAGACCGTTGCATGGCGATTGGTTATGTCCCTTGGTGCGTAAGTTGTGATTCCACATGAAAAGACACTTATGTTGGCACATCAATCGATCGATGTCATCGATCGATGTCTCACAGTAAGCTCCAACTTTTCATTCAAACTACTTCGATCGATCTATGTATCGATCGAAGTCACATCGATCGATCGATGTGATCGATCTATGTTGGACATAAAGTTTCAACTCTGCACCAGGATACATCGATCGATCGATGTGATCGATCTATGTCTGGCAGGATACTCAACTTCATTTTCAAGCCACATGGATCTATCCAATTGAGACATAGATCGATCCATGTCATGAGTCAAGCTATTCTTGCTTATTCCCACACCAATTCACCTTCATTCTTCATCTTATTGCCTTTACAAACTATTATAACAATCCCCCACTTAGTTTGTAAAGCAATTTATGACATTTCATGCATCTAAGAAGTATCTTTCGATGTAACCTCGTATTAGTATAATAATTCAAAGTTCTAACGAAATCTTGATAGCTTAAAGCCTTGAATTAGATTCCTATGTGCTAGAACCGGAAATATTATACACATGAAACCATATTCTCCTTAGAAGTTCATCTTAAACCGCACTTTATGGTCTTGTGCTTCCCCTAGTTTTCATGAACATTTCAAGATCATTGATTGTCGAAGCGGCACCACTTCCTATGTTCATATAGGTGAAGATTAAGATAGTTCCTCTTAATCCTTCATTAAGAGTGTCTTAACACTCACCCTCCTTGAACACTAACATTCCAATTCTTTAAAGATCAATGCAGTGCGGCTTGATTCTTTAATGATCAATCTTAGTGCTTTAATGCCTCACTTTGTGACTTGTTGTTACGCATTGAACCTTTGACTAGTAATATGCTAGGAAAGGTTGGGTTTCCATCACAAGTGAACTTATCCCATACATCTCAATCACATCTCTAAAGATTTACTTTCTACCAAGTCTTTTGAAAGACTCTTTGTCAACGGATCCGCTAGGTTATTGCAGGATCTGACATATGCAATGGCTATTACACCATCTGTAATTAATTGCCTTACATAATCATGCCTAAGGCTGACATGTCTAGATTTCCCGTTATAGATTTTACTATAAGCTTTAGACATCGTTACTTGGCTATCACAGTGCCAAAAAATGGCTGTTATCGGTTGTGGCCACAACTCTATATCCAATAATAGATCTCTCAGCCATTCCGCTTCCTTACCTGCAGATCCCAATGTTATGAATTCAGATTCCATTGTAGAATGAGTTATGCATGTCTGTTTCTTTGAAGCCCAAGAAACAGCACCACCACCCAATGTAAATATCCAACCCGTAGTAGATTTGTTATCACCAATACTAGTTATCCAACTAGCATCAGTATAACCTTCTAACATGACTGGAAAACTATTATAATACAATCCGTAATTCATAGTCCTCTTCAAGTACCCAAGTACTCGCCCTATTGCCTTCCAATGGTCTAGGATTACTAGTATACTTTGATAATTTACCCACCACAAAGGCAATATCCGGTCTAGTCCAATGCATAGCATACATTAAACTACCAATTGCACTAGCATATTCTAATTGTGCTACCGCTCTACCGGTATGTCCAGTCAATTTGTATGAGGCATCAAATGGTGTGTTTGCTTCTTTGATCTCCAAGTGTTTGAATTTATCCAACTTTTTGTTTATGTAATGAGATTGACAAAGAGCAAAACCCCACCTCACCCAAATCTTTCATTTGGAATTGTGAAGTTAAATACTTCTTAGTTTCATTTACTCCTTCCATATTAGTGTCGATAATTAGCATGTCACCCACGTACAAGCAAATAATAACACCATATTTGTCTGTAAACTTGGAATATACACACTTATCTGCACCATTATGCCGGAAACCATTCTTTAAAATTGTAGTGTAAAACTTTTCATGCCATTGTCTCGGTGCTTGTTTCAATCCATACAATGACCTTATCAATTTTCACACTTTGTTCTCATTCCCCTAAAGTACAAAACCTTCCGGTTGTTTCATATAGACCTCTTCCTCTAAATCACCATTGAAAAATGCAGTCTTAACATCCATTTGATGAATAACCAAGTTATTTATGGATGCTAATTCTATCAACACTCTAATGAATGTTATTCTCGCAACCGGAGCATATGTGTCAAAATAGTCTATCCCTTCTCGTTGTCTAAAGTCTTTGGCTACTAATCTATCCTTGAAAATTTGAATTGAACCATCGGTATTATACTTTATTCTAAATACCCATTTACATCCAATTGCTTTGGAATTTGGAGGCAAATCAGTGAGAATCCATGTATTGTTAGACAATAACGAGTTCAT
Organism: Eustoma russellianum; assembly: GCA_036186865.1. NCBI lineage: Eukaryota > Viridiplantae > Streptophyta > Magnoliopsida > Gentianales > Gentianaceae > Eustoma > Eustoma russellianum. Next base: position 27,593,807 of record AP025065.1, read on the forward strand.
CTCATCGTCAATTGCTTCCTTCCAAAATGATGCATCTCTCAATTGCATCGCTTCTTTATAGGACTTAGGATCATCTTCTACACTTAATACAATAGGTATTTGATTAAACACATTTGTCCTATTACCTTCAACTAAGAAGGTATTGTATTGTGAAGAAATAAAGTTCGGATGTAAATACTTTTCCTTTCTAGCACGCTGACTTCTCCTAACCTCCGTTGGAGAATCTTGATTTTGATCATCAACATTAGAAGGATTGTTGGAAAAATCTCCAACAATAGGTTAATTCAAATTTTCACTTGTTGAACTTTGATTTGAATCTGTTCTCAAGAATTTATTCTCAAGAAATTCAATATCTCTAGATTCAACAACCACATTGGATTCTAAATCTAGAATCCTATATGCCTTAGAGTTTTCAGCATATCCAATAAAGACACCTTTAAGAGCTCTTGGCCCTAACTTAATCCTCTTCGGATCCAGAACTTTATAATAGGCTAGACAACCCCAAACTCTAAGATAACTTAGATTTGATCTTCTATTCTTCAATATTTCGTATGGAGAAACCTTCAACTTCTTAGAAGGAATTCTATTATGAATATGACAAGCCGTCAACAAGGCTTCTTCCCACAAATTCTTTGGCAAACTAGAATTTATTAACATTGAATTCAGCATGTCAACTAAATTTCTAACTTTTCTTTCAACCAAACCATTTTGTTGGGGTGTGTACGGTGCACTTTTCTTGTGTATGATACCATTCTCCTCATAGAATTGATTAAATTCAAGAGAGAAGTATCCACCACCACGGTCACTTCTTAGAAGTTTGATTTTTAATCCTGACTGATTTTCAACTTCCATTTATAGACTTTGAACACGTCAAAGGCTTCATCTTTATACCTTAGCAAATATACATATGTATATCTGGAGGCATCATCAATGAAAGTTATGAAATATCGATTTCCACCTCGGGTTAAAACACCGTTCAACTCACAAATATCTGAATGAACAAGTTCTAAGAGTTTGGTTTTCCGTTCTACTTTCGGAAATGGTTTCTTTGTCATCTTAGCTTGTATACATACTTCATATGTTCTTTCATTTTCATCTTTGCAAGAAATTAAGGCATGCTTAGACATGAACTTAATAGTAATATTACTAACATGAGCAAGTCTATCATGGCACAATGAAAAAGAAGAATCAACAGAGTAGACACAAACTGCGGAATTTTTATTGATACTTAATTTAAAATCCCGTCGCAAGCATAATCCTTGCCGATAAAGATACCGTTCTTGGACATAATAATTTTGTCCCCTCTCCTTTACAATTTTGAAACCATTTCTACAGACAAGACTAGCAGAAACGAGAATCTTTGAAATCTCAGGTACATGTAGAATGTTGACTAATAACAACTTCTTACCCGAAGTAAAGTATAACTCTACACTACCTTTACCCAAGACTCTAGTGGCACTGCGGTTTCCCATCAGAACCTGCTGGCTATCATCCAAACATGATAGGTCTTGAAGAGAGCCCTATTGTTGCATACATGTACAGTCGCACCTGAATCGAACCACCAGTCATTTGTGATTTCTTTTGTAGCCATATGAAGTTCCGTTACCATACCAACATGCAAACCGAAAACCATTGCTACCAACTGATCAGTCTAAATGTTTACCATGTTTGCATTGTTGGTATTTTAAGAACCACCACTCTGTTTTTGTTTCTTTCGAAACCAACAGTCCTTTTTGAGGTGTCCCTTTTTGCCACAGTTATAACACCTCTTACCTTTCTTGGATTCTGCCTTTTCTATGGATTCAGATAAATCTGAGTTATTCCTTTTGTTTCCAACCAAATTTCTTGTTTTTCCTTTAATATAATGTACTCTTGGTGCATCATCAGAGATATGTCTCTTTACAAGACTTCTTGTCTCTTCTTCAATTCGCAAATGCTTTTGAAGTTGTTCAAGGGAAAAGAATTCAGTTGAGTGTAGTAATTTCTTCCTGTAGTCATTCCAACTAGGGGGAAGCTTTGCAATTATGCCTCCTATTTGTAATGCCTCAGAAACTTCTACACCCAACTCCTTCAGTTTGGAAACAATGACCTGCAACTCGTGCACCTGGTCTATGATTGAGAAATTTTCAATCATTTTAAAATTAAAATACTTCATCACCTGAAATTTGTCCGCGAATTGTTTCTCGTTGTTGTACTTGAATTCCAAGGCATTCCATATCTCCCTCGGTGATGATGTAGCTGTGAACAGATCGTAAATACGATATGAAAGGTTGTTGAGGATGTGCCCTCGACACAGCATATTATCCTCATGTCTCTTCCTCCAAGCAGCCTTAACCTCCTCAGAGTCCTCTTCGAGTGGGGTCGGCAAATCTTTCAGATTTGGATCCAAACAATACCCAATCTGAAGTGCAGTAAGAAGGAACAACATCTTGTCCTCCACCGAAGATAGTGTGTTCCATCGAAACGGTCCAGCTTCATGCTCTTTGGTTCAAGAACGTCTTTGAATCCATCTCGAATATTCCTTACGATTGTTATGAAATAAGGAGACAAGAACAACGAAGAGAGAATGAAGTAGTGAATAGGAATTGACTTGAGGCGTGTAAAGTACACTTTCCGTAAGGAATATTTGCCCCCGCTAGATGCTGCAGGGTTGTAAGCAAACTTCCTCCTAGGATACGACAGCCAACGATCTCTTATCCTCAGCAAATAGAATAGAGATCCAATGAACTTTCAAAAACAAGAGTGAAATGTAGTAGAGAGAAGAATTTAGGATGCAAGAATCAATATGGAGTCAAGATGTCTTGAAAAATGTGTTTTAACAGCCTATTTATTAGCTCTCAAACTCCATTCAGACGTTCAAGACCGTTGCATGGCGATTGGGTATGTCCCTTGGTCCATAAGTTGTGATTCCACATGAAAAGTCACTTATGTTGGCACATCGATCGATCGATGTGATCGATCGATGTCTCACAGTAAGCTACAATTTTTCATCCAAACCACTTTGATCGATCTATGATCGATCGAAGTCACATCGATCGATCGATGTGATCGATCTATGTTGGACAGAAAGTTTCTACTCTGCACCCAGGGTACATCGATCTATCGATGCGATAGATCTATGTGACATCGATCGATCGATGTCATCGATCGATGTCCGGTAGAATACTCAACTTCATTTTCAAGCCACATAGATCAATCCAATTGAGACATGGATCGATCCATGTCATGAGTCAAACTATTATTGCTTATTCCCACACCAATTCACCTTCATTCTTCATCTCATTGCCTTTACAAACTATTATAACACTTGGCGAGGGGGAGGAGGGAAGAGGGGGGAGGTGTACTTGTTTGAAGTCAGAAAAGAGGTGTCCAGGCAGCCAGGAGTGCAAAGGCTAGCATTTTTAAGCGGGGTAGCTGATCTCACCCATGTCAACCCAAAACTCATCTATTCATTTGATGAGTCGATGAGTCGTGTTCAGATTGACCTTTCAAGCTCATAGATCATGTATGTTTGGGTTGGTCTATCAACTTAGAAATTTTAAAATATTTCAAATTTATAAGTTGAATTGGGTGGTTTAAAAATAAGCATTTGTGAGTAAATTATATTTATGAGTAAAATAATTTTAAAATATAATGAATTAGAATTATCCTTTATATATATTCTGCCTGAGGGATAGCTGAAGTGATTAGATCAGCTTAATAAGGCGGTGAAAAAAAAACTAACACGGACGTTATAGTAGTAATTGTAATGATAGTTTGTAAAGGTAATGGGATGAAAAATGAAGGTGGATTGGTGTTTAAATAAGCAAGAATAGCTTGACTCATGGCATGGATCGATCCATGTATCAGTTGGAGCGATCCATGTGGCTTGAAAATGAAGTTGCGTATTCTGTTGCCGCATACGATGACATCGATTGATCGATGTCACATAGATCGATGACTTCGATCGATCGATGTATCCTGAGTGCAAAGTTGAAATACAGTGTTCAACATAGATCGTTCACATAGATCAATCGATGTGACTTCGATCGATACATAGATTTATCGAAGTGGTTTGGATGAAAAGTTGGAGCTCTATTTGAGACATCGATCGATCGATGTCACATAGATCGATCACATCGATCGATCGATGTGCTCAACAGGCGTGACTCTTCATCTAAAGTTGCAACTTTTGTACCAAGTGACATATTCCAACCACCCAAGGATGGTTTATCCATTATTCAAGATCAAGCATCTTAAGTTCTTCTTCCTACACAAAACCACTCAATTTGAAAGTTCATTTGGTTTCTTTCCTTATTGATGAGGATTGAAACTTGTTGGTTGTTGTATCATAGGAGGAAACTTGCCTATAACACTGCAGCAACTAGTGAGGGCAAATATTCCTTACGGAAAGCGTTTATACACGCCTCAAGCCATCAACTAATTTCTACTTCTACTTCTGCCTTGTATCCATTTTCTTAAGAGTAATCGTAACAAATATCTCAACTGTAATAGAACACAATTCATCAATCACATAAGTTTTCTCTTTCCAACTTATCACCTAACCAACCAAATAATCGTTGTCTTCCAGACGTTCAGCAAAGAGTTATGCCATCGATGACACTATAGACATTAGAAGAAAGTGTTACACGTTTGGGAAATTCTTCTTAGTAATAATAGATGTGACAAAAAAAATTAGCGATCGATTCTTTTTTTGGTAGGTTTGGTGGGTTAGCGTGTCAACCTGCTGGTTGACCCGATTCGACCGATAAATTCGTAGGTTGCTTTCAGTTTCAACCTGATTATGAATAAAACTCGCTATGGCAAAACCTAAATCTACGAAGAACGTGTATACATTTGTGTGGTGTTAGCATATGCGTTTGTCATGTTAGTCGGTTGTGTCAAAGATTGTAGACCCTCATAATAACTAATATATAGTCACTGTTCATCGATATCACTGCTACACTGCAAAATACGTGGTCCAGAGTCCAAATAAAATAAATAAATTCAATTTGTCATAACTCATCTTTATTCTTTTTCTATCTCTTTCTGCTGCTCTATTATTTTCCATTTTGATAGATGCAATGCTATCTCATTGCTTATTGAGTTTTTCATTCTAGCTATAAACTATGAAGGACTATTTTATGTCAAACTCCTTGTCATTGACATACCAGTAATAAAAATTTCTCCATATTAACAGGAACCATGATTTTTTTTATCCATATTTGAGTTTTGTGAGTAATTCAAATTTTTTAAATGGAAAACAAGACAAGGCAAAAGAATACAAAACGAAGGATCTCTCACAAGTAGATGCTCTACTTTTCAATATTTAACATTGTTTTCTCCATCAATCACAAAGCACAGGTTCCGATTGGCGTGCCTAACGAATCTTTACAAGAGTGCATGATGAACTTAAATATATACAAAAACTACGCGACCCTGTACGTATAAATATGATTGGTTTGTGCCCTGAGCCTGCGACATCAATTTAAAATGCTTCCCAATAATAGCTAAACTAAGTATATCATATGTAACACAGGGCGGGCATTATGACAACGGTTAAAGTTGTTGTTTTCGTGATATTGAGGTCACAGATTCGAGCTGGAGAAACAGTCTCTTGCACAAAGTGTAGAGCAAGACTGCGTACATCAGATCACGAAGCGATCGGCCTCTCATCAGACCCTGTGCAAACGCGGAAGCTTAGTGCACCACGAATGCCTTTTTTTAAGTATAAGATATATAGTTTGGGACCTAATTTTTGTCTTGTTAAATCTTGATAATAGCTTAAGGTCAACTAATTTTCATCGTAATGGTGATTTAATAGATAGCAAATCAATGGAATGAAAGAGCAAAGTGACAATTTAGGCTGTACTGTATAAGTATATGGTCAAAGTATGTACTGTATAAGTATATGGTCAAAGTATATTACTGATTTTAGAGCAGTGTTTTAAAGACCCTGAACCGTCAGTTCGACCAGTGAACCGTCAAACCGGAGGTTTTACTGTTCCGGTTTATTCCAAAATACCGAACATACAATAAAGCAAAAAAAAAAAATGAACCGGTGGACTGGCCGAAAACGATGACCCGATCAGAGTTATTTAAGCCTAAAAAAGGATTGGAATTACATATCCATCACTTAAGTTATAAAACTAGTTAGAAAGCTATATTATGTACTCTTGCTAACAGTTAAAATAGGCCGATGTATGAGTGATTACACTAACGAATGCTTCCAAGTTTGCCTTAAGATTACTCAGAGAGGGCAACTAGCCGAGGTGATATAGGTGACAAGGATATATGCAGAGTTAAGCAGCAGTCAAGCTTAGTTGTATATGTTGATACACCAAGCTTGAGGAGAAGCATTTAGAAAATTTGCAAAAATATTGTCAAACTTGGTTGTATAAATACACAAAGCTTGAGGAGGAGTATTGAACGAGTAGTTTGCAGAAAGAAATGTACAAGTAAAGTGCCGAGCCGAGGTGCCAAGTCGATGTGAGGAATACATAATCGAAGTGTTCGAGCCAAGGTAATGAAGTCCCAAGCCGGAGTATGCAGTTCCGAGGTGATGAAGTGTTCGAGCCGAGGTGATGTAGTGCCGAGGCGGCGAAGTGTTCGAGCTGAGGTGATGTGTTGCCAAGCTAGAATAAGCAATGCCAAGATGACAGAGTGTTCGAGCCAAGGTGATGTAGTGCGGAGCTAGAATAAGGAGTGCGAGGTGATGTATTGCCGAGTTAGAATAAGCAGTGCCGAGGTGACGAAGTGTTCGAACAGAAGTGATGTAGTACCGAGCTAGAATGAGTAGTGCGGAGGTGATAAAGTGGTTGAGCTGAAGGATGGAACGCCGAGCTGAGGTGACGAGGTGAAGGGACTAAGAAAATGGACTACAATAAGTGGATGTGCCCGAGCTGTGCTGAGCACAATATCAGCCGAGCAGAACAAGGATCTCAGTAAGACTAACGCAATGAGCAAGTGAGCCCAGCTGAGCGCAATTACAACTAGCAAAAGAATGATCTCAGTAACACAATGAGATAATAGCATCAATGAGCAGATATGCCGAGTTAAGACAACCCAAAAGAATACAAAGATCTTAGAGACATCATTGAACAGATGTACCGAGCTGAACAGAGCACTGACAGCTGAGCATACCACAGACCAAAAATACGAAAAAAGGGACACATGCACATATACGAATACACCGCATATACTTACATTCACATGCATCTACTAGCTGAGTGTATTAGAGAAACTGTCTATTGTAAATAGAATGATGAGCCCCACAGGGGCGTTCCCTCAAGGGCTACGCCTTAGTTTGCTTTAGATTCATGCATGATTATTCTGTGTTTTACATGTTATAAACAAAATGTAAGGGTTGGAGGGAAGGGATGAATAGTCATTGCATGAATGGTAGCGTTTTATGATTTTTCCGTAGTCGTTTGTGTGTTTCCTTGTTTAGGGGCATTTTCATCATTTCAGTCATTGTTAGGTGTTTCACGTGTATGAATGCATTTTATCATTCTTGATTAGAATGATGCTTGGTGGTGTATTTATCTTTTGTAGACAGCTTGGTAGAGAGGCGTGTGCATGGAAGAAGGTGTTAGGCAAGAATGAGAGCTGATTGGACCAAACTTCAATCAATCATAACTCTTTTGTTTTAACTCAGAATGATGTCAATATTTGGTTCAAATTCATGGCCTCAACGAGCTCTACAAATTGATGAAGACATCAAAGACCAATTTCGAACGTACAAGTCTCTATAACGAAATCAAGGATCAAGGCAGAAAAGGAGGCTAAAAGGCTCTTAAGGTTCCTACATTTTAGGAAATTATCCCTACATTTTAGGAACTCAAGTTTTTGAAAAATTCCAAGTCTCAAGAGGAGTTCAAGGCCGGCCGCCTATGTATTTCGAAGATATGATAAGATTCTTTCATGTTTTTTTAAATTTCTTAGCAAGTGGAGTTGTGAGCTAGGAGTTTTCCATATAGTTGAAACTGTAGTTTAGGACTTTTACGTTTACTTTGTGTTGTGTATTAGGACTTGTCCATTTAGTTAGTAGTTTTGTTTGCCTATTTAAAGGACCATATGGCCTCCCAGTGTACTCATTCCAACAAAAATTCTTCTCTTCAATAAAATTCAATTTTCTCTTAAGACTTGTGTCTTTGAGTTGTTTCTTGGTTTTTCATAAATACAAGGTTAGGGTCCTTAAAGTTTGAGCTAACTTTGAGGTGGTATTTGCGAAGCCCAAAGGAAGGAATGTCTTGGAGGACGATTTGTTTGTAAAGATCCACGTTAATCCCATTGTAGAGGTATTGCTCAACCATTGTTGCCTTGAAGGAAGCAAGGAGGGAGAGTACCCTTTTGTGCCAACCCTTGAAGGTAAAGTTTTGAAGAAAAAGATCCAAACTTGCATAAGGATTTACATCATAGAATATAGCCGTTAGAGGGACATTGGTATCCTGAGGATTCTTACCTCTTATCAAGCCTAATAAAAGGCAAACCAGTATACATTTGACTGTGATGATGTTGGATTTATCACCAAGCAATAAATGTGCCCTGGGAAATACGCCGTCAAACTCCCGTTAGTTGTCCAAAATCAGCCGTGTCTGCCGAGCTGCACAAGTAAAGACGTTAGAGGACCCGGGTACTAAGGCCCCGGGTAACACCCTCTGACGCTTGAGTCAGTTCGAGCCATTTATCAAGTGAGATTTAATGTTGGATCAGTAAATTGAAGTGACTTTCCTTATTTTACCGTGAGAAAGATGAGTTGCAGTTTTTTGTCTTTCTTCATTTGGCTTGGTCTCTTCTTTCTTGTTTTATGTCTTTTATAGGTATGTCTGGGCCAATGCATGCGTATGGATGCGCAGGAGATGGCACGTAATGAGGCAACAAAGATGATTCTTGTTTATGCGGGCTCGCCATGTGGCGCTGTGCTTTGTTGGGCTTGGCTACCATGGACACCTGGAGACGGATCTTACCTGGTAGAATTACCTAAGGTAAAATCCGGGGACTTGAGGTCGAGCTTGCTTCCTTTGAATGACTATAAGCTGAGGCACAAGTGGCCAAGGTGCACTGGTCTCTCCGTCAGTTGACCGTTTATTATCAAGCAGCTGAGGTATGGGCCCATCACTTATGCCCCCAGATGTATCTTGACCATGCTGAATGGCAAATGCAAGGGAATCTATTCAGGTCTGTTGACAGCGTGTTCGTAATGTTTTGGGCATAAGTCTGCATTTAGTGCTAGCGGTAACTTGCATTTAGTGATGGCACAGATCTTCACACAATAATTATTACTTTTTCGACGGACGTGCTTTTCAGGGGGGAATTTTGAAGCATCCGCGTTCCCTTGAGAGGTCCTTTCTCTTTCTTAGCAAAAATACGGTTTCGACTTTCCAGTTTTCTTTGCGACGTTGGGCTTCTTCCATCCGGTGAGTCTGCTCTTTCCCTCCTCCGCCAAGGTCTTCTTTTTTGCTCTTATTTCTAGTAAGCTTCTATCTCTTACTCATGGCTTCCGTCTCTTCCTCTTATGATTCGCAAAATAGGACAGTAGGGTCTTATTCTGACGGTATTTGGGGGAATGGCAGGCGAGGCCTCTCCTCGCTCTGATGGAACGGTCTCTAGTGAAGATAATCGTCCCTTGCAGCGGCTTCGCCGTGGGGGGTTCCTCCGCCGCGACTTCTTCGTGGTGGGGCTCCTCCTCTGATTGCCCCTGTGGCGGAAGTGGCCCCTGTCAGAGTTGATAGGGGAACTCTGTCACCGGCGGTTGAGAGTTCAGTGTGTACATTGAAGGCAGCTGACCTCTCCCGCTTATGCTCTCAGTATAATGTTGATAAAATTTTGTTTCAGCCTTTGCTTTCATCTTCCCACTCCAGAACTTTTATTTCGGATCTTGGAATTTTATCGTCTTAGATTACCCTAGGTCATGCCTAATGGGCTGAAGGTAGTTCTTTGTTTTTTTCTTTACCTAAGGGCTTATGGGCTAGAATTCGATATGAGGGTCTTTAGGGAGATGTTTATTTGTAAGTCCGTAGAAAGCTGGTTCTATTTTAGTAGAAGGTGCCCTGATAAGGATATCAATCACGCACTAGGCATTCCTAGCTCCAACAAAAACTGGAAGGGCCGGTTCTTTTTTGTAAAAAAGATAGGTTTGCCTGATATTGAGCGTTGGAAGGCGGGCAGAGCAGACAATTCGAGGCCAAGAAGTAAATTCTGCGATGAGGCTTCTAAGATTCTGCATCTACCATTAGCAGTTGATTGACGAAAGGTGGACAGGTCGGTTGTGGAAGTTGCCGACCTGGACCATTTGTGCTCTGGCCAGCACTTCCAACTTCTCAGCCAGAGGAATTTAGAGATTTTTCAGGGTATGTATAGAACTCTTGAACTTGCCTTGGGTTTAGTTGATGACTGGTTTAACAGCGTAACTTTAATTGTGTAGGAACAATGGTGGCGGACGTTATGTCTAAAATGAGGGCCTTAAGGAAGAGGCCCCGTACAGAAGAGGGTCAGTCTTCTTCAGATCGAGTTCCTGCCCGCACTTCTGCTTCTCCTGCTCTGGTTCCACAAGCCGTGGATGGTCCCCCTACGGCTGGTCAGTCTACTCATCCCATAGACATAGACTTAGGTATCCCTTGCTTGGATCCTCCTCTTTTATAACGTGAGTGTACTTGTAAGTTTTGTGAACTTCTTCTTGATTGTAGTGGAGGCCTCCGAGGAACCTGCCTCGGCTCCTGCCCTTATGGAGTCTCATGGCCAGAGTTTGGAAATGGTGGTAGCAGCTTCCCCGAATGCCCCATTCCCTACTATCACTGAAGCAAGGGTGGTCTCTGAGGTGAGGCTTGACCCTGGTACGGGTGAGGAGCCCGAAGCTCCTTTCCCTATTGGGGCTCCTTCCTTGGCTGAGGCCCCTCTCCCTGCTGAGACCCTTTCTGAAAGGGGGTCCACTGGGGAGCCAGCCGTGCAAAATAAGAAAGGGAAGGCTCTCCATCCTGATCAGGGGAAGTCTTCTTTTGGGCACCGGCGGGGTCCTAAGACTATGACGTTCTGGACAGACGACACTGTTAAGGATACGCTGGTGGCCAGGAGAGTTTCTGAGATATCCATCCTGCCTTGTGATTGGGAGAGTTATGACAGGATGGATTGGATCACAGCTGTGAACACTTATCAGACGAATATGGCTCTGGTAAGTTTTTGGGGAGATGATTTAAGTACTTCAATTTATTTTGGATTTGGCACTCTAACTGAGCATAAATAACGCAGGTGCATGCCCAAAAATTCAATTTTCTTCGGCGCACTGAAGAGATGCGCAAGCAGACGGATTTAGCATGTGAGAGAAGCACTTTTCTCCAGAGGGCCAACGAGAAAGACATGGAGGAACTGAGGTTAGTTCGCACCAGGGCCGAAGAGCTTGACATGGAGCTGGCTGGAGTTAGAGCCGAGGTGGCCACTTTGACCTCTGAGAACTCAACATTGAAAGAAGGGAAAGAGGAATCAGATACAAGGCTGGCCACCGCCATCTCTCAAGTGGACGAGCTGCAGAGGACCGTAGCTGAGGCAGAACAGGTGTCTGCCAAAACACAGGCTGAGTTGCAAGTCTGCCAGGCTGAGCTGGAAATATTTAAGAAGAAGTGGGAAAAGGAGGCGAAGAGTAAATTAGAGCTGACTCAATAAGTGGAGCTCCGAATTGAGGAGATCAAGAAGGAAGCCATTGCAGAGTTCAGGCGATCTGACTACTTCACCGACAATCTTTTGGTTCTTCAAAATTCTGTAATGGCCGCCAGCCAGACCTACGCGGTCAATGTTTGTGCAGAGGCTTTTCCTGGTCTAGATAAGAGCCATCCCCAAGAAGCTGACCTCGAGCCTGATGCTGACCAAGAGTTTCAAACTAGACTAGAGCTTTTTATGAACGGGGCTGACTTGAGGGAGTTGTAAATCAAGGAAACTTTTGTACTTATTTGTAGAATTTCTTGAAGATTTTAAATGCAACTCCTTTTTGCTCTTCTGGACATTTCTGTTTTTCCAGTATTGTTTATCTCAATCTTTGTGCGTTATAACACTTCTTGATCTCAGCTCTGCTCACTGAGCAGAGTTTCGTTTAAGTTCAGTTGGAGTAATTCATTTACTAAGTGTTTGTTATACTTTAAAGATTTACTAAGGTGTCTCTGCTATTCCCTTGGTTCTGCCTGGGATTACGAATAGTCTTGTACCTTGGTGCAAGTTTCCCTAGTCCTGCTACGTTTAATGAGGTGCATGTACACTATCACGCTTTACCTCCACCCCCTATGTCGGGGGATTAATGAAACCTGTTCATATAAATTTACCCTTTAAAGGGCTTGTGCCCCGGACCTGCCGAGGTCTTATAGGGGGAACCTGTCCCGTTGAGCTCTGTTCAGATATATTGTTCCCACCGAAGTGACTTGATTGTACAAACGCTCGTTTATTGGAGGATTAACAACGCTTTTATACACAGCGTAATTACAAGTACATCACTGATGTAAAAGTCGTAGGTGAGAAGAGTGCCAAGTTCATGGTAAGGTCCGACCTTCTAAAGTCTGCAACTTGTATGATCCTGCAAAGTATGCCTCAGCTATACGATAAGGACCTTCCCATTTAGGGTGAAGAGCCCCTGTTGGCATCGCGTGACTCACTTCATTGTTGCGCATAACTAGATCTCCCACTCAGTAGGATCGTGGTCGCACCCGCGAGTTGTAATATTGGGAAATCAAGTTCTTATACTGGGCCATGTGGATGTGAGCTCGTTCCCTTTTTTCATCTAACTCGTTTAAGTTTACACGTAGTTCTTGGTCGTTGGTCCGTCAGAGTAGTGGTCTACCCGGGTAGAGGTGGACCCAATTTCTGCAGGAATAAGAGCTTCTGTTCCATAGACTAAAGAAAAAGGAGTCTCCTTCGTTGAGTTGGATGGTGTAGTGCGATAAGCCCATAGAAGACTAGGGAGCTCCACTACCCAATTGGTCCCAGCTTTATCCAGACGCTTTCTTAGGCCGTCTTTAATGATTCTGTTGGCAAGCTCCACTTGGTCGTTAGCTTGAGGATGGGCCACTGAGGTAAAACGTTGTTTAATATGCAAGTCGGCACACCAGCTTTTTATAGGATCTTCAGTAAACTGTCTACCGTTATCCGAAATCAAAATCTGGGGTAGGCCGAAGCGGCAAATGATGTTCTTCCATAAGAACTTTTTCACCTTTGCCCCTGTGATAGTGACCAGGGGTTCAGTTTCAACCCACTTTGTGAAGTAGTCGATAGCTACCAGCAAAAATCTGACCGAGCTGGGTGCTCGGGGCAGAGGTCCCACCAAGTCTATTCCCCATTGCACAAATGGCCAAGGGCTGGTGATGACAGCCATCTCTTGACTCGGCAGGTGGGAGGTCGGAGCATGGGCCTGGCAAGATTGACATTTCCTAACTAGCTCTTCAGCATCCTTGCGTATAGTAGGCCAATAATAGCCGGCTAAGTAGCATTTGTGAGCCGAGAAACGTGCACCAGAATGACTTCCGCATATCCCCATGTGTAATTCCCGGAAAAAGTAGTCTCCTTCCTCTTCAGGTACGCAACGTAACCATGGCCGTGAGAAAGATTTTTTTGTATATTTGATCATTAAAGAGAGCGTACCTCGCTGTCTTCAGGCGCAGGCGCCGAGCTGCAGATTTGTCTTCAGGTTGAATTTGCTGCTGTAGGTAATTGACTATTTCGTCCATTCAGGTGTTGTGATAATCATGTTGCAGCACCTCATTAGCGTCAAAGGCACGATGTTTAACCAGCTCTATAACAATCTTCTTCCCTATCGTGGCCGAGGTGGACGAGGCCAAGCGGGACAATGCGTCTGCTCGTTTATTGGCCGACCTGGGGATATGTTCCACCTTGAAATGTTCAAACGTCCCTTTAAGGTATTGCACCTTAGACAGGTATTGTCTCATGTTATCTTCCTTAGCCTCATAATCTCCATTGATTTGGGAAACAACTAACTGCGAATCACTTCGGGCAGTAATTTATTGTGCCCCTAACTTTCGAACAAGGCTTAGTCCCGCAATCAAGGCCTCATATTTCGCCTCGTTATTTGTCGCCTCAAATTCGAAGCTTAAAGATATTCCAATTCTTCTTCATTTGGGCTAATTATTAGAAGACCTGCTCCACTTCCTTTTTTGGACGAGGAGCCGTCCACATACAGGATCTAATCATGTGTTGGAGGATGGTCTTCTCCGAGAGATATACCTTCAGTTAGGAAATCCGCCAAGGATTGAGCCTTGATGGAGGTGCGTGACTTGTACTCGATATCGTATTCCGCGAGTTCCATGGCCCACTTGACGGCTCGGCCAGAGGTGTCTGGTCAGGTCAGAATTTGTTTCAGGGGTTGATCGGTCACCACTACAATCGGATGGGCTTGAAGGTACGATCTGAATTTTCGCGCAGCCACTATTTCCAAGATTACCTTTTCTGCGTCAGGATAACGCACTTCAGGCCCATGCAAAATCTTGCTGGCAAAATAGATTGGCCTCTGCACGTTTTCCTGCTCCCTGAGAAAAAATGCACTCACGGCCTCGTGGCAGGTTGCCAAATATATGTATAGGACCTCTCCAGGCAAAGGGGAGGTCAGCATTGGCACCTCGGCAAGGTGTGCCTTAAGATCATCGGATGCCTTTTGACACCAGTCGTCCCATTCGAAGGCGGTTTTCTTTTTCAACACCTGAAAGAAAGGAAGTGCCATCTCCGCAGATTTAGAAAGGAATCTGCTCAGGGCGGCTATCCGGCCCGTCAACCTCTGGACTTCTTTAATGTTCTGAGGTGGGTGCATACCCTTCAGAGCTTCAACCTTAGCGGGGTTAGCTTGCACCCCGTCCTTTGAACCATGTATCCTAAAAATTTCCCAGTACGTACTCCAAACGTGCACTTTTTTAGGTTCAATCTCATACGGGAGTCCTGTATTATAACAACAACCTCTCATAGATTTTGAATATATTGATCAAGGGTCCTGCTCTTGACGAGCATGTCGTCTATATGCACCTCCATGCTTCGACCGATTTGCTCCTGGAACAACGAGTTAACCAAAAGCTGGTAGGTGGCCCCAGCGTTTTTTAGACCGAATGGCATGCTGATATAACAATAAGTGCCCGACTATGTGATGAAGGATGTCTTCTCTTAATCCTTTTTTGCCATTAGGATTTGATGGTACCCTTTAAACGCATCCAGGAAGTCAAATCCCAGGGTAGAATCGACCAACCTATCAATTTTAGGCAAAGGATAACAATCCTTCAGGCATGCCTTGTTAAGATCAGTGTAGTCAACACACATCCGCCATGTCTGGTCTGGTTTGGGAACAACGACAGGGTTGGCCAGCCATATCGGATACAAGACCTCTGCGATAAACTTTGCTGCAAGGAGCTTGTTAACCTCCTCTATTATTACTTTGTTTCTCTCAGGAGCAAAGTTTCTCTTCTTTTGTTTAATTTGTTTTATGTGGGGATCGACGTTGAGTTTGTGCTCGGCCAAAGTAGACGGGATCCCTGGCATGTCTTCTGCCGTCCATGCAAAGATCACAGCAAATTCCCTTAGCAAGTCCTGAAGCTGGGCCAGCAGCTCAGCAGGCATCCATGTCCCAATCTTAATGGTGTTGCTAGGACGAAGAGGATCAAGGACGAACTCTTGGACTGCGTCATCCGAATGCAAATGCTCCTTGGTCGGTGGAATCAAGTCATCTAAGCTGACCTGCTGGACAGCTCCACTACCCTAGGTGGCCACAGTATAACAGCTCTGCGCCATTGGAATATCTCCCTGAAGTGTGACCACCCCGGACGGCGTGGGGAACTTCATACTAACATGTAGAGGAGAACTAAAGCTTCCAAGGCCACTAAGGCGGGTCGGCCTAGTAGAATATTATATGCCAACCTTTCTTTGATTACCACAAAATCTGTCCAAAGACAGCGATACCCCGGGGGTCTTCTGAAGCCGACACTGAGGGTGACCAGCCCTGCTGGTCGGACCACAGTGCCGGTAAAGCCATATAGTGATGAAGTTACTGGCCTCATTAAGGAGTCTAACAAGCCCAACTGTTTATATACACTGTAATACATCACATTTACCGCGCTTCCAGTATCTACGTATACCCTTCGTATTTCTACTATGTTGTCTGGGGCCAGGTGTATGAATAAATCTATCACTAGGCCGCTGTTGTTGGAGTTCAGCGGGATAAAATCTTTTGGTCCATAAGTTAATTCCCTAGTTAACCTAACATTTTTAGCAGGTGGTTCGGATGAAGTCTCCGCTGAGCTGAGCTCCCCATGGCCTTGCTGAGGCGGCCCTCCAGCAATGGTATATATGATGGAGTTAACTTGAGGCTGCCCTGTAGCCCCACGTTGGCCTCGGTCCTCATTATCGTTCGACCTGGGATGTTGAGGTGGCGTCTCAGCTCGGCACTTATTTTTCTGGGGACTTTTGAGAAAATCTAAACGATTATGGAGGCGTGAGCGAGGGTCATAAAATTGCTTCAAATGGCCCTGCTCAATCAACTTTCGGATCGCCTGAGCCAGATGTCGGCAATCTTCCGTATCGTGGCTGATGTCACGGTGATAGCGGCAGTATAACTTGGGATCCCTCTTATCCCTAGGTCCGCCAGGGGTTTGGGGTCAGTCCTCAGGCCGTCCTTTTCCATAACGGATAAAATTCTGTCCTTAGAGGCCAAAAGGGGCAGACCTTCCCTGCCACCTTTACCTCGGCCGCCCATGCGATCAAACGCACTGCGTCGATCATGATCTTTCCCTTCACGCCGATCTCCTTTCGAACTGGGTCGACCTTTGCGCCGAGAACCCTACTCGGCTTCTCTCTTTAGTCTATTCGCCTCTTCACCTCGGGCAAACTGATGCGCTTTCTCAAGGCATTCCTTTAGTGACGTAGACCCCTCCTCGGCTAATTAGGAGAAGAGGCGGCCAGCTCTGAAACCGTTAATAAAAGCTGCTGCTTTAACCCCTTCGTTCCTGTCACTGACCTGCAGCGACTCATCAGAGAAGCGCTACATATATTTTAACACTGACTCCTCGGGACCCTGCCTTAAGGTCATCAAGTGCGACGAATTTTTGACAAAAGGGGCGCTGGATACAAATTGAGATTTGAACTTTTGCACCAATTGTCTAAAAGAATCTACCGATTGGGGGGGAAGCTCCTTAAACCATCTTCGGGCTTTCCCACGCAAGTACATTGGGAAAGTCTTGCAGCACAGCGGATCGGAAACATTCTTCAGGCTCATAGATGTCTGGAACTGAAAAAGATGATCAGTGGGATCAGAGGTTCCATCGTAGGTATCCATCTTAGACACCTTAAAATTATCCGGTGCCAAGTATTCAGCGATGTCCCAAGAGAAGGGACTCTCCTGAATCACTCTCATGTACTCTGGCCTAGGATCTCCATGGTGGCTCCTCAGCCTAGGGCGATCTTCAACCAGTTGTGGAACACTCTTGAAGGATCGGGGCCTCACACCTAGGCGCTACCTGGGCAAGGGCACCGACTCGACAGTTGGGGCTCTTACACTACCCCGTCTGGCATTAGCCATGAGCCCTGGTGGAGCTTGAGAGGACAGTTGCTGGGCCTTTTCCCAAGGATAAAGAGGGAAAAAGTCTTCCTCCATGTCCTCAACCTCTGGACGTTTCCCTTTGAGCCGCTCCACTACGGCCTCGAATACTTCTAGATTCTTCGCCACATATTTCATGGCCTTGTCCCGCTCCTCCACCGTCACTTCAAGAGCATTTTTCACACACAGTTCTGGTCCCCTAGAGCCCTGTCCTGGGGGACCAGAACGAGTCTCTTTCCGATAACGAGGATTAGGGGACTCCCCCAATCCTTCATGTGGTCATCGCCCCATATCAAGGGGTGATGACTAGCTTTCCACACTTAACAAAATACTAAAAGAAACTTTTATTGCAGAGGTTCATGGCCCTCCTTCTAGCGCCAATTTGATGATGTCGGATTACTCACCAAGCAATAAATGTGCCCTGGGGTTACGCCGTCAAACTCCCGTTAGTTGTCCAAAATTAGCCGTGTCTGCCGAGCTGCACAAGTAAAGACGTTAGAGGACCCGGGTACTAAGACCCCGGGTAACACCCTCCGACACTTAAGTCAGTTCGAGCCATTTATCAAGTGAGATTTAAGGTTGGATCAGTAAATTGAAGTGACTTTCCTTATTTTACCGTGAGGAAGATGAGTTGCAGTTTTTTGTCTTTCTTCATTTGGCTTGGTCTCTTCTTTCTTGTTTTCTGTCTTTTATAGGTATGTCTGGGCCAATGCATGCGTATGGATGCGTAGGAGATGACACGTAATGAGGCAACAAAGATGACTATTGTTTCTGCGGGCTCGCCATGTGGCGCTGTGCTTTGTTGGACTTGGCTACCATGGACACCTGGAGACGGGTCTTACCTGGCAGAATTACCTAGGGTAAAATCTGGGGACTTGAGGCCGAGCTTGCTTCCTTTGAATGACTATAAGCCGAGGTGCCCGTGGCCGTGGTGCAAGTGGTCGAGGTGCACTGGTCTCTCCGTCAGTTGACTGTTTATTATCAAGCAGCTGAGGTATGGGCCCATCAGACTGTAAAGAAATCTGAATAATATTTTACAGTTCAGCCTCCAAATAGATGCTTCTATATTTGCTATCTGCTCCTCTAACTTCCCACAGTGGGATTCATTTTGTTTCTCAATGTTGCTGTTGTCGTAGGGCGAAAGAAACTTTCAACCATCTCTTTATATATGGTCCAATAGCTTCGCAAGTTTGGCGCTATTATTTTCAGCTTTTTGGTCTCCAGGACATAGCCCAACTGGTTCTGGGCAGGAGTTCTCGAAAGGGAGGTCAGGGGTTCAATTCTTGTCAAAGGCAAGAAAGCCCATTTCCAGTAAGTGCATTGTGTGGGAGCTTCCTTGGCCTATAAGCTTGCCTGCAGTGCTGAGGGCTACTAATGCAGACTACTGTGTATATGACCAAGCTCCTGCTAGCAGGCCGTTGGGTACCTGATTTACATCCCTACACTACCTTTGGAACTGGATGTGGTAGGGACCTTACTGGTTGGGTTCAACCTTTATTTTCATCTTTTTGACATACTAGGTATGCATGCGACTTTGGTTGTGCAAATGATTCAGTGTTGGAGATATTCTGGGGATTGGTGTTCGGATGGTCATGTGTGGCTAATAGTACCAATTGCTGTGATTTATTTTTTTGTGGAGTATGCGCAATTTGGCAGGCATGAGGGTGGTGTTGTTGTGACCCGCTTTCCTTTTATTTTGTACAACATATATACATACATAAAATACACACATACACACGGCTAAAGAAAAAGAAAATAAATAAAATAAAAACCTAGAATCCTGAGCATATTAGAAGAAGAAGAAGAAAAGATAGAATTCTATATAAAACAACTCCTAGTTATACTATGATAACCTTAATGTACTAGGATACTAGCAATACACATCTATATCTATACACACATAACACAAATTCATCCCCATTCATCAAAAAAATAAGCGCCAGCACCATCCCCTCCCCATAGAAATCGGCTGCCACCTTCAAGTGGTTTAGGAAGCCAATTTTTGGTCTGTTCATCCCGGTTCTTTGCGTATTACGTATAATCAAGGCTAAGCAAGTACCCTTGCTATATTTTCTATGATTTTCCAACGTTATTATGCCATTTTGTATCAAAATCCGGATCATGCATGCATAATTGTGATTTGCATAGATTGTTGATTATACATATGTAATGGTTGTATCTATGTATTGATTATGTGTATATATGTATAAAAATTGCATGAATCTTAGTGTCTTCGAGGAGATTGACCGCGGGCATGGGTGGTGTACCTCTGCCTATATGTGAGTTATATATATGTGTGTGTGTGTATGCATGATTTAATTGAATCTTTAAATATGTTAATTTATGTGATCGATTTATGTGTCATTTGGAAATTTTATTGGATGGAATACAAGTGTGTATGGTCGAATTTATGGAGCTGGATAGTGAGTCTTGAATTTGATGAAATATGATGGAAAAACATGAATTGAATCGAAAAGAAACTGAAATAAATGAAATTAAGGTTTTTGGTCGCCGGAAAGGGGAAAACCCATTTCTGAAGGAGGGGATTTTTGGTGATTTGAGAGCAGAATGTGGTAGGAAATGAGGAGAGGAGAATTTTGATGGTCGGAAGTTTGGGATACAGGTGACGCGTGTGGCTCACGCGCTGGCCAATGGTGGCATGTGGCCACACTTTGAGCGACGCATGTGGGCGCGTGGCTGGTCTGATTTCCGTGATTTTGGCGGCAGTTTGTTAAACGTGAACCGTACTAGGTCTCTATGGGGTTAGATGTGAGAAAAAGTCAGCGATGAGAAATAGCGACGTTGGCCGAGGTGGTTAGTGCATGACGGAGTAGAAATTAGAGTTTTGGAGGGGTTGGGGGTGTTGGGCCGAGGGAGCTGGGGGCAGGGGTGCTGGGCTAAGGGACAGTAGGGGGTGGCGTGAAGTTTAGGAGGCTAGGGTGAGATGAATTGGGTAGAGGATAGGGGGAGAAGTGGGTCAAGGGCATACGCGTAAGTATAAACGTGTATATGCACGTGTATAAGCGCGAGCATATAAGTGGGCATACTTATACGTTGGAGATAGGTGAATAAAGTGTTGAAAAGAAAATCGTAATGGAAACAGAAATGATTTGTCGATTAGAGTTAATCATCAAAAATCATATCGTTAAATGTGAAATGCTTTTGAAATTGCATATTTTGAAAAGTCACCCTTACAAAGAAAATATATTACGGAGTTGGAGTTTGGTTCCGAACAAACGGACTGTCCGAGCATATATGACTATGCTAAGCGATAGATAGGCCGTTCGGACACATATGACCGCCAATTGGGCCGTCCAAACACATATGACTATGCTAAGTGAAAGATAGGCTGCCTGGACACATATGACCATTGGGGAACCAAAACTGTAAAATCTTGCAATATAAGTCACCTGTAAGGTAAGCGCCATGGCCATTGCATTACATCGATGAGAATTAGATATCGGATATGGATGTCAGAAGAGGTAATCGCATATGGATACCAGAAAATGGATATCGTATTGGATATCGTAAATGGAAATTGAAACGGAAATGGAAAAGTGAAATTGGGGAAAAGAAACGAAAACTGTTATCGAGTCATTGCATTCATTTTTTTAAAAAGTTACATCACGGGTTTTGATTGTGTTGACATTTGTGTGCGATGACTAAGTTGCGTGTGCTTTACTTGCTTAATTAAACAGGAAGGGCGAAAAGGTAAATTTTATTTTGCGAAGAGAAGCATGTTATTTTCTGTATCGTTAATTATTTATTTTATTTACACTTACTTCTCAGTGTATGATCTCATGGTAAATATAGTCAGATTACTTGCTGGGCGATGTATGTCGCTCACCCCACGTTATAAATCATTTTGTAGATTTCTAGGACTTTGGCTAGTGTACGCTGAGGATGATCAGGATTGGAGATATTGACACGTTTGGGCTTGAGGATTTATTCTCAGGATTTTTTAGCAAACTTTATTTAGATTTAGTAGTTCGTTTTTAGTTTGATTTTGTAAACCCTAGATTACAAGACATTGATTTTCTATTAATGATATTTATTTCGAGATTTTAATTTGTATTGCTTCCGTTAATATCAATTTACGTTATTATAATGACGTGTAATGGATCGTATCGATGTCTTATATTTTGCTTAACGAAATACGGCGGGTAATTGGTTTCGAGTATTAAGACTCGAGACGATCGCTACTATAGATTTTGTTGATGGTTAATTGAAGGATTTGCGTCTTGCCAATCTGTTAAGTCCTAAGCAGTGGAGGGGAGATGGGATCTGGATCGGCTTTGGGTTTTCGACAAAGTTTTAGCAGTTTTAGCAGTGGTGGTTAATTGGGTGCCTCCGGCGGATGGCACGTTTAAGCTCAATGTTGATGGGCTAGCAAGCGCGTTGCGCGGCTGGCAGGCGGGGGTGGTTTATTAGGCAGCAACGACGGTCGGCTCTTTATGGCTTTCCCAGCTAGGTTTGATAATGTTCCAGCTATCCATGCCGAGCTTTTGGCACTATATGATGGTCTTAAATTGAGTTTGGATTATGGTTGTTTTCAGTTCGGACAAATGGTAAGGTTGCTCTTTTGTGACTATAAGACCACATGTTCTAGGCATGGAAACAGTTTTTTCCACAAATTGTATGGTAAGACTGCATACATCAGATCGCAAAGCGATCCGTCTCTTCTCCAGTCTCCCGCATTTAGCGTAGGGTAAACTGCATACAACAAATCGCAAAACGATCTAGCTCCTCTCCAGACACTGCGCAAGTGTAGGGTAAGACTGCGTACATCAGATCGCAAAGCGATTCGTTTCCTCTCCAGACTCCCTCATTTAATATAGGGTAAAACTGCTTACATCAAATCGCAAATCGAACCGGCTCCTACTACGCAAATACGGAAGCCTAGTGCACCAAAACGTTTTTTTTATTCTAGTGGTTCTAATAATTTGGTTGAAGTTGATTCCATGCTTCTGGTCTTGTTGTCGAAGGAAGCAGTGAATTACAGCTGACACATTTGATTCGAAAAATTAAAGCGTTTCTCCTTCAGCTCCGGCCGTCATTGTCTCGTGTTTACGTTCAGGCGAATCAAGCGCAAGATTGGTTGGCTAAAAATGGGTGTGTGTTAAATAGTACTTCATATTTTACGTTTGCTACTGCTTTGAGAGGTCTTAAGGGTATTCTTATGTATGATGCTTAGAGGTGTTAACGAACCTAACCGAACCGAATATTATGTTTTCTAATTCGGATTCGTTTAGCTAAACGAACTCTTCGACTCGGTTTGTTTAGCTAAACGAACTTTAAAATTGGTTCGAATTCGGCTTGATAACCTATAACTGTTTAAACGAGCCGAACAGTTTGCGAATAATTCGGTCGTTTAACTAAACGAACCCGAATACCTGTTCGAATTCGATTCGTTAACAAATAATTACGGAATGAATACGAACCGAACACGAATCAAACACGAACACTTCGCAAACTGTTCGATTCGTTCAACCGTCCTAGTGATGGTAACAAATTTCTCTGCATTTTATAGATTCTTATTTGAGGGCTGCTTCTGTTTTTTTTTGATATAATACTTCTTACTCTTTAGTTTTTTCGAATGTAACCAATACGTAAGGAAAATCAATAAAAATTCGTGCCCAAAGGTGACTAACAATATAACTAGGTCTGCTGGTTGCACCACCGTACAAAAAAAATCCTGATAATGGAGTTGATACCGTCACAGCCAGTGACCCTGATCCATACGCCTCATTGTAACTAGAAAAAACTATTTTAACAACGTACGACTCGGAAAACCGGTTCCAACGTTATATAATAAACCCAAAAACTCCAAGAGATGGCAATCAAACATAAATTCCTTGCTCAGAAATTATCTGACCTGAAACTGTTACATTGTTGAGTCAGAAATCATATTTGCTAAATGTAGCTTAAAGTTTCCTCCTGATTTTTTTTTTGTAGGTCGTTAGCTCTCTCAAATCTACATATCTTGATCTCGAAAACCGTTTTCTTTCTCATTTTCTTAAACCTACCTATCTGTTGATTCAAAACAAAAGGAAAAAAAAAGTAACGTAACCACAAAAGTCGACTTCATCACTTCACAGGGACCAGTTGAGGGCCACTCCCCCCCCCCCCCCCCCCCAACAAAACCACCAAATCAACCTTTTATATCTTGAAAGCTATAACCCAAAAAAACAAAAGGCTGCAAAGTGAAAAACAATGGACATGGCAAAACTCAATATCAGTAAGCAAATGCAACTGTAACATCTTTCACCGACTTAAAAGAACAAGTACTTTATGAAGCATTGTCCTTACCTGTTCATTCAGACATTAGCTATGACCATACTAACAGATTTATGGAACAAAGACCTCCTAAAAGCTCAAGAACAAATACAGTTTCGATGAAAAATCATCCCCAAAGAGGCTAGTCCGACCAGCCTTCTCCAATGCACCAGTTTCCTCTCCTGAAGAAATCTACATTGCTCTTTATTCCTTCTAGGTGTTCCATGTACACCTTCTAGCCCACAAATTCAATTGAAAGAATACTTTACACGGATTTTACTCCACAGTTGAAACTCAAACCATGGTTATGTACCAAACATCAGGAGCTGCTAAAGTTCTTCTATTAACGGATCGGAGAGACATGCTCATGGAAAGTAACAGTCAAGATTGGCTGCTAAACTTCAGTTACTATCCACAGGAAGGAAAATCATGCTCACCAGCCTAAGGGCCTTGGGGGCCGTTCTCATCTGGCAGAAGCTGAAAGTCTCTAACTTCTCCTCTGCTACAGTAACTATTTTCACCAATATGACTGTCTTGAACCAAAGAGACTAGAGGATTTCTTTCAGATTCAGACAGCTGTACCCCAACCTGAGCACGCTGTGAAGGTCTAGAACTCGAGTTATCTTGTGAACTACCTTCTTTACCCTTACGTCTAGAGTTCACGGTCAGGTATCCACACGCTAGAGCTTCAAGTGCTCTTGCGGTTAGCGGCCTGTTTCTTGTGCTACGCCTCTGGGGGTTCATGTAGGAATGCTGCTCGGAATAAGTCATATCCTGGGATGTCTGTGGCTCATTACTGGAACCAGGCCCACTGGAATTGTTATCATGCCCAGTAGTTTCTTCTGCTGGTGAGAGTCCGTTATCAACTGGTGGCAAATTCAAATCAATCATGTTCTGAATGCGAGGGGCCTCTCGAGATTCCGTAGCAGCATGGTCATTAACAACAGAATCAGATTCAACACTGTTGTTATGGCTATTGCTACGGAAGAGAACATCTGCAGAAGGAATGCTCTCAACAGAATCATTAATAATAGGACCAAAAGTAGGACTTCCAGGTCCTATCATTACAGGAAGCTCTGGAGGATTTGTCATCACATTGGTAGGAATATCTGGTCTCAGTGTAACTGGTACCACTAAGGTATCAGCCACCATGTTGCTTGTTTGTCCGCCATGGCAAGCAGTTATTGTTCTACGCCGCTTAATAGCCAGGGCTGCATTTTCTGTATTATCTTCATTCATACTCTGGCTTGACTTCGCTTGTGCCGCTCTTTTGGACTTCTTATCTTCAGAAGGAATTTTTCTGTTTGTATTATCATCAAGGGGATAAGCATCAAGCATTTCCTGCTCTGGGTTAGTGATATCAAGCTTTTTCACATCACAATGGACATCTCCATTCAAAAATGCTTGGGAGGCATTAGGATTAGAATTTTCATCTTTCACATAATCAGGATCTGATTCATCAGTGGCTGTGTCAGGTGCATCGCGACAAAAAATATTAAGAGAACCTTTTGATTTGAAACTGTTGAATCTATCAACTGAAAGGCACCTCAGCTCCCGAATCTGGTTAGGTTTTCCATCCCCCAGGCTGGTATCCACAACTGTGAATTTCATGCCATCTAAATCGCGATTTGGGGTACGAGGCTGAAGGTAACAATGTTGCCTTTGATTAGGCTCATCATCTTCTTCTGACTTTTCATTGTTCAATTCACATTCTTCTCCGTTCTTATCACTTTCTTCATTCTCATTGTCAAGCTGCAGTAAATCTGGTTCTGATGCAACCTTAGTCAACACATCACTTACAGAATCAAAATAATGGCTTCCTCTAATCAGCTGCCTTCTAGAGAACGTC
Organism: Eustoma russellianum; assembly: GCA_036186865.1. NCBI lineage: Eukaryota > Viridiplantae > Streptophyta > Magnoliopsida > Gentianales > Gentianaceae > Eustoma > Eustoma russellianum. The sequence goes on from AP025065.1 coordinate 27,619,474, forward strand.
TTAATTCCAGGGACCAGAAAAAACAAAGAATTCTTGGATCCAGAAGCATAAGATTGATCCTTTGCTTCTTCTGAGTGCCAACCTCTTGCTAGCAGACGTGGCCAGACTGCTTCCCAAAACAAATCATTTGAACGCGCTTTGCTCAATCGATAGTCCCCAGTTAGGTATTTAACTATTTCACTGCACGTTAGGGAGGAGCAATCTTTTCCAACGGGCATCTCTGAGCGTGTGGGAATGCCTTGATTAGTCTTCCGATGTCCCAAGCCCTTGCGTGTAAGGTCTTGCTTTCCCTTGCCAATTCCAACAGCCTCAACAAGGACGGTCGTTCCAACCAGAGATTTCATAAAGAACACAAATTCCTCAAATGGCATCTCACCCTTCCCAAACATCTTAGACGCCTGCCACACAGTTAACAGCACAAATATCAGTCTTCAGGAACAACTTAAGCCCCTTCAAGACCTAAATGCCCCCTCCTTTAGGTTGTGAACGTCAGAACGAAACAAAAGCTAGTAAGCCTTTGAATGATTCAACACTATATGATCACCAGAAACTATCACAGCCCAGAGACAGAGACACCATATTCATTAACACACACACACACAAATATATATAGACACACACATTAATATATTGATTTCAAAATTAATTTCACACAGAACTGACACATTGAAAAAACAAAAAATGGCGTGCCAAATAAATATATCAGACAGGTTCAGATACTGGCACAATACATGAAGTTACTCAAGTACTAACTTGTGCTTCTACCACGATGATTGACAAAAGATGCAAGAGGTGATTGATGTGCCCATTCAAGGACCTAACCAGAAACCAAGGGCAGAAACCGGATCACTTAATATTTATTCTCAGAAAGGACCAGTTACCTATCCAATAACAGGGTTAGTATTTTCCCTTCAATGAATCACATCATATCAACAGTACGGACACAGCCTGAGAAAACATGGGGAACAAAGATGTTATGACAATATGACATAGTTTGTTTACCTCCATTGCAGAATGTTTGACCTCCTCTGAAACATTACAAAGAACACGAGATAATAATTCTTGCAGCCTGAGTCCGGTAAATATCTTGTGGCCAACAGAACATCTTCTGCCTTTTATCCTTCCCCACTCTGACCATCTGAAGCACTCTTGAGTTTGATGAAACCTTCCATAGTAATAAGACTGTATGTCTTCCATGCTTTTACTTCCAAGAAATTTCTTCAGCTGTACAAAGTTCTTTCCAAAGATATACAAACCAAGGAGGAAACATTCCTTTTCAGTATCACTCCATTTTTGACTGGGTGTATATGGGAGCAAGAAATATACTGGTCCGTCGTAATGAGTTGTTTTCTTCATCAAAGCTACGTCAATTGATTCCCCTGAGAACGATCCATTGGCTTTTGACGGACACTTTTCCAGAGAGTCCCTAAGGATGTGGAATGGTTCGACAGGATCACTTACATTCATCTGAAATTGCAACTTCCCAGGGTCTTCTGCAGTTTTTAGGACAAGATCTTCATTTTCCACATAGACTAATGTTACAGGCATCGGCAATCCTATCAAAAACTTAAAATTGCTACTTTCGTCGGAGAGATAGTCCAACTTCTTAGCTAGTTCTGGAATTTCAGCCTGATGATCCTCACCAATTCGAGGAAAATTATGCGGCTCCCCAAAGGAATCACCTTCCATGGAGTCAACCAGAGGCGTCAAATGCTGTGCATACATACCATTACTCAAATTCTCATTGCCTTCTAACCCAACTGTGTCCATCTGTGAAATGTCATAGACATTGCAATAGAAAGCATGCTAAGGAAAAGTGTTAAAACAAAACACACTATTATATCATTAAGCTGTTAACCAAATATAAAACACAACAAATGGGGAATATTTTGTCATGAATGGATTCAAGGACCTTCCAGCCTCTAAGAGAATGTGGTCCTCAACTATCAACTGACATCTAATTATAATCTACAACGAGCAAATTACAGAAGCAGCATAGAGCTACGAGCGAAAAATTAAGAAACAGACTAGGAAGGGAATAGGGTACAACATTATTTCTTTTCTCCCTTTTCTTGTTGTTGACACAGATAGATGATACACATTTGATCTTGGTAGGACTTGAACATGAGAGATTCTATCTAGTCTAATGGCCTCTGCTTTAATTTCGTGAGACAAGCTAATTATCATTAGAAATATGTAGTGGAAAGAAACCAAACCACTCGCTGGTGCTAAATGCAAGTGATACTTATCCAAGATTAATACGATACAGCTACGGGTAATCAGAAACACCATCAAAACGTTAAAGAACTAAATCAAGTGATCAAGAAAAAAACAATAGAATAACTGCAGAAACAAAGAACTTAACCATAGTAAGCTATCGGTAACCATGATTTCACAAAGCCCAGAACCACGAAAGAAAAAATAAGAAAAAGGAAAAGAAAAATGCTAATTAGAAAATGCGAAATTTCTTTAGAAGAATTTATCATAAATACAGACGCTTGATCGCAAACGCACCAGCACCCGCGACTTCTCAAGAAGCAAAAGAAATACTACATTCGAAACTTACTAGAAAACCGAAAAGCAAATAAAGAAACAATAAAATAAATAGAATATGCAAGAAAAACACAACTCAATGCTGAAAAATAAAGTTGAAACCTTTATCATGTCCGCCCCACGGCAAGAAATTTTTTTCAAATTCCAACGCGATCCCTCAAATTTAAACTCTTCGGACACTTGATATCTCAAGCAACCCACCTTCACATCATGTCCTACAAGCAAAAACACTCAGAAAAGCACACCCATTTCCACAAAATATTCTTATACACCAAAGCAAAACACATACAAACAACAAAAGGAATACATATCTTTCCCAGAATTTTTTCTAAAAAAAACAGAGCGGCACGTGAAATGGAAGGCAAATAAAAGTAAATGGGTTGTAGCGTCTAGATTTAAAACAAAGAAAACGTGAGTACTTAAGCCAAATAAATTAACAAAAATAACTAAAACCATGTAAACAGAAATTCGTTTAAAAACATGTTCTGTACATGAAAGTTCTACATATGGAGATGTATAAGCATAGAAGAACTGAAGAAAGATGAATAAAAGGGCAGAGAGTAGTACCTGGGATTTCATAGAGGGAAAGCTATGGTTTTCATGGGGTTAAAATACTCTTTCCGTAAAAATACTGTTTTTTTTTAGTTCTTTGGCTAGTCGCTGCGTTGAGAGAGAAAGCTAAGAAATATGGATTTTATAAAACAATACTAAGAGAACGTAGTACTATGAGTTTATAAAGGGAAATCCATGGACTTGATCATACCGACTCAGTCACAAGAAGCATTATGAAGGATGCAAATTAAAAGTTAATATGCCTCTTAGGTTAGGTGAGGACTTACGCAGTTACTTGCTCTCTAAAAACCAGGCTTTTGGCTTAGTAGCAGTGCTTTTGGCTTAGTAGCATAGAACATTCATACTATGCGTGTCTCTAAAATTAAAATCTTGACCTTTTAAACAAATTATGAGATCAACTCAACTATATCCTAGGAGCGAGTATGAGTTTATAGAGGAAGGGTGTGGTGGGGGTATGCAATTTATGGGCTCCACTTGAGGTACTGCCATCAGATGATAGCTCCTACGCGCCGGTTTTGCAAACTCTATGATAAAATATTTGAGTAAAATCCCATCTATACTTGATATCCATATAATATCGATTTATAACATTCATTCACCCATTATTAAAAATGTTATAATACATATTTATTTGATTCTATGAATACTTAAGCTAATTATGTGGTTTATCTATGTTGCAAATTAATCATATTTGTTTATCGCTGACGTCATTAAAAGCAAAACATTTGGTTTTTCAGCTCAAGAATTAATAATGTTAAATAGATTTGTTTGTAATATATTAGACAACATGTAAATGAGTATTATGAAATCAAAACATGCAAATGCTAGATGTAACATTTATCAAATATTTGGATTTGAAATGAGAATTGCTCTGAAGCATTTGGCCTCAAGTTAATTACAGAATTTTATCAACCGTTAAAAGTTACAATGCAACAGTTATAACAAATATAAAAAGATATACCTTTAAATATGTTATCTCGTAACAAAAAACAAAGTTATTATGTAATCTGCATATATACTTCTTCCGTCTTAAAAATATTGTGATAATTGACTTTTTATCATAATATATAAAATTATTAAAAAGTCAACTGCGACAATATTTTTGTAACAGAATGAATATATAAAATTACATGTATGGTTACATGTTGATGCAGTTGACGTATATATCAGTTCCCATGTTTAGAAGATATAAAAGATACAAACATCGCGATATGTTGAATGCCATCTTGTATTAGAGGAAAAAAAAAAGTTATGTCGTGATAGCCATATGATAAAATCAAACAACCTACATTGTTAAATGTTATGCAATTGACTTATGTATCAAGTCGTATCTACGTTGTTATGTAATTTTTATGTGCGATATAAAATGTAACGATTTGGATTCGTGCAGTCGATTTCGGACCCGAAGTCTGTTTAGGCTAAAAATTGGAACCAACACTACTGAATATCAAATGAATTGGACTTTCGTCCCCCCCCCCCCCCCCCCCTCATTTGAAAAGAACTAATGATTGTTGACATTTAACATTTGGATTTTTATCACCTTCTTCTCTCTAATGTGGGATTTTTTTTATGCTTTTACATAAAACATAGATATACTGTGACATATGATGTGATTGACTTATATATAAAGGCTATACTAGTTCCACCGTATCCATATGGTGTAAGCTTCAATTAAACCGGTTATGTGAAGGTAACATTTTATTCAAATAGATGTTAGATTATTATTCAATACTTTTTATTTTAGGAACATGATAAACTATTTTGAATATAAATTAACCTTGTTTATTAATTTGAAAAATGCAACACTAAGTATTGATCTCCGGCGCGTACGTTACACGCGAGTATATGTTTATCCAAATGGAGGTGGTCTCTAACACGTGTATACTATACGAGTATATGTTTATCGAGTGGAAGAGAATCATCGGTTACGCGATGACTTTTTGCCATCTTATATAAGGAATGAAATATTGACCCATATATTTTTATAATATGCCATGACGTCATAATTAATTATATTTACTCAGAATCGTAATTATGTGTTAATTATATAGTACTATGCAGATTCACAAGAATATATAATATATAAATAGAAAAGCAAAGATTACTTTGAAACTAAAGAGCTGAAAGTGTATTCTCTTCCTTCCAAAACAATGTCCATTTGAAAACCAAAAAAAAAAAAAGAAATGTCCCAATTACTTATTCACCTAAAAAATCAAGAGAACATTTGTCACCTTTTCTTTTATCCCATTTTATTCTCAGTCTTATCTTATTGCCTATCGAATTCACATGTTTTTCTTAACGCACCGAGTGCACTCAAAACATTAATGTGTGTGCATGAATTATAGCGAATAGTTGGTTTAGGCCGAGGTCTCGTCAGAATCAAACTCTCTATCATATAAGATGAGATATTGTTTGTCTGACTCTCATCTTCCTCAGATCTTAAAAATAGTTTTTGGTATCGTTGAAATATATTAGATATGTGTTGTTGTACCAAATGGCCAACAATAACAAATATAAATAAGAATAAAAGAATAGTTAATTAGTTTATCATTACACTTAGATTACTTTTGTCAATGCCATTTGTTTTGAACTTCAAATGTAAATGGACACGTAAACCAGGCAAAAGCAGACCGGTGTATATTCTCGGTTAAAATTTCTCTCGGCCTATTTCTCCGACTAAGACTATCCCACTTTTAAAAGGCTGTTTTCGGTGTATTAGACTTGCATATTTACGCATAAAAACCGAATACACAACCTTACCTTATACTTTTTTATTTAAGAGGCTATTTCGAGACACGAACCCGTGAAAACAATATCACACCTTTGAAAAACACATATAAGAGCGTTTCATTGCTCTCCATCAAGTCTGAACTTTCACTACGTCATCGTTGCTCTACAACCACATAAAATATTACATCTTTCATCTTTCCGTTTTAAAGACATTTTTCTGATCTGGATTGGTATGACACAAGCAAAAAAAATAAATTTGGAAATAAGATACCTCCGATAAATCCAAATTAAAAGTGTATAGATAACACAAAGAAAGGAACAAAGGCAACGAAGAACACTACACCTACCCAGAAACGTAACAGAAAATAACTACAAGGTAATAATTTTAATACACATGTTCATGATTTGATTCTTGTTTATCAATGATGTATAAAGTGGTGATTTCCTTTTTCGTTTTTGAGCAAAGCTTCAAACTGGTGATACATTGTTATAGAGAATGCGGAATCAAAAACTCAGACTATTCAGTGCCCAGTTTTGAGGTTTCTTTGTGTGAATTTTCGCGTTTTGTTCGGGCAGTGTTGTTTGACAATAAGTATTTTATGTGAAATAGTGCAAGAACTTGACGTATTTAAAGCAGTCTTGAATTCTAATTACAAGAAGTTGGCTTTGAAGCCACTAATAAGGTTGCTGATTTGTGGTTTTGAGGTTCCGGGTTCGAGCCACAGAAAAAACATGTTGTATAAAGTGTAAAGTAATGCTACATACATCAGATCGCGAAGTGATCCGTAACGACCTGCGCAAATGCAGAAGTCTAGTCAATTACAAGTCACTGGTGTTAGGTCTCTTAGAACACACTAGAAGGGGGGGTTGAATGGTGTGTTCATCAAGTATGGATATTTTATGGATATTTTTCGTTTTGAGGTGCAACCAATACTTGGATGTGTTCTTTAGAAAGAATAAAAGCTTGCAAGAAAGTAAAGAACACAAGTGTGTATAGAGGTTCAAGTCAAATGACTCTACTCCTCTACCTTCTTGATTTTTCACAAGAAGGATTTTGAAAAGGGGATTGTTATTTATATGGGGGAAACAACAATCAAAAACAAAATCCAAATAATGGAAAAACTAGGCAACACGCCTAGACCACAACCGAGAGATCTAACCCTTTGAAGTCTAGCCTCCAAAGATCTTCTTTGCCCTCAAAGAAATCTTGTAGGGAGAATAGTGCACCACACACTATCAACTAACCCTTCAAAGTCTAGAAATCTCAAACAAGAAGCACCCTTGCTCCTTGACCAACAATCTACACAATCTCTCACAACAAAATCTCACCAAGAAGAAAACTTTTCTTCTCCTTACAATAGTTACTCTCAACAATAAAGTAAAATGTACAATGTTTACAAATATTTTGAGAGCTTGAGCTTGAGAGAAAATTTGAGAGCTTGCAATGTAGAAAGTTAGAGAAGATGAAGAAAACCCTTGCTTTTATCATTCTTCAAACTTCTTCCCGTTTGAAACTCTCTGCACAAACAATAATGGGTTTTGGCATCTTGTGTTGGTGAGTCCTTATCATTGGAGATCTCCCTTTGGCATGTAGCAACATTCTTGGAGAGATTTCAAAAAGAATGCCAAGAAAGGAAACCTGAAATCTTCAGCAGAGAAGGACCTGTGAAAAAGACACTAAAAGAGGAGGATACAAAGAGTCAACTGATGTTAAAAAGTGAAGTATAAGATCTTTGTAACGTTGGTCGCATGAAGCGCCTAATGAGCTTAAAGCACAGGCGTTCGAAGTGACATAGAGCGCTTAATGTGAAAATGAATTGTCGTTCGAAGTCACATCAAGCGCCTAATGTGGGCGGCTTAAAGGGTTCGAAGTCACATGAAGCGCCTATTGTAGCCCTTAATGCTTGTTCGAACTAACTCTGACATTTTCTCAGAGAAAGCACTTAAGAGTACGTGCCCATTCACGGGAAAAGTACTTTTGAATTGGTGGACAACTTAGAGCGCCTAATTAGGCGTTCGAAGTGTTCGCATTTTTCCTCAGGGCACATGAAGCGCCTAATGTAGGCGTTCGAAGTGTTCTGACTTCCATACACTTCACATGAAGCGCCTAATCTAGGCGTTCGAAGTGTACGCACATCCAGACACTTCACATGAAGCGCCTAATGCAGACGTTCGAAGTGTACTGGACTTCACCAAGGTACATTAAGCGCCTAATGTAAGCGTTCGAAGTATACTGACTTCCAACAACACACATGAAGCGCCTAATCTATTTGTTCGAAGTACACCATTGTGCATATCATCAAAACTCAACATATTCTAACAACTGGGCTATTGCAAGAGTAAAGTAATTAGAGCCAAATGATTTAAACTTCTGTGTTTTCATATGGTGAAGCAACTTTTACTAGGGAGAATCGACTACAAATCACTGGGTTAGAACGGTTACAAGTTTAAGACTAGAATAATTACAAATTAAGAAATAGAATTGTTACAAATTTAGGGCTTGAATGCTTAAAATGTATTTGACAACATCTTCAATTGTATCAAATGTATTCGTGATGAATATATGAAATTTATTTTGGTACAACTAGTTTTTAATTTTCTTCGTATATATAGAATAAAATACTTCGTCATTGTTGTATCATGTTTCAAATTATTAATATTCCAAAATAAAATGCCTGATATAGATTCCTCACATATTTTTTATCAGTTAACAATTTTCTAAATAAGGAACTACAAATAGTGAGAATTGGAAAGCATAACTGCACATTATAGCATTGCTGACTGATGAGGAACTCTTGTCGCATATATTGATTACATTCACATCAAAAATCACTAATATTAAACAGTTTGAAACACAGTAGTTATTAACGCCTGTTAAAAAAAATAACACGTTGGACTGACAATTTATTATTTTTTACCATAACATAAAAATCAAACAGGTATAAGACAATATGATTCACGTTTTGATTGAAATTCATGAAAACTTACCTACATTTCCATTACTTTGATTGTAAAAATCGATAATATATGTGCAGAACTAGAACATGGGATTAAAAAACTTCAGTATCCGCAAGTTATAGTGGATACAGCTTCAGGACATAGTGCGGTTGATACTCAGTTTGAGATTTGTTTCAAAAGGTCAATAGTTCGATTCCAGAGACTGAGTGTTCTACTACTGCTAGGTCGAAGACCTGATTTGCGGGGCACCTTGTATGAGCCACTGCATCAGTCCTCACACAACTTAAAAAGCCACTGGGCTCTTAATTTGCATATTTCACAATGTTTTTTGGGGCTAAAACGGTGGGAGCCCCGGCAAGGGTTTCATATTTTGCTCCGTGCGATTCGGTGAAATAAAGGATTTCGCCTAATTTTTCTTTCTAATTATAAAAAGAAAGTTAAGTTATATAGGTTGAGTCTATATTTTTCTTTGATCATTCGGATTGATGAATAAAAGCCAATAGTTATATGGGTGAAAGAAAACGGCTTC
>AP025065.1:27628826-27643269 GCA_036186865.1 Eustoma russellianum
TCTCATTTCCTATGTACAAGGATTAAGTAAAAGTAAACATAAGTAGTAGAGACTGTTTACCCTAAGACTTTACCCCAAGGTTGGTTGCTTAGTCATCCCTCCTTGAAGCGGGTTTAAAAGATTGGTTCTATGTAGTTTTTTATATCTCTTAGTGGTGTATTAAAATAAAGAATTTCAGGTTGAGTAAAATTGAGTGGATGGTTAGGAAGACTAAGATACACAAAGGATTAGTAATGGGGATTCTCGAAGTTATCCAAGAGGACATTTCCATACATAAAAGGAATTCGAATTGGGACTTTTAGTTGGTAGAAATCATCAAGAAAAGTTATAGTGGATACAAACCAGTGTAAAAATTTAACATATTTTACCTAAAATAGTGGAATCATGTAAGCCAAAACCACTTGATTTACAATTGTTGCTGAGCGCTTTACATTTTTCTATTGTCTTGATTAGATTATTATTTAATATAGTTCCTATATTTTTGCTTTTCTTATTTAAATATGAATTTTGCTATTATACCTAAAAAAATGCAAATACTATGTTCTACATAAATACAAAAAGTTGTCGCTTGCCCCCTTAAGTTTACCGGACCACCCTCAAGACTATCTCGAATTGAAATATCGGTCTTTTGATCCCATTCGGACTGAAATAAAAATTTCCCATAATAATTTAAGAAAGTTATACTTTTTGTCCAAAACTATAGATGATTGTAAAACGCGGGGGGGGGGGGGGGGGGGGGGGGGGAACTTAAGCTAGAGAGTGTGTGATTACATCAGAAGGACCAAAATGTGTGCGAGTGTGTGGGAAGAAGTGAGCGGTAGAAGATATGATTAAGGTGTGATTGCCATGAATCAAGACAATCGAAATTATCTCTATCAAATATTTAGTTGTATTTTTGAATATTGATTGTACATAGATAGAGTTGTTATATATATGCACCCTTGTACACATTACAATCAACAAAAAGACGATTTAATTATGCTCTAATATTTTATCAGAGTGAAGTTTCGGTTCAGATGGGTCAGAAAATTTTCCTCACATCCCAGAAAGTATACCATCTCGTAGGGTTGTAAATGAACCAAGCCGTTCGGTTGTTCGGCTCGTTTGTTCGAGCTTGAACTCGGCTCGGATAAAAGATTAATGAACAGAGCTTGGACACTTTTTTTTTGTTCGAGCTCGGTAAGTGGCACCGTTCGTTTAAGGTGTTCGGCTCGTTAATGTTGTTCGTGAGTTAAACGAACCAAGCTTGAACAAGTAAATATGTTCGTTTAAATAAACGAACAAGCTCGGCTTGTTCGCTAAGTTAAATGAACAGAGCTTGAAGAATACAATACTCGGCTCGTTCGGCTCGTTTACACCCCTCTCGGCTGAAAGACTAAAATCCCAAATAAAAATCCACTACAAGGACTCAAAACACAAACACGAGTCTGTCACTGTTAAAAAACTATTTTCAGCCATTCAACCCAAAATCACTAAACAAAATACCCCTTAGCCAATACGGAAAGAGAACCAAAACTTTCCAGAAACAGCCTCCACCCAACAGCATCGATATTTACGACAAAAAGTGCAGGAACGGTGATTGTTACAATTTCTCATGTCAATGGGTGATAAGTTTGAGTCAATGAGAAAGGAGCAATCGAAGAAAGAGTCACTCCCCTCAGTTAAAAACACTTATGCCACTGTACAGCATGAAGAGGCCCGAATCTAAATCACGAGTGTTGGGTCCTCCTCTGAATTCAATTCATCATCGAGAGGGATTGGATTGGGGTTGATCACATGGACGCAGGACAACCGAAATAGAGGGTCTTGGGATAAAGCCAATCGATACTCAAGTTCGCCCTAATCAATCATCGCAGACCACGGATAAGGAAGACAATCTCGCATGGTTTGTGCCCACTGTGGCCTTAGAAGCCACACTAATGAAACATATTTCCAGTTGATAGGATGTTTGGAGTGGTAGGAGAATGACCCAATAGGCCAAAAATTCGAATGCATCTAGGAAAGGGAGCCACCGCTATGGGCATCCCGAAGGCCACCAATAGCGGCAGCGGCTCTCCGATGAGAGAGACTAGCGAGGCATACGCGACAGAAGCAGAAGGTCCCAACAATACAGGTAGCAGCGAACGACTTTTTTTTTATAAATAATTGACACAAAAACTTTACAAAGGCCTACATATTCCACCACTACGCTACCTATGACTATACAAAAAAGAACGTCAGATCCAGGTTATGCGTCAAAATAAGAAGTCTAAGTCTCGTAATAGCTTCCTTCACAAAAATAGACGGAGACAATAACATATCCACAGTGTTATGAACAAGTTGATTCCGCCAAAACCACCCGCCATGAGCCACCTCGCGGAATAAGTACTGCCACCCCAGAGTTGTAACATGAACACCCAGATTCAGTGACATATTCAAATCCACCCACTCCCCGCAGGAAAGAGGCCGACGAAACTCCGCCCAACGTGTAGGTGCCACTAACAACCACCAGACTTGCGCCATCCACCAACAATCCCGCAAGTCATGGAGCGGGTCATCCCCATTGACCACACAGACCACGCACGTAGGAGTCAGACTAATATGCCGCCTATGCAAAAAAATACGTCGTCGAGAGTGCATCGTGTCGAAGACGCCAAAGAAAGAAATTTGTCATGCTTGGTCCTTTCAATCTCCATATCCGGTGCCACGCCTGACTCTCAATAGCCTCAGTAGTAGAAGTCTGGATTTGATATGCACTAGCTAGCGAAACTTACCAGACTCCTCGGCTTCCCATCGCAGCCCAAGTTGCGCGCCACTGTCATGCAAATTATCAGCCTCCGTCGAACGCCCCATACCTTCCAATAAGATCGATCTGCAGCTTCTGATGCTACGCCAAATAAAAGAAACATCCTGCCGAGCTGAAGTTTCGATCGACGAGCCATACTTAGCCTGCAAAATTTGCACCCACAATTTATCCGGCTCCGTCAACATAACCCACCCCAATTTCACCAGAAATGCCATGTTCATCTGGGCCAATCTACGAATACCCAAGCCCCCTAAATATTTGGCTTGGCATATCCAGGCCAGGAAATGCATACGTCGGGTACCATCGATTTCCGCCCAGAAAAAACTATGGATAATTTTTTCCATCTCCCTAATCACCGACATAGGAATGCATATCGTTTGCATCGCGTAGGATGGAATAGCAGCCAAACCCGATTTAATCAACAATGAACGGCCCACCTGGGATAGCACTTTCGAACTCCACGAGTTCAACTTGTCCCGCAAATTATCGAGCAAGAAGTCGAAGGTATTTGTGGTCGCCCTACCATGAATAACCGGCATACCAAGGTACTTGCCTAAATCATCCGTGTGCTTCATTTTCAGTCGACCCGAAATAGCCTCGATGACATCCTGTCTCGTATTACTTGATGCAAAGAACTGCGATTTCCCGTAACTTATCTTCTGTCCTGAGGCCATACAAAAGTTTTTCAAAATTCCCCCCATTACCACCGCTTGCTCAATCGTAGCAGACCCAAATAACAACAGATCATCCACAAAAAAATATGGGAAACAGCTGGACCTCCTTGAGACACCGTGATAGGAATCCAGCGCTTCTGCTCAACTGCCGATTTGATGTGTTGGCTAAGAACATCCATATACAAAACAAATAGATACGGCGCCAAAGGATCACCCTGTCTAATACCCCGAGTGGGCCTGAAGGATTGCAGACGATTGCCATTCCAAATGATAGACATAGATGCTGTGGTGATCGTGAACATAATCATCTCCACCAAAGCCGGACAAAAGCCAACTGACTCCAAAATCCGCTGCAAGAACGGCCAACTCACCCGGTCATAAGCTTTCTCCAAATCGATTTTCACCGCCATAAGCCCGTTCCTACCCTTCTTTTTCTTCATTGTATGAATGATCTCATTCGAAATGATAATGTTCTCTGCCGCCTGCCGACCCGGGTGAACGCGCATTGGTTATTAGAAACCAACTTACTCTTCAATCTATTAGCAATGACCTTAGAGATGATCTTCGCGATAACATTAGTCAACGCAATCGGGCGAAATTGGCTAATGTCTTCCGGATGCTTCACTTTCGGAATGAGTGTGATAAGGGATTCATTCATCTCAACAGGGAATTGGCGTCTACTAAAGGCAGTGAGCACAAACTTGGTAACTGAATCCTTTACCACATGCCAATTCCTTTGAAAGAATCCCAGGGGAAAACCATCAGGCCCCGGTGCATTGTGAGGTCCTATCTTAGCACATCACATTCAATCTCCTTCTCCGATACCGGGCGATTCAAGTACCTGCGATCATTATACGAGAAGCTTGGGAAGTCCAACGTGAAAGCCCAATGGTTTGTTGAAGGCCTGTCAGCATATAACTTAACATAGAAATCCTGGACCATGTGGCACAATTCGGTCTCCTCCTCCACCCAGACATCATTCTCAAACTTCAGACACTTGATATCCTTCCGCCTTCCCTTGTGAGTGAGCGATTGGTGGAAGAAACGAGAGGTCTTCTCACCCAATGTAACCCAATTCAAGTGTGATTTCTTCCTCCAATACTCTGCTTTCAAGTGCATAAGTTCCGCATACTCCTCCTGCAATTTCGACTCCAGATTAGAGAGGAATCTGGAAGGTCTCAAGGAAAGCTCACGCTGAATGCCACCTAATCTTGCCATACATCTCTTCTTCTTGTGAGCCAAATTACCATAGACCTCTTTCTTCCACACCAAAAGCTTTGACTTGAAAGAGTCTATTAATGTAAAATTATTTGGATAGTCTACCCAAGCGGTATGTATGAAATCCTCGAACTCCTCGTGTTCCATCCAACCATTTTGAAACCGAAACCCCTGCTTAGCGCGAGAAAGTACCGTCTCCGAGGTCGTTGAGAATAGCACCAGATTATGGTCCGAATGGACACGGGTTAAGTGTCTAACGCTTGCATATGGAAAGCGGTTGTACCATGCCGTGTTACACCAACATTAATCAAGCATTTGTTTGATGTTGAAACGGCCTAGATGATTATTAGTCCAACTATACCTTGGCCTGGAAAACTCCACGCCCGGAAACCCGCAGACATCAAACATCTGTCTCATCCTCTCGACTGAATATCCCTCTACCTTTCTACCACCAAGTTTGTCATCCTGACAAGTAACTTGGTTAAGATCCCTAATCATACACCAAGGGATATTAATGTAGCGGCTCATACACTCCACAAAGTCACAAAAAGTATCTCGTAACGACACCACCGACGAGGCATAAACAAGCGACACCAACCAACTTATATTTTCCTTAAGCAAAATCCCAACATTGATCATCTGTGCTGTACAATTCAACACTTTCAGCAAGATGTTGTCCATGTCCCAGAAGCACCATAAACCTCCAGCAAAACCCCTAGCTTCAACAGCTACAACATTGGAAAAGTTAAATATTTCCAAGATCCAATTAGCACCCATGCTCTGCATACGGGTTTCAAGTAAAAATAAAATATCCGGCTTATATTCATGAATGAGATCACCAAGAGCTGTACGGAAAGATGGCGAAGCAGCTCCCCTATAATTCCAAGCTACGATATTCATAAAGATGTTTAACATTTCGAACTGGCCCCCATCTTCGTCATCCGCCACCAATTCAACATAAGCGGGTTTAATATCTGGAGCCGCGGGAAATTCATACGGCTCACCCCCGACTGCATACCATCAGGCGGTTGATGCTTGTAGTCCTCCCGCTCCCTTGCTGAATTGCGCGTTGAACGACCAACATCCAGTGGAGGCCATTCATCCAACATCTCAAAATTCCTCGAAAAGGCATCATAGTTATGTCGGGTGTTGTTAGTAATATCTTGTAAGTGCCTAGAGGTGTGCGGCCCTCCCCTCCCAAGATTAGTGCCTCCTCGCCCCCTATTTGATATCCCCTGACCACGGCCCCCTATCCTTCCCAAGTTGTTTCTCCATTTCGTATCATCACTATCTTCCACATTCCGAATTGTTTGGTTCATTTGGACCAACGCTTTAATTAGCTTCTTCACAACAATCCCCTTCTTTTTCCGGTTTCCGGTGCTTTTAAGGTTCCCTTAGAGCGTGCATTAAAAGTAACTACAGGGCCACGGTCATGAATCCCCATATGATTTTGCTGCAGAACATCAGCCGGGTCCTCCACATCATGGGCCACCTTCTCCCCATCCTCACCAGCATGATTCAAGACATTGAATCTGGACCCCTCCTTTGCTTTGCTGCCACTCCTTAATTTCCCCCTGTCAACCATAGCCGGATCACTCCCAAAGTCCGTTTGTTCAAACTGTTCCCTCACTGTTCGTGTACAGCGCCGGCGATTATTCGTTGCAATCATCCACGGTCCAAAAGGTGCCTGCGGAGTAGGACTAGTCAACTTCGCCCAGACGTCCTCCTCCGGAACACTCGCCGTCGGTTTCCCACATTCTTCTATCCCGTGACCATAACGCCCACAGCTAAAGCATATTAAATTCAATCCCTCGTATTCGACATTGAACAGTTTCCCATTGATTTTTATTCGCGAAACTAGAGGCTTCCTCAAGTCGACATCCACACAAATCCTAGCATATTGCCCCCTACACGCTTTCATAGTTGTGAGGTCAACCTTGATAGCCCTTCCCAACATGTTACCAATACGCATGAGAAAACACTCCTTGAAGAATTCCAAATGAAGTTTCGGAATTCTTATCCAAGTCGTTGTTGAATTGACGATTTCCGACGACGTAGCAAAAAATGGACGCCATTTAGTTACAGTTATATAATGACCTTGAAGCATCCAATGGCCATTTTCAAGAGCACATTGATACTGTACTTTCGAATAAAAACGGACAACAAAATAACCATTTGGGAGATCAACAATCTCAAGCTTACCTCCCATGCCACATAGATCCAGCAGGCGCCGTTCAAGCACACGAAAAGAGAACCCCCTACCAAGAACCTTCACCACCAACGCCCTTCTCCATGGTTTCCACCACTCTCTGCATTCTTCAACTGGAACCTCAATAGACAAACATCCTGGTTCAGCTTCTATTTCCTCTCCACTCATCGCATCATCATATCCTTCCAGCAGTACATCAGTTGTATCGTCATCCTCTTCTAGACTCATATAAATTTCAGAGAGACTTGCTGGTTCTTGAAACAAGTGTGACCACTGCCCTAGCATCGATGGTGCATGCGCCGCAGGAGACCCCGGTTCTCCATCTGCGGGTCTTTTTGCCTTCTTGACACTCCTCTGTAGTAGATCCACTTCCTCAGCACTTGGAATTGGATTGTGTTCATCCATTTCTGGGTGGGAAATTGAGTAGCAGGGCAAAGCCTTAGGACTCTTCGACGAAGGGGAGAATCGCCCAAATTCGCCCAAGAAGAGAGAGAAAAAAACTTTTACTAGCAGCGAACGACTTTGGGAAGGAGGTAGACATGGTTGGGTTTTTAATCCTAACCCTTGCAAATTTAACCATTCTATGTCTATAAATTATCATTTTAACCACCTTGTTTTTGGATTCTATAACATTTCTCCAACATTTGAAGAAAATTATAAAACTACCCTCAGACTTCTAAGAGTTACGAAAGCACCTCAAACTTTCCTTAAATTATAGAAGGACCCCTGAACTTTTCCAAAAATACAAATTCATCTCAGCTTTCCTCAAAAATTACAAATTCACCTCTACGCTTTTTCTAAAATAACAGATTTACCCTCATAATTTTTTTAAAAATACAATTTTGCCCCCACATAACACAAATCTTCCTGAATTACCTAAAGTTCATCAAACCACCACACATGACCTACAACACCCAAGTACTTAGATCTTTGATTATGGGACCACCAATAAAATGACCCTTGATCTGTAAGATTTTTAGTGCCTCCCTCCTTCTACAAAGTCACATATAGAAAACCTCTAATGGGGAGTTAGCTCCGATTCAAGGGGAAGGGTCTATTGTATTTTCTCCGCACATGGCATTGCCAATTGTCTTTATGTTTCTGCACTGTCCTCTAAATAATTATTATTAAGACAAGTGACAAAAGCAATGAATTGTGTGGTGCTTATGTATTCTCGTTTTTTCCTTCTGCTGGACATTCTTATGGGGAAGATCATTGGATGTGCCACTGAGCATGACAGTCACAACTACGTCGATAAGGTGACCTAACAGAGACTTGACATGCTGGCCTACGAAAAAGTCAACCAGCAACTCTGGCTTTGGCATCGCTGTCTTAGACATCAGTCATTGGGTATCTAAAAGAGTTACTCCTTTGTTTATTTCCACATAATGGTTTTTTGATATGTGAAACTTGTATTCTCGTAAAAAATCATTGAGCCACTTTTAAACTAAAATAATACTAAAGTCAATTTAGTGTTTTCTTCAATCCATTCGGATGTTTGAAGACCTTTATCTGTTCCCAATCAAAATTGGTTTCAATATTTTGTTACATTTATTCATGAGCATTTTCGCATGACATGGTTATATCTGTTAAAACATAAATATGAAGTACCAAAAAAATTTATCAAGCTCTACCATATAATCAAAGCCTAGTTTCATAAGAATATCCAAATTCTTCGTTTCGACAATGGTAGAAAATTTGTTAATCATACCCTACACAACTTCTTTAAAGTCAATGGTCTTATCCATCTCTAAATACCCTCCAACAGAACGGTGTGACGAAACGGAAAATTCATCTTTTTCTCAAAATGATCTGATTTACAATGATTGAGTCTCATGTTCCTCGGTCATATTGGCCTGAAGCTATGGCCACCTATGCCTAGCTACTTAATCGTCTATCAAGTAAAACACTGCAAGAACAAACCCCCTTACAATTTCTCGGAACACAAGCCTCTATTCCCTCCATATATACCTTGTGTCCACGCATTTTCGGAAGCATCATCTTTGTTCATGTGCTTAAGTCTGAATGCACTAAACTTGATCCATGTTCTGAAAATACGTATTTGTTCCCTATGCCTCTCATCAAAAGCAGTATCACTGTTATAATCCCACAACTCGACGTATACACGTCACCATGGACTGTGTTTTCCTCAAAACCGAGTTTTATTTTTCTACCTAGTCTAGTGGCTAGGGGGTTTATGTCAGTAGCCCACTAGATTGGCTAGAATTCTTTAGTTATCTGGAGACTTTTCCATAGGAGCCAGTAGATGGAGCCACTGGGTCGACCGCTAAAAAGGTAGATGAGGTCCTTCTTCATCAGATGTCCATCAAGAGGTCAGTGATTTACCTTCTGGTGACAGTCAGTATGATATTGGTGCTACTGATTATACTCGTGACAATATATATAATGAGAAGATGTTTGTTCTACTATCCAAAAGAAACAGAGGTATACCCCCTGAAAGGTATTCAGCGGAATGTGTCCTGGACCTCTATCCCATAAACACAAGCAGGGGGGAGATCAGCGGCTGCTCTATGAGCCTTTTCAGTCTCTATCTTATAATAATCCATTTCGAGAACAGCTCGAGAGGTGAGTATGGTGCTAGAATGGCAGCCGACGATGAGCCTAGAAAAGACAAGAACATGGGAGAGACATCATCTGCCAAAAGTAAAGAGATTTGTCGATTGATATTCACAATCAAGTAAAAATCAGATGCTACTATTGAACGTTATAAAGTGAGATTGGTGGCTAAATTGTGTAATCAGTCATACAGTGCTGATTATTCAGATATATTTTCTCCTGTTGCAAAGGTAGATAAAATCACAATATTTTTCTCGATATCAGCAAACAAAGACTCGTTGCTTCTTCAGTACGATGGAAAAAATGCCTTCTTATAGGAAGATCTAAAAGAGGAAGTTTATATGATAGCACCTTCATTTGTTTTGCATAATTCCAAGAAAAGGAAGTATGTAGGTTCTGGAAGCTCTTTATGGGCTTAAACAGTCCCTACGTGCTTGGTTCGGATGATGTACCACGGATATAAAAAAGTACAGACACAGACAAAGTAATGCAGACGATATACTATTCTTTAACAAAAGGCGGGAGAAGATAACTTGCCAGATAGTCTATATATATGACATGATCATAACAGAGGAAGACGACGATGAAATTGATCCCCTTTGGGCGAATCTATTCAGAGAATTTGAGATGAAAGATTTGAGTGACGTGAAATACTTTCTTGGAGTTGAAGTACTTCGTTCAAGAAAAGGTATCTACATCTCTCGATGAAAGTACGTAGTGGACTTACTCACTCAAGTTGGCATGGTTGACTGCAAGCTTAGTGACACTCATGTGATAACTAATCATCGACTTTAGATGTTGAAGGATGGTATTCCAGCTGATAGGAGATAGTACCAGAGGCTAGTGAACACATGAGTTAGTTTATACATCGACCTTAGAAAGAACACATGGAGGCCGTGATGAAGATAGTGCTTTACATAAAAGGCACCGGATAGAGGCACATGTTTGACAGACATGGGCATTTAGATATTGAGGTATTTAGTGATGTTAAGTGGGCAGGAAATCCGAAAGCTAGACGATCACCTCATGATACTTTGTTTTAGTTGGAGGCAACTTGGTAAGTGGCGAAGCAAAAAACAGAAAGTAGTAATATTATCGAGTGCTGATGTAGATTTCACTTGCATTGCTAAAGGGATCATAGAAGTTCTCGGGATATAGAAGTTGATGACTGAGATTGATTTTTCACTAATACCTCCGACATGATTAATGTGCAATGACAAAGAAACTATCATCATCTCTGAAAATCCGAGTCAATACGATCAAACAAAACATGTTGAGGTATACATATACTTCATCAAAGAAAAAAATTGAATATGGACTTGTAGAGCTTCTGTTTGTGCGATCTAGAGATCCATTAGCAGATACCGTCACAAAGGCGGTCACTAGAAGAACTTTTGATTTTATACTTAGCAAGTTGGATTCTGGCAATTCACTAATCAATTTAAGGAGGAGTAGTAGAAAATATGATTAAGGTGTGATTGCCTTGAATCAAGAGATCACAACCAAAATGATCTCATATTTGATTGAACATAGATAGAGTTGTTATATATATATGTGTGTGTGTGTGTGTGTGTGTGTGCGCGCGCGTGTGCAAATCAATGAAAAATGATTTTATTCAAATAATGGAGTTCAGTTAACTTTGATATAAAAACCGATTTTTATTTTAATACAAAGTCACAGAAGATACAAATGTCGAATCTTAAACTAGATAGAGTCTTAAAAAAATTAATTCGTCAAATCATATAGGACAAAAATAATTTTTCCTATAAATAACTCTCTGTATCATGAAAACTGGAAGTTTAGTAGATCTAAGAAAAGAATTTGTAAGTAATGATAAAATAGATAATTAGTGTTCCGTTATAATCACATTCCTTTCCGTGTACCAACACCGCCCGCTCACCCATTTTCTTCACCACACTTTGCTCTCATGCTCATCCACTCTCACACAGAAAAATAAAATAATGTAATTTAAGAAGTTCAGCAACAAACTTTAATGAAAAACTTTAATTTTAACAGTTGAGTAATATTTTTCTTATCTGAAAAAAATCAAATTCAAATTTGTCTCTTAACAAAAGAGAAAAACAAATTAAGAAACGATATCCCACGTGTCCATTAAGGCCAGCAATATAAGGGGATTAGATTTTCTCACCCCAAAAGTCCTCACCGCACTCCTCATCGCGCGACACATGTCAGCAGGAAGGGGTGGTGAGGCTAGATACGGATGACCCTCATCTAGCCTCACCACCCCTTCCTGCTGTCACGTGTCGTGTGGTGAGGAATGCGGTGATGCTTTTACGGTGAGGGGATCATAACCCCAATATAAGACACCACTAACCAGTGGCGGACGCAGCGGCTAATTTTTGGAGGGGCAAAATTCACACTATGGGATCACCGTCCACCTTTTCGGACTCAATAGACATTCCATCGAATATCCGGCAAAAACTCCCTTACAATATAGATATATGCAAATATTATAACATAAAATCTAAACCAACACATCCACTCATCAAAATGCAACAATAATAAGCAACCATCAACAATATCCAACAAAAGTTATTCATAAGCAACATTAACAAGCAGCAATATCCAACAAAAGTTATTAATTTGACGCTCGACATACCTTTTATTACGAAATGAAGGATGAGCAGCAGGAGGAATTATCGGTGGCCGCAACAAATTTCTTCGAGTTCCCAAATTCTGAAATTGTTGCATAATGTTTTCATTTTGAAATGGTTCCAAAAACTTCCTTCTCGAAGTAAGCAGTAGTAAACAGTCCGATAGTAAGTCATCTCCCAATCGGTTACGCAGATCAGTCTTTATTATATTCATCGCTGAATGAAAACTTCTTTCCACACTCGCTGTTCCGACAGGTAAGATCAGTGCTAACTCGATGAGCCGATATACTAAGGAAAGTAATTGTGATAATTCAAACTCCACCATCTTCTTTGCAAGAACTCCAAAGATTATAATATGAGGAAAATACTTCATTTGATTTTCATATCACCAATGTAACTTTTAAGTTCATGGTTGAGCTCAATTCGATCCAATGGTAGTGAAATCGTCTAGATATAACTCAGCAAGGTGTAGCAATTGACTATGATCAAAATTGCAAAAGAATTGGAATGATCAAGGCACATCACACATCTAAGTAAATCTATGCTGGCTTCGGGTGAAGTTTGTATCTATTTCCTTAGCAATGGTGTCAATTACCTAAGATTTATATGGAAAAAAATCAAGATATAGACAAATCAATGATCAATAGTGTACGTATCAATTACAATGGATAGAAATTAAGTACCTTTACAAAAATTTCTGCGCGAAAATGATGAAAATATGTCGTCGATTCTCCATCATTGAGCTTTTTTCTAGAACGACCTTTAACAATATCATCCATGTTAGGCACATCAACTTGATGTTGTTCACAAAACTCAACAACTTCTTTCAACAAAGAATACCAACCACTTTGTCTATATTCTTGTAATTCATTTTTTTGTCACATTGATTCATATTAAGAGCACAACCTATGTGTTGGTCTCTTATTTGTAGAATCTTTGAAAGAGTATTTGTCATTCCCAAAATTTGCAACATAAACTTTCCGATAAATACAAACTCAAAAGAGTCCATCTTATCAACTAATCCTGATACTGTATTTCTGATTTTTATATTCTCACCATCTCTGTACAACCAGAATAGTACTTCTCCAATTGGATTCCATATTTCAAAAAGTCGGAGCAATGTTCTGTAGTGAGAACCTCTAGTTCCTAGTAACACACATATATCACATATCATGAGATAGTTTTGGGATTAAAAAACAGATACCTTAAATTTAGATAATCAAAAATACAACTGCATCTACCTACTACCTAATTTTTTTCTCCGAGTTGGGGGGGCGGCTGCCCCCCGTTGCCCCCCTGAACGCCCCCTGCCACTAACCAACATGAAATAAACCCACATACATTCTTTGCTAGTTTGAGTCAAAATTAGTCAAACTTAAAACTGTCTCACACAACTTGGATTGCGTTCAAGTCAACCAACGAGTTAATCTGCAAACATGTCTAACCCAGAAAAACGAATAATTTAGTTAATACAAAATAATTAACTTGATCATAACCTGTCAACCCGGCCACCCGGCCAACCCGGCCTGATATGGCATGGTATTTTGAAATTTTTACGTTGACTACTCAATTTTAACAGGACCCACATATCTGTCAGGTTGGGGTATAGAAACTGAGATAGGATCGCGTGACCGCGCGACACGTGCCATCATCTAGCCTCACCATCCTCCCCTTGCTGACACGTGTCGCGTGATCACAAAAAGGATGAAGAAAGTGGGGGTGAGGAGATCCCAACTCATAGAAACTATAACCCGTATATCTTTAAATTTGTCAACTTGTTAATGG
Source organism: Eustoma russellianum (assembly GCA_036186865.1). Classification (NCBI taxonomy): domain Eukaryota; kingdom Viridiplantae; phylum Streptophyta; class Magnoliopsida; order Gentianales; family Gentianaceae; genus Eustoma; species Eustoma russellianum. The sequence continues at coordinate 27,642,690 of AP025065.1, forward strand.
AAAACCATCAACCTGAACATGATCTATTTACCACGCTTACTGTCCATTGTTCTCATCCACCCTTTTGAGGATTATACTCCTTTTTAGTCTTTTATATCCAAAAGTATTTTTAGTAAAAGTAGAGATTTCCTTTTCTTGTCTTTTTTCCTGAAGAAAACTGTCAAATTATAAAAGATTTCGTCAGTCTTCGGCAGTGTCGCATGAGTTAGGTTTCCTTTCCGTGTTAAAAGAAGTTCCTATATGTTTGCCCCCAGGGGCATAGTCCAGTAGTAAATGGCAAAGGTGATTGGGGTTAGAACCCCGATGTCCCGAGTTCGAGTCCGTGTGGAGACAATCCTTGTTGAAATATTACAATGGTTGCCTCTGGGCTGGCTGAGTCTCGTGTGTCCTCTCCCTTTGCAAGGCTGCCGATGGAGCACATCCCTCGATTTACATCCCACCTGGCTAAGAGGCCTCTGGTACAGGTAGGGGGAGAACACACTCCCTCATCAAAGAAGTTCCTATATGTTTGCCGTTCCGGTTTATTTGTAATCTACAAGGCATGATTCACTAGCTAATGTGTTACTCTTTCTATTCTAAA
>AP025065.1:27651137-27731693 GCA_036186865.1 Eustoma russellianum
ATTAATGTTCATTTATTATCACTTCCTTCCCTCTACCAACTAATACATCCTCCTGTTGGCAAAAAGTTGAACCCAAACTCAAAGGGTCCTTACTGCCCCAGTTCCAAGAAGCTAGATGATGTAAATCAGGAGTCCAACGGCCTTCTAGATTGAGTGAGATCTTACACAGTTAACCACACAATGTGTCCCTTACAAATCAAGCCTTTGGCCTAGTAGCAGAGGAACATCCACATTGTGCGTGTCTCTTGATTTAAACTCATGACCTCTTGTTGACAATCTCCAATCCAAATACCAACTGAACTATGCCCTGGGACACTAACACCTCCTCCTCCTTCCATCCTCTCCACCCGCTCCCATGCTCATCCACTAGTCCACAATTTTTTTTTTAATGTAATACATAGTTGAACAATATATTTAGCATAAGATTATAATGTAACCGTTTGAGTAGTATTTTTTATCGAAAAACTCAGAAAAAGAATTAATCCATTGGTATCATCGAGCGTTTTTTTTATATTGTGAAGTAGCAGTTGTTCGACACAGCTTGACTTCATTATAGGTCATCGAGAAACAACCTATGTGTGTTTCTAATACATGGGTATGGTTGCGTACATCCGACCCTCATACCCTGCTGTAGACCGGAGCCTCTAATGCAATAGGGTAATTTTGTTGTTCTTGTGTATCATCCAATGTTTTTGAGGATTTATCCTCATTTTGTAGTCTTTTACATTCCAAAGTATCTTATTAAGAATAGACTATTAGTTTTCTTTTCTTTTCTTTTTTTTTTATGAAGAAGAACTATCAACATATATGTTAAAAAAAATCAAGACTAATGTTTTCATCGTGAAATTATAGTATAGAAGTGGTAACGTGAATGACGTGGATCAATAAAACATCATTCACGTTGCCATTTTCACGTTATAATCTCACAATATATTGCAATGCTCAAGAGTCAAAGTATACAGGATAATTACCTTTTCCCCCCTTATGTTTGACATAATCTCCAATACCTTCCTCAATGTTTAAAAATACACATTTACCTCCCCTGATGTTTGGACTAAAAAGTAAAATGGCATTTTAAAATCTAAAACAAAAAAAATTTAAGAAAAAGTCAATTATACCCTCCTCTCCCCTGACCCTTTCCCCTGGCCCGCCTCACCAGCCGCCTGAGGCCCCCTCCGAAAGCTTCTTCAACAACTTAACCTTCTTAACTTCAACCCTAATCTTTCAGCATCTCCCTTTCATCTTTATGCGGTTAGAGTAACAGAAAAGTATGCTATGCCATTTCTGCCAACAAACATGTCGAAAATTTACTGGTACCTATCTTCTTCATCTCCTTCGTCCCGTCCTTGGCTTGGACCTATCAAAGCCACTTTGTTTTGTCACTAGACTTTAATTATTGAGTTGTCTGCCACTGTTTTCAGTTTTGGTAATTACTCACATGTTATGAATTTTTGTAATTACTTTAGATCTTAGGAACAATTTTGGTGGCATGATCAATCCGAATTTTCCAAGGATGATCTAACACAGATAGTGAAAACACACGTAACAGCAGAATATTCTTACACTTGGAATTTCGTAAGGAAATGGTCTATCTAGTTTGTATTTGTTGTTTTTCCTTTTTCTCTGGAATTTCTTCTGTTTTATTCACTTGTCATCTTCATTGTTGGAGCTGGAATTGATCATTGAAGGGGAATCCGCGCCAAGGTTTGTGAATCTTTTATGCGTGCAATTGCTAAAACGAGTTTGTGGACAGCAATCTTGGGGAGGCTAGTAATATACAAATAGGAGAAGGTACATTTGGAGACACCAAAGACATATTTTTGGGAGAGTGCAGAGATGGGGGAGGTTAGGAAAATACAATCAGTGGGGGGGGGGAACACAGTTGGGGGAGTTAGAGAAATAGAAGAGGGCAATATTGAGGGTCAGTCAAAAGGTGACATTTCAATAAGAGGAAATTGAAATTAGAAGAAGAAGGTTATGAGAACTTTTAGCAATGGAGGAGGAGGCGGAGGGGCTGCTGGTTGGGGCGGTGGCTGGTAGAGACGGGGAATGGAAGAAGATGAATAGTGTAGGGGTAAAATAGGCAATTCATATTATATATATTTAGAAAACATTTTTTAATTAAATCAAGGGGGTAATGGTGTATTTTCAAACATCAGAGGAGGTAAGTGTGTATTTTTAAACATTAAGGAGGTTATTGGAGATTATGCCAAACACTGGGGGCAAAAAGGAATTATCCCAAGTATAAATGATATTGTTAGTCCTTCAGCAGTGTTGGATGAGTTAAGTTTTGTATATACGTTTGGTGATTGATTCGTGATCTAAAATGCATGATTTACTGGCTAATGTATTATGTCATTTATATTTCCTTAAAAGTTTATTTTCTGTATATGTTTTAAAAGCATGTAAAATTTAAAATACTTATGGAACAAGAATTATTAGTTTTACTTTTTAACTAATAAAATCTATATATATATATATATATGTATGTATGTATGTATGTATGTATGTATGTATGTATGTATGTATGTATGTATGTATGTATGTATATGTGCGCGCGGGGGCGGGGGTGGGTGGGTGTGCGAACATGTAATGTTTTGTAATGAATTATCAACGCACTTTTGTTTGATATTTCTTTATTGGTGGCTAGATCTTACTAGAACAAGAACCACTCATAGTTAAAGGACAATAGATGCTCGTGCCTTTCATAATTTAGCTAGGTAAAATCCTTAGCTGAATTCTTACTAAGTAATACTATGAAAACCTAAGGTAGATATGGAGGCAAAAGTTTTAGAACTTTCGAGTGCAAAAAACTTATGCAAACAAATTAAATGGTCGAAGATAATTATCTGATATTTTTTGTAAGTGAATTTTAATTGAAGTGACTTGACATAAATTCTTCACATATTTTAATCAGTTAACCAACAATTTTTCATCAAGGACCTATAATGAGTGATATTTCCTCCCTCTCAAAATAATAGTCACTTACGAGAACTCTAACTTATTAAAGTAACATCATTTAATGTAGTATATCTACCACCAAATCTCAATTTTACCCTTTGCTTGTTGTTGAGCATTTAGTTTGTTATTTTCTCATATAATTAATATGGCTAATGTTGGAAGATCACATCATCGTTAAAAAACTATAAATAAAAAGTGAAGATGTTTTTTGGCCACCCTAAAAAACTAAATATTATCTTTTTTAGACGGAGGGATGGTGTTATTACAAAGCATAACTGCACATGAATCCTCCCCAAGAGTAAAGCTCACATACTTAAGTCTCCACTGGATGAAGAACTCGAACGGGCATAACTATAGGCACGGATTTTGCCAAGGTCAAAGAGTTAGCGGAACTAAAAGGAGGGTCAACCAAAACGTTCCATGCACGAAATCTACAGGTTTTAGAGGAGCATTAGATGAGCCTAGAAGTATAGGCAACTTTGATTGCATCTTTTCATATGCTCAAGAATTATTTACAAAATAGAAGTTGAATGAGAGGGCCACTATTCCGCTAAAGTTGTGTAAAATCAAGGATTTTGAGAAGAATGATGAGTTCAAACCAATCATAGATTGTATAGATGTTCAAAAATGTAGAACTCTTTGGAATGAGAAGGAGATGAGCAAAATATCTAGGATGTAGAATGGACTATTTCATGAAAATTTGTAGGTGGAGTCACTAAATAATTTCTCTTATGCAGTCCACATTGTAATTTATAAATTTGAGTAATTAAATGCTTTCTTTTTATATCTTTTATGTGATCCTTTAGTTATGTTTATTGTCTTTTGATGATTACAAAAAAGAGAAAAAAGATGTGTGGGTTGGCATGTTTGATATGATATGTGGAATATGTGGCATATGATGCAATATGGGGTTGATATGGGTCGATATGAGCATGATATATATTTGAGATACGAGTGAGATATGTGACGCAATATATATTTGAGATATATGTATATAACAAATATGAATATTACATGTGTTGAGGGGGAGCGTGAATACTTTCACTAAGAAGAAATGTGATGTAAAGTGCATTTGATATCCATTTGGATGGGTATATTGCATTGACTCATGCATGGATGCATATGTAAGAATGACATGTTGAAGGTTAGCAAGAATACATTGACTAAGGAAGAGAATGTTTTGCACAAAACATAGTTTGAAAATCTTATTTGACAAAGTTTGGTAAAAGTGTCGATTTCAAACAAAAATTCTTTTAAAAGCATATAGTTTTGAAATCATCAAAAAGAGAGATTGTTGCAGTATGAATGTTTTTGATGAATTTAAAATATTGATATATTTCAAAAAGAATAGAAAATATTGATTTAAATTTGAGAAAAACAAAAGGTTTAAAACATTAAACATACATATCTGACATAGATCTATAAATAGAGATCAATGTATATGTCGATCTCTAAACATAGATCAGTATATATGTCGATTGCTACGCCGATTGATCGGCATGACGTGGATCTTTAAAAAATACACATTCATCGATCTATGTGAGTTTTGTCCAAAATAGGAGCACAATATCCAACGTGAATCTCTATGTCGATCGATGGACATGACGTAGATCTCTAAACAGAGATTGATGTCAGATAGATATATGATTTAGATCTCTAAATAGAGATCAACATGACATAGCCGTTGCAATCAGATCTACGGAGGATTTAAAGTGTTTTCTCTTTCCAATCTTTTTCAAATTGATTGCGCCTTTATGGCTAATGTCATAATGTTGTCTTGACTATTGTACACTTATGTAAGCTTCTCAAGGACGACTATTATTTATCAAATTAAGTATAGGATAGTTGAAAACAAGTTGGACTTCTCCAAACCAATTAATAAAGTACGAGACTTCCATGAAGGCTGCCAAACGGGATTCACACCTTCTATATATCAAAGAAGCTCAGAAGAGATATTTACACACTTTCATCATCTTCAAGCTTTATCCCCCATTGATATCAAAATCTCTCAAAAGTGCAAATGTGCTTAAAGCTCATTAAGCTCTTGTTATTTATTTTAATTGTTTTATTGTGATAGTATTGTAGTTTAAAAAAGATGAAATAAAAATATTTGATCTTTTTCTTGTGCGTTAGACCTATTTTGAAAATATCTTCACATCTTCTTCCAAAACCTGTTTGGCGAAAGTTTTTTTAGAACTTTGTTGAAGCTGCGAAGAAGCAAATAGAAAGCTCAAAGGCTCTTGCTTGTAATTGTTTTAGCAGTTGATGTTGAACAAGTTGTTGTAGCAACAAAATGTTGTAGTAGTTGTTGCTGTTATTCTTATCCTTTGTTGAAGGTAGTAAAAAAGCTATTGTTGAAAATCTACTTTCGAAACAAAGTGGAGTAGAGAAGAACAACTTAGTAGTTGAATGGACCTAGACATACCAGACGGGGAGTCCAACCATTGCATAGTATAATAGCTGAACGGTCCTAGAAAAACTAGTCCAAGAGTTCAATCATCAGATAACATAATAATTAAATAGTCCTGGACATTCTAATCCGGGAGTTCAATAATCATATAGCATATTAACTAAATGGTTCAACACAGACTAGTCCATAAATTCAGACGATGTAAAACTAGGGATGGTCCGACTAGTCTGGAAGTTCCATCAAAGGAAAGGGATCAATGAGTAATGAAAATAAAATGGTGCCATTGAAGTTATAGTCAAAGTCACTTGATATTAAGTTGGTTGTTGCATAATACAAGGTTAGGGTTTAGACAGTAGGGCACATTAGCACTGACATTGACATTGGAACTGTCATGTGTATGTGTACATGCTTACGTATAAAATAAATTTGTGAAAAATGGTAACCCTACTTTTTCATGAACATGTGGTTTTTGTTTATTACTTATCATTTCAGTACGTAGGTCATGAAGAGACGGTCAAAGTGATCAAGTATTATATGACATAGTTGTAGTTTTATATACAAATATGATGTATAGTTGTAAATATTATTTTCTTTAAGCTGTATTATGTATATTCTGAAAAGACCAAAAGGTATATCGCGTGTCGGTTGAAAATCAAAAACTGTATCGTGGTGTTTCCACTTAGTGTCTTAACATTTTTAATACAAATACATAACAAAAGAAAAAAAACATTTGGAGCATCGATTGCTGAGCTCTGCTTTGTGCTGAGCTCTGCTGTTCGGCTGAAGACATCCGTTGTTCTGCAGCCCTGCCGTACTGAGCTCTGCTCGGCTGAAGCGGTTGACAACACAACTCTAAGTTGTTGTGCTGAGGTGCCGAGATCGGAGGTCAATGATCAGCCCGGAACGCAAATATAATTGCGCTATCTAAACTATCTGTACCTAGAAGATCCATCCAGTCTGCCCAGGTCTAGGTTTAGGTCGGCTGTTACTATACAGAAGTCAATTTGTCTGAATTATTTTGAACAATTCTTAAGACGTTATTGTTTGATTCTATACTGATTCTTGATTGTTTCTGATTGGCAGAGACAAAATGGAGAACACGAATTCAAACTTAGTTCAAGGCGCAGACGTGCACAGCTCTGCTCCAATGCATCAAATGCTGGGGTGCCAAAGAACGCTCCTGCACAGGGTCCTGCTATGGCCCAAGTGGAGAAACCGGAGAAGTTCAGTGGGAGCTTCTTCAAACGTTGGCAGCAGAAGATGCTGTTCTTTCTGACTGCCGTGGGACTAGCTTCGTTTCTGACTGAGGACCCGCCTGTGGGGGATTCCGAGGAGGACCAGACCCAATCTATGGACTACAAACTCACTGTTGAGGCTTGGAACTTCAACAATTATGTTTGTTTGAGCCATATTTTGGGGTGCTTGGACAACTCCTTGTACGGTTTGTACTACACGTACAAAACCGCAAAGGGTCTGTGGCAGGCATTGGAAAAGAAATATCGTACGGAAGATACCGGCACTAAAAAGTTTGTTGTTGGCATTCCTGGATTTCAAGATGTCTGACTCTCGCACTGTTGTTTCTCAAGTTGAGGAACTTCAGACATTAGTAGCCGAGATGGAAGAAGAGGGCATGCTGCTCAGTGAATCTTTTATGGTGGCTGCAAAGATTGAGAAGCTACCTCTTTCGTGGAGGGAATTTAGAAGCTATCTCAAACACAAGCGAAAGGAGATGCCGTTGGAAGATCTGATTGTCCGACTCCGCATAGAGGAAGACAGTCGCAGATCTGAACAAAAGCCATAGACAAGTGATGGTCACGCCAAGGACCATATTGCAGAGGCCAAGAAAAAGAAGGGCCAGCTCGGGGTGAACAAGAAAGGCAAGCGGATAGCCAAGAAGTTCACCAGAAAATGCTACAACTGTGGCATTCAGGGGCATGTTAGCAATGAGTGCAGAAAGCCCAAGAAGAAGCAGACCAAGGCAAAGGTCAACATCGTCGATGCCATGGATGATCTGAACCTCTGTGCAGTGGTCTCAGAGTGCAATGCTGTGGGGAACATACGCGAATGGTGGCTGGATACTGGCGCCACTAGACATGTTTGCTCCAGCAGAACGGAGTACAAGTCCGGGAACAATGAATAGCTTTACATTGGGAACTCGGCCTCTTCAAGATTGAAGGCGAGGGCAAAGTTGTTCTGAAGCTAACCTCGGGGAAGCATCTGACTCTGCAGAATATGCTGCACGTCCCTGACATTCGTAAGAATTTGATATCTGGATCTCTTGTAGTCATGCATGGTTTTAGGCTAGTATTAGAATCCAATAAAGTCATTCTTTCGGAAAATTGCTTGTATTTTGGGAAGGGGTACTTGACTAATATGATGTTCAAATTAAATGTCATCCCTATTGTACCAAAGAAAGATTTGCCCCCAGAGGCTATAGGATCTGCAAGGCACCACTAGAAGGGGGGGTTGAATAGTGGATGCGAAAAATGTGGTTTTTAAAATTGTTTTAAACCAAAAACCCAACTTCTGAAAATAGTTTCTATTTTCAGGATCTGTTTTGAAACTTTTGAAAACTAGGTTACAGGTCTTCAAAAATTCTGAAATTTGGAGAGATCTTAGTCTCAAATGTTCTGAGTATCTCCTAAAAATTTCAGATTAAAATTCAACCTCTAACCCCTTTAAAAATTGTTAATGGTCAGATTGCGCAAATCAGTCAGAAACGGTAGTCTGATTTGAAAAATTAATTCCTATTTAACCGTAACTCCAAATGCTCTGAAAATTTAATGAATAAATCCTTTTTAGGTTTATTTAATTGGGTTGAAACAGTTTTGAAAAATTCTTTTGGAAAGATAGTCAAATACATTCAAAGTCTCAACCTTTGCAAGCCTGAAAATCAGACTGCACTAGTCTCAGATCGTTTGACGTTTGAATCACTTATACTTGTCCAAAAGGGTTGAAACTTGCGCCAAAAGAACCTTAAGACGTGTGGCTATATTTCCTGAAAGTTTCGTGATTTTTGAAATTCGTTTACTATTTTTACGAACGTGATAAATATGATGCACTGTGCTGGAAACTGAAAGTAAGTGCTGAAAGTAGAGAACACATGGAATTTTATACTGGTTCGGTTAAAACAACCTACTTCAGTCTTCGAGGACACCTTCCTCGGTTAGCAATAATCACAAAATACAAATAACACCTTACCACACAGGGTTGATGGAGTTACACACCAACTTCAACCCTTTACAAACCTTGTATGTGAATACAACGATCACGAACACTACCACCTTGCAAATGCAAGATTGATCACACCTTCATCAATCTTTTACAACAATAAAGAGTATATGGTGGTATGCAAGAAGCCTATTCAACATGTATGAATAATAATACAATAGGCTTTTAGAGAGAAGAAAGAAAGAAGTGTAGAAGGAGAGACTAGAAAACATTTTTGATCTTGTAAGCTTGTAAGAATTGTCTTGTATTTTTGTTTGCTCTCCTCTTTCCTTTTATCACTAGTGGCCGCCCCCTTGATGCCTTCTCCTCCTCTTGAAAATTATCTTTTAAGTCCTTGGAAGAGTATATTGCATCATTGTGACATTTCCTTGCTTAATTGGCAACTCCTCATTGGATGCTCATTAAGCTCTTGCTTACTTGGCACTCATTTGATTGGATGGAAGTTGTCACCATTTGATGACTAGACAAATCTGAAAATAAACCTTAAAAATTTGTGCCAATTAGCCATAAAAGTGTTGCCATAATTCATATAATAATCCCACGTAATTAGCAAGACAACTAATCACCCATTTCCTTGCAAAAATCGGCCATTATGCCTCTCCACATGCTGAAATTTCAGCATGTGTAACATTCACACTTTATTCAAATTGTTGCCAAGTTTGCATTTGATTAATTCCTTGAAAATAAAGAATAAATCAATCATCATTTAGTACATAACATTTCAACTAATTTTGGAATAAAAATTGGTCACCAAGAAGCCACAAATTCAGCCACATCCATTTACACACATGCTGAAATTTTCAGCACATGTGATATTTGAAAATATCACTTGATTATTTCCATAATATGTTTAAAACATTGTCATACTATCTTTCAATTAATCCACATAATTCAAAGTGGTAAATATGACATAATTTAGTGAAAAAATCGGCCAGCCATATTACACATGCTGAAATTTCAGCATGTGTCACAAATGTGACAAAGTTTGAAATGTTACCTTGTGTAGCTCATTTCTTTATGTCACCAACATTGTATGCTTCATTCTTGGCCAATCAAGATGCCAACAAAGCTCCACATATGCTCCAACATGGCTGAGCTAGGCGTGTATGATAAATATACATGTGCTGAATTTTATTTTTGTAAACTTTGTGAAATAGTGCACATATAATTATACACATATGGTATATTCCAATCAGCCATTAATTGATTTTTTTAGAACAATTTAGAATGTATAGAATATGTAAAAAGTGTCTAGATACATGTTATATGCCATGCCAAAAATGTTCCATGTGTCGTGTTCGTAGAAAACCGAATTTTCGACGTTTGTCGATTACCCGATTTTTCTTAGATTAAATTCCAAATTTTTGCACATGTTATATATATTATTTTACACATAATATACATAAATTAAACTTTAATATTCAGCACTTAGGGCTGATTAAAGTGGCGCCCAACATGTGACAAAAATTGAATTTGGAATCTCCACAATTTGGCCTTAATTGAGGGTGATTTGTGTGTGCCAACATGGAATGATTTTATGGCTGTATATACCATGTAAGCCACGAAATTTGTGGCCATTTTTGAAGTGTAGGGGCTGGCCATCTATATATGGTAAGTACGTGACACGTTGGCGAAGTTTCAGTATTCACCCGATACGACAATTTTTGGTTTAGAACCTTTTAACGCGTCGTAATAAATTTGTCATCACCATTACTTATATCACATGATATAAGACCTGAATATACTCATAAATATGAGGTAAATATAGTGGTGTGACGTTAACGTACGTTCGTAAAATATGTAACGTGTCGGTAGTACGTTGGAACATATGTGTATAGTGCCTTTTTAAAAAAATCTGAATATATATAAAAATATATATATAAACGTGTATAATGAGAGGGAAGAAGACTTTCCATTCTTCAATTTGTTGCATTTGTGCCTTCTCCAAATATATCACCATTTAATGAACTACTTAGTTCATTTAACTAAATACTTCACTTAGTGAACTAGTTTAGTTCATTAATGGTGGCACCTGAAAATAGTTCAAACACAACAAATGTTTGCCAGTCGATGTAAGCTTTAAAGCTTCATGGCTTGTTAGTATGGCAACAATATATATGAACTATACAAGGAGGTTTCATGCAAAAACGTGTCAAGTCATAAAATGTGTCATGCATTTCTTTTGGTTTACGTTATTTAAATCATGCATTTTGTAATCATTCAAACCCCTTTTTCTCAACAATCTCCCCCTTTTGATGATTTACAAAATAACCTACGTTCATAATTTAAATTTTGTCGCTCCCCCTCAAATCATGCACAAATTCAAATATTTAATTTTGAATTTCTCCCCCTTGATTTGTGCAATCAATCTTTCTATCTCCCCCTTAAATCATGCATTATATCCCCTTTATTTTGGAAAGACAATCAAAAGCGCATGTAAAGATGAAGATAAAAAAATCAGGCATTTAAAATAATATCAAAAGTGCGTTCTTAAGGGTTATTTATTCAACCCTTTGAGAATGTCCCTTTTGGTACCTAAATTTGGGTGATCTTTCTAGGTCTTCCAAAAGGTGAGAAAGGTGATGAAGACACAACATAATATACTTTAGGGGCAAATGCGTTTGGCCTTTGGCCGAGAATCCCATCATGCATACAATATGGTTTTCGTTTTTGATATGTATTTCGGTTTGTATGCACGGGGAGTGATTTAGATGCATTTTTATGGTATGAATGTCGCATATGCATCAGTGGATTTCTTTCATATCTATATGGCATATGATTGCACTTTGTATAATATGAAGAATAAGAAGCACGATGAGATGAGATGAGTGGTGTACTAGCCTTCTTCTTAGGTTGTATAGTTTCATGCGGTTTCATAGATGTAGATAAAATCAATTTTGTAGCCTTAATTTGAACTTTATTTTCTTTAACGTATCCTACTTTGGTTTTATCATTTCCATCCTTTTGAAAAGAGATAAGATGATCTAGAATGCAAGTATCCGTATCAAATTGTTTTCTAGTCTTTTCTAGATCTTTGTTTCTTGATTTCAACTTTGAAATCTCGGCTTTCACTTCAGTGTTCTTGGATGTCAATGATGAAATTTCAGACTTTAATGAATTTATGATGCATGACGACTCTTCTTTTGAATCGTTTAATTGAGTAACAAGATTCGTGTTAGAAGATTCTAACAACTTCTTGTCTTCAATTAATTGTTTCTTTTCTTTTGCGAGAGTCTTAGAGAACTTATGCAACTCTAAATATTGACTAAATAAATCATCGTAAGAACATTCAGAATCAGAATTAGAGTCGGAAGATATCTCATTTGATGTCTTAGATGTAAAGCATACTTGTGCCTTTTGTTCTTCCGCATCATCAGTCTCAGAGTCGGATGTGTCACTCCAAGTGGAGGCCTTGAGAGCTCTTTTCCTTTGCTTAGGTTCTGAGACGAGTCTATTTTTGGTCCGATCCTTGTCAAGGTATTTGTTTGTTTGTTTGTCCTGTTTCGGACAATCATATGACAAGTGTCCAGGTTGTCCACATTCATAACACTTTATTTCCTTATTTTTATTTCTATGATCCTTAGATGAAGTAGACTTATGTTTATTTTTAATCGATTTTCTCAAGATTTTTCTTAATCTTTTAGCCATCGTGATTAAATCCTCATCATCGGAATCTGTGTCACTATCATCTACGACGTATTCATTTGATTTAAATTCTATAGCCTTATCATTTTTAGACATAGACTCAGAATTTCTTAAAGTGAGTTTGTTTTCATATACCTTTAAAGATTCGATTAGTTCCTCCATTTTTATTGATTTCGTTTCCTTACTTTCCTCTATTGCTGTGACTTTAGGGTCCCATTCAGATGGAAGACTTCATAGTACCCTCTGGACCTTTTCCTGCATGGAGAAAGCTTTGCCAAGAGACTCAAGAGAATTATAGATGTTAGTCAATCGTAAATCCATCTCAACAATAGACTCATTTGGCAATAGTTTAAAGGACTCAAGTGTAGACATAAGCATATTAATCTTGGACTCATTTACTTGGCTAGTCCCTTGATGTTTCATTTCAAGAATTCTCCACATCTCTTGAGCACTAAAACTTGTCCAAAAGGGTTGCAACTTGCGCCAAAAGAACCTTAAGACGTGTGGCTATGTTTCCTGAAAGTTTTGTGATTTTTGAAATTCTTTTACTATTTTTACGAACGTGATAAAAACGATGCACTGTGCTGGAAACTGAAAGTAAGTGCTGAAAGTAGAGAACACAAGGAATTTTATACTGGTTCGGTTAAAACAACCTACTCCAGTCTTCGAGAACACCTTCCTCAGTTAGCACTAATCTCAAAATACAAATAACACCTTACCACACAGGGTTGATGGAGTTACACACCAACTCCAACCCTTTACAAACCTTGTATGTGAATACAACAATCACGAACACCACCACCTTGAAAGTGCAAGATTGATCACACCTTGATCAATCTTTTACAACAATAAAGAGTATATGGTGGTATGTAAGAAGCCTATTCAAGATGTATGGATAATAATACAATAGGCTTTAGAGAGAAGAAAGAAAGAAGTGTAGAAGGAGAGACTAGAAAACGTTTTTGATCTTGTAAGCTTGTAAGACTTGTCTTGTATTTTTGTTTGCTCTTCTCTTTCCTTTTATCACCAGTGGCCGCCCCCTTGATGCCTTCTCCTCTTCTTGAAAATTATCTTCTAAGTCCTTGGAAGAGTATATTGCATCATTGTGACATTTCCTTGCTTACTTGGCAACTCCTCATTGGATGATCATTAAGCTCTTGCTTACTTGGCACTCATTGATTGGATGGAAGTTGTCACCATTTGATGACTAGAAAAATATGAAAATAAACCTTAAAAACATGTGCCAATTAGCCATAAAAGTGTTGCCATAATTCATATAATAATCCCACGTAATTAGCAAGACAACTAATCACCCATTTCCTTGCAAAAATCGGCCATTATGCCTCTCCACATGCTGAAATGTCAGCATGAATAACATTCACACTTTATTCAAATTGTTGCCAAGTTTGCATGTGATTAATTTCTTGAAAATAAAGAAGAAATCAATCATCATTTAGTACATAACATTTCAACTAATTTTGGAATAAAAATTGGTCACCAAGAAGCCACAAATTCGGCCACATCCATTTACACACATGCTGAAATTTTCAGCATTTGTGATATTTGAAAATATCACTTGATTATTTCCATAATATGTTTAAAACATTGCCATACTATCTTTCAATTAATCGACATAATTCAAAGTGGTAAATATGGCATAATTTAGTGAAAAACTCGGCCAGCCATATTACACATGCTGCAATTTTCAGCATGTGTCACAAATGTGACAAAGTTTGAAATGTGACCTTGTGTAGCTCCTTTCTTTATGTCACCAACATTGTATGCTTCATTCTTGGCCAATCAAGTTGCCAAAAAAGCTCCACATATACTCCAACATGGCTGAGCTAGGCGTGTATGATGAATATACATGTGCTGAATTTTATTTTTGCAAACTTTGTAAAATAGTGCACATATAATTATAGACATATGGTATATTCCAATAAGCCCTTAATTGATTTTTCTAGAACACTTTAGAATTATAGAATATGTAAAAAGTGTCTAGATACATGTTATATGCCATTCCAAAAATGTTCCATGTGTCGTGTTCGTAGAAAACCGAATTTTCGAAGTTTGTCGATTACCCGATTTTTCTTCGATTAAATTCCAATTTTTTGCACATGTTATATATATTATTTTACACATAATATACATAAATTAAACTTTAATATTCAGCACTTAGGGCTGATTAAAGTTGCGCCCAACATGTGACAAAAATTGAATTTGGAATCTCCACAATTTGGCCTTAATTGAGGGTGATTTGTGTGTGCCAATATGGAATGATTTTATGGCTGTATATACCATGTAAGCCACAAAATTTGTGGCCATTTTTGAAGTGTAGGGGCTGGCCATCTATATATGGCAAGTACGTGACACGTTGGTGAAGTTTTGGTATTCACCCCATACGACAATTTTTGGTTTAGAACCTTTTAACGTACCGTAATAAATTTGTCATCACTATGACTTATATCATATGATATAAGACCTGAATATACTCATAAATATGAGGTAAATATAGTGGTTTGACGTTAACGTACGTTCGTAAAATATGTAACGTGTCGGTAGTACGTTGGAATATATGTGTATAGTGCCTTTTTTTAAAAAAATCTGAATATATATAAAAACGTGTATAACGAGAGGGAAGAAGACTTTCCATTCTTCAATTTGTTTCCTTTGTGCCTTCTCCAAATATATCACCATTTAATGAACTACTTAGTTCATTTAACTAAGTACTTCACTTAGTGAACTAGTTTAGTTCATTAATGGTGGCACATGAAAATAGTTCAAACCCAACATATGTTTGTCATTTGATGTAAGCTTTAAAGCTTCATGGCTCGTTAGTACGACAACAATATATATGAACTATATAAGACAGGTTTCATACAAAAACGTGTCAAGTCATAAAACGTGTCATGCATTTCTTTTGGTTTACGTTATTTAAATCATGCATTTTGTAATCACGCAAACCCCTTTTTCTTAACAATCTCCCCCTTTTGATGATTTACAAAATAACCTACGTTCATGATTTAAATTTTGTCGCTCCCCCTCGGTTGCTGAGCTCTGCTGTTCGGCTGAGGACATCCGTTGTTCTGCAGCTCTGCTGTGCTGAACTCTGCTTGCATGAAGCGGCTGACAGCACAACTCTCAATTGTTGTGCTGAGGTGCCGAGATCGGAGGTCAATGATCAACCCAAAACGCAAATATAATTGCGCTATTTGAGCTATCTGTATCTAGTAGATCCATTCAGTCTACCCAGATCTCGGTTCAGGTCGGCCCTGACCTCGGCAGGTCGGCCGTTACTGTACAGAAGTCAATTTGTCTAAATTATTTCCAACAAAAATTATTAGTTCACTTTTAACTTCTTTAAATGGAAAGCTGGATGACTCTATTTACTCTAATGTTGAATGCAAAAGATGTGCTCTAACTCTAGGGTCTCCATTGTCTAATCTCATAAGCTTCGTGAAAGATGTAAATCAGGATCACTCATTAGTCTTCTAAGTGAGAGGAATTGGAGCGCGCATAAGATGCCCAGGCCTAAACCTATCTGACATAGAGAGTTGACATCAAGACACAAACACCATACTACTGCTATCAAGATTCAAACTTACAACTTTATATGTAATCTACTACAAGAACACCAATTGAGCTAGTCTTGGGGTAACTGTATATTGTCATTTGACTAGCTGTTGTGGTGGATGGTTACCATAGGGCATACGCAAAGTAAAGGAAAATATGCTAGCATAGGCTGCATCGGGGAGCGCCTATTCATATCACATGTTACACTAATTTGACAGATTATGCTCCTATCATAAACTAATAAATTAGGGCCACTTGGTTACATGGCCATGCAGGACTTGAACTCTTATACCTAGTACACATACCCCTTGGTATTGCAGTTGCACGATGAAGTTTGTCAATTAGAAATCCAATCAACTGCAAGCGATACGGTTTTGTTGTGGAAATCCATAAATAGATGCATCTTGCTGATTACTAGAAGGCAGAGATGTTGAGGTAACTACTAAAAGAAGCATATAAAAGTGTTTTAGATAGTGCTACAAATCGATCTATATAAGACATATAAGAAGATTGAATTGGAAAATTGAGTGAAACATGAATTAAACAGAATTCAACAAACCTTGAAATTGAACATCATCGAACGTTCGGCGAAACGATGACGAAATCAGAGTTGAGAATCTGAGGCTCATAAACGCCTGACCGAACATTTGGTGAAAGTCACCAAACGTTCGGTGATATGTTTGGCAACCTCAGCAGTGGTGTCTTTTCATGAGTTGATTCATCTTTTGTATCATAGGACATCTCGTTTCAATCTAGAACAGTCATAAGCTGACTTAAGAAGTTAAATTATCAGAGAGGTTTTAAATTAAAATCTTGTTTGTAAACAAAATCTATAAATACAAGGATCCTAAGTTTTGAAAGATATACTTTTGAAAAATTTGAAAAATCATGCAAAATTTCTCTTCCTATTCCATTTCTTCTTCTTTTCTCTCATACTAAACCTTCTTATTCACATTCAAACTTCTTTTTGCAGCAAGTGAACAGAAGTAAATTGTTATATCGTGGAAAACATTTGTTAGTAGTTCACCTTGCTCACCAGTGGAAACATAATTGCTTTAAGGATAGTGTACCTCTTGAATTATGCCTCGAATATTTACTCCTTTTGTGTTTATATCTTTTCGTTTGGCTACTGTATCTAGTCATATTTTCCAACAATCTCAAAACAGTTTTGTAAAATCTATTGTTCTTGATATGTCGAAGTTGGAGCCATTTGATGGCAGATACTTCAAAAGATGGTCTGAAAAAGTGTTTTTCTTCCTTTAGATGCTTTCTATCTTTTATGTCCCTACAAATGAAAAACCAACTAATACAGCATAAGCTCTCAAGTACGAGGCTGATAAATATCACATGTAAAAGACATATTCTACATTTCCTCTTTGATTCTTTGTTTGACATGTATGTTAAATTTAGGCCAGTAATGGAGACACGGAAAGCTCTCTAAAACAAATATGGTTCTGAAGATGTCGGTAAACGTATATATGTGGTCAGTCAATTTCTCAAGTTTCAAATGGTGGAGCATATATCCATTAATGATCAAATTCACCAATTCCAATAATTGCTGAACAATCTTGAATAATAAGGCATCAAGATCAACGAAACATTTCAAGCCGCCTCCTCGCTTGAAAAGTTACCTTTTTCTTGGAGCAAGTATTAAAATAGAGGCAAGCATGATGATGCAAAATCTCTACAGATAGTGTCATAAAGAATATTTGTGTATAGAAGAAAATAATAGATTGAAAAATGCAAGTGGTGATGAAGGGGAGATGAATTTTAACATAATGGAGCATAAACCAAAGAGATAAAAGGTTCAAATCAACAACTTAAAAGGTGTCAAAGATAAGGCCAAAATGCAAGGTCAAAATCAATGCAAACCAAAAGAAGTTGGGTGTGTGGAAAGCTCAAACATAGGGTAGCCTACTGTAACAAACGGTAAGGACAAACAAGCAACCAAGCCAACCTTGTGGAGGACATACTGAGGACGAAGAAATCATCATAGCAGTCATCTTCTCTGAGGTAAACCTTGTTGGTGGTGCAACGGAATGTGTGATAGACACTGGAGCCAAAAAGCATATTGTTACTGTAGAGATCAATTTCTTGATTATCAAAAAATAAACAGTGGTGAACAAGTTTTCTTAGGAGATGCAGAATGATTCCATTTAATTGAGAAGGGAAAAGTGCTCCTCAAGTTAACTTTGGGCAAAGGCTAGAGTTGGCAATGTGCTTCATGTTCCTACTACATGCAAGAACTTGATTTTTTGGAGAACTTCTCAACAAAGCCAATGCTAAGCCTGTCTGATTTTGATAAACTTGTACTTTCTAGGAACGGAGAGTTATTAGGAAGATATTTTGCTCTGATGGGTTATTTGTATTTGATACTGAATGAATTGCTACTAAGAATGCATCTAGTTCTATGTATCTTGTTGATTATCTTGATTTATGGCATGCTAGATTGGGCCATGTTAATATAATGCAATAAAAAGATTAAAAATCATAAATGTGATGAATATCACTAATAAAGATAAATTTGATAAGTGTCAATATTATGTTGAAAGAAAACATCATAAGAAACCCTTTAAGGCCGTTGAAAGAGTTTCATAAAAGTTAGATCTTATTCATATTGATTTTGGAGACTTCAAGAATCATGTAAGTAAAGGAGAAACCCGATATGACATAACCTTTATTGATGAGTTTACTAGCCACACTAAAGTATGCCTGTTAAGCAATAAAGATGATGCTGAAAATATGTTTATGAAACATAAGCATGAATTTGAGAATCACTAGACAAGAAAATTAAGAGATTGAGAACCCATAGCGGAGGCAAATATAATACAAACTCATCACAAAACTTTTGTGAAGATAATGGTATCATTCATGAAGTTACACCACTTTATACCCCTCAATCTAATGGATCTATTGAAAGGAAAAAAATAGAACTCTTAAAGAAATGATGAATGCATGCTAGTTAGCTTCGGATTGCCTAATAATTTGTGGGGAGAAGTGATTTTGACAGCGTGTCATGTGTTAAATAGAATACCTCACAAGAAGACAAATAAAACTCCTTATCAATTGTACAAAGGCTATAAATCTAACTTAGAATATTTGAAAGTGTGGAGATGTCTGGCAAATGTAGGAGTTCAAGGATTTCAAAAGAGTAGAATTGAGTCTAAGACAAACGATTGTATATTTATTGGCTATGCTTAAAATAGTGTTATATATAGATTTTTAATAACTGATAATAGCTCTATCATTGAATCAAATGATGCTGAGTTTTTTGGGCAATTCTTCCCTATGAACGTCATATAATCAATTCTAGATTTGAAAAAGGTGAGTCAAGTAAGTCGTTAATTGATAAGTATATTGATTCTCCTACAAAAAGTAAGAGACAAAGAATTAAGAAGCCTTTCAGTAAGGATTTTACTACTATCTTTATAATAGAGGAAGATCCTAAAACTTATAAAGATGCTATGAAATCCATAAATGCTAGTTTTCAAAAAGAATCCATAAATAACACCTGGGAACTTATAAGACTTGCCTAGAGGATGCAAACCTATTAGCTGTAAATGTGCCTTTAGAAAGAAACTAAAGGTTGATTGTACAATTGATAAGTTTAAGGCTATACTAGTTGCCAAATGTTATACACATCAAGAAGGAATAGGTTTCTTTGACACATATTCTCCGGTTGCTAGAATAACAATCATTATAGTGTTGGTGGCTTTAGCTTCTATTTATAAGTTTGTAATAAACTAAATGGATGTTAAGAGGCTTTCTTAAATGGAGATTTAGATGAAAAAATATATATGCATCAATCAGAAGGCATGATAGTTCAAGGACAAAAACATAAAGTATATAGACTTAAGAAGTCTTTATATGGTCTTAAACAAGCACCCAAACAACGGCATGAAAATTTTGATAATGCTATGATAACTAATGGTTATATTGTAAACTAAAATGAATGTTGTGTTTTAGTACGTTTTTAGATATTCATGGTGTTAATGAGTTTTTTTTATTATATTGATGACATGTTGATATTTGGAACTAACTTGAATGTAGTTAAAAGTACTAAATTATTTTTGTCCTCTGTTTTTGATATGAAACACATAGAAAATGCAGATTTGATACTTGTGCTTAAACTAGTTGACAAATATGAGGGAGGGGGTTACATACTTTCTCAAGCACGTTATGTTGATAAGATTTTGAGAAAGTTTAATCATTTTGAAGTCAAACCTTTGAGTATCTCTTATAACCATACTATTCATTTGAAAATGAATAGGAAGAATAGTGTATCTCAATGTGCGTATGCTAGACTAATTGATAGTGTAACATGGTTAATGAATTGCACTAGACCCGATGTTGCATATATTGTAAATAGACTTGCAAGGTATACTCATAATCCAAGTGAAGAACATCGGCTTGCATTAAAGAGATTACTGAGATATCTTAAAGGTATAATTAACTTAGGACTTTTGTTTAGTGGATTTCTAGCAATTTTAGAAGGATATTGTGATGCTAATTAGATGACAGATAATGATAAAATAACTTAACCAATAGTTATGTATTTACATTTGGATAGTGGTGCTATTTCTTAGAAATCTCCTAAACAAATTTGCAAAGCAAATTCGACTATGGGTTCTGAATTTATTGCTTTAAAACTTGCTAGTAGAGAAGTTGAATGGTTAAAGAATTTACTTGTTGATATTCTTTTGTGGCCTAAACATGTGCCTCATAATTCTATACATTGTAATTCACAGGCAGCAATCGCTCTAGCGAAGAATAAGATATATAATGACAAGAGCTGGCATATCTGTTTGAGAAACTATATTATGCATGAGTTGATTAGTTTTGGGGTAATTAACTCGGAGTTTGTAAGATCCTAGTTTAACTTGGCTGATCCCTTAACTATAGGACTAAAGAAGAAGTTAATCCATGGAACATCGAGGGCGATGAGACTTATTCTATTTGATGTGAACTCTCTATGATGGCAACCCAACTCACTTTAGTAGATGTCCTACAAATAGAGTTCAATTTGGTAAAAACAAATCATATAAGATTTCTACTCATCATTATCGAAATAGTCACTCCCTATGGTGTTGTGCTCGCTGCAAGTTTGTAAGGGTTAGATTTTAAGAATCTCTTAATGAAATTCATAGCCATGTTATATTGTGGTATGTGGAGTACGCACTTGATGAATTTCACCTATATAAGTGGAGGTGGTGCTGCTTCCTATGAGAGTTTGGAATACCTCAGTAGAGCGCTTATGAAAACTTAGGACTGGGTGCATGGTTAACTCCGCACAACATTGAAAAACTTGTAAGAAGTAGATTATGATATATCTTTTGGTTGTTCATATTATTAATAGTAAAATACGACTCAAGACTCTAGTATATCTTATTTCCGTTTATATAACTCCAGTTGTACTACCAGGGGTTCACGCTATATGTCATCGTATCCATTATGTGATCTTCGTTTAATATCAGATACGTTAGTTTCTGATTGATTATGCCTGTCCTTATATAAATTTGGATCATGCAGGGATTGTTCGAAAAAGCACATGAAAGTGGTTTAGATAATGCTCCAAATCTATATAAAACATGTAAGAAGATTGAATTGAATAATAGAGAGAAACATTGATTGAATTGAATTCACTAAACCTTTGTTGAAGAAATCAGAGTTCAGAGTTAGAAACTGAGGCACAACAAACACTTGACCGAGTGCTTAAAGCCGCCAAACGTTCGCTGATAGCGTTCGGTGACCTCTGTACTGGTATCTTTTCATGAGTTGATGCATTTTTTGCATCTCGGGACATCTCCTTTCAATCTAGAATGATCATAAACTGACTTAGGAAGTTAAATTCTATAGAGAGATGTTGAATTAACATCTTGTTTGTGAAACAAAATCTATAAATATAAAGATCCTAAGTTTTGAAAGATATACTTTTGAAAACTTTGAAAAACCCTGCAGAATTTCTGTTACTCATCTTCTTCTTCTTTTGTATCATATTAAATCTTTTTATACACAAGTTTAATCTTCTTCTCGAAGTGCAAGTGAATAGAAGTAAGCATTTATATCTTGAGAAGCATTTGCTAGTAGTTCACCTTGTTCACTGGTGAAAGCAGAATCGCTTTAAAAACTGTGTAACTCTTGAATTACGTCTCAAATGTTTTCTCTTTTTATGTTCATATCTTTGTGTTTGGTTACCGTATCTAGACATATTTCCCAACAGTAACTTGGTTCTAGCTTTCATGCACAACCAGTTGACCACTACAACAATGTGCAAGTTCTTCCGGAATGCATATATGTCCTAAATATTATTATTAATTGAAGAATTTGATTTCCTAGATCTATAACCAAATGAAGATCAAATTTGATTCCCTATAACTATAGAGTGAAAGGATTCTGAGGGGAATTTCGCACTTTGCTGCCTCTTTTTGCATGTTGAGTGGATTGGAATGGATCAAAAAAAAGGAACATTCCCCGATCTACCAGGACCACATTTGCATTCAACCTTCTAGAAAGGCATTACACGGATATAGTGGGATAGGATCCCCTCAACGCAAATGAGGTGCGGTGACGCATGACCGTGCGACACGTGGCAGCAAGAGGGGTGGTGAGGTTAGATGATGGTCACCCGCATCTAGCCTCTCCACCCATCTTTCACTACAAAAAAAAGGCTAATTACCGACTGCCTAGAACAGTCGGTAAACTCTAAAAAACGGTCGGTACCGACCGTATAACGGTCGCTAAACATCAGTCGGTAAACAGTGGTTGGTAAATGAATTTTGCGACTGTTTGAAAGCGGTTGGAAAATAGCGACGGATTTAGCAACTGTACAGAGAAACGGTCGCAAATTACCGACTGTTTACACTGTCGCAAATTACCGACTGCTTTGGCGCTCGAAAATTAGCGACGGCTTTGACCGTCGAAAATTAGCAACTATTTTAGCTGTCGCGAATCAGCTACTTTTTTAGCGGTCACAAATTACCGACTGTTGTATGGGTCATCAATTATCGACTGTTTTATCAGTCACAAATTACCGACTGCTCTCGCAGCCGCTAATTACCGACTGTTTTATCGGTCTCAAATTACTGACTGTTTTAGCAGTCGTAAATTACCGATTGTTTGATCGGTTGCAAATTAGCGACTGGTTTAGCGGTCTTAAATTACCGACTACCTTATCAGTTGCAAATTACGGTTGTAGATTACCGACTGGTTAGCGATTGCATATTAAAATGACAGTTGTGCGGCATTAATGTTAGCAATGCTTCCAACGGTCGGTAAAAGTGAAAAACGATCGCTAATTTTGAGGAGAAAAAAGCCTTAAATATTCAAATATTAAATAATCCAATTATAAATTTAAAATCCAATCAAAACATATGACAACTGCAATTCTAATGAACCAAAATACAAATATAACAAACTAAAATACTAATTCAATATTCAAAAACACATCTCCGGTTTGAACATCAAATTCAAATATCCAACAATACTACTTCAAAAACAAAAGTCTGGTAGTATTCCATAAAACATTTAATGGACTAAATAGGGACCCATGATATTAATCAACAGAGGAACCACTAAGTCACCATCACTTTCCAATCAACGACAAGTCAACATGTACTTCTAGGTCAAATAATCCAGACTAGAGCCCTGCAATATAACCGAAAGTAGGATTAAGCCAACAGGTCAAGAATACACAACAAAAGCAATAAAATCCATAAACATTAGCATTGAATGCAGAAACTAGATCATGACAACACAACAAAGAAACAGAAGATAAAAGTTCTCATTAGGAGAAACAACATCCGATCCGGTGCACATTTATCTGAAACTAAAATATCTACCTTCAACAGCATAAGAAGTCCACCAAAGGAAGCCAGCATCACTCTGAAAGCTAGCCATCAAATTAGCCTTGCATATACCACAGATCAGATTAACTAACACTCCGAAAAAAGACTATATCAAAAGAAATAATAAATTTGTATGATACTAAATACAAGCAAAAGTTAGACAATAAATCTCTAACCATTATAGCATTCTACTTGTAATATCTGTTACTTCAACTTTCAGTCACACAGCATATGAAACCAATTTAATGCGCTTGGGTAAGGCAGTATCATCAATTTCCCATATGGGTAATTTTCTAGTTCAAATCAGATAAACGTGATTCCTAGTTGCCGCTGCACCTGCCGCCGCCGCCGCCGCCGCCGCCACCACCACCACCTTCAGATTCTTCTCTAAGCTGAAGAATCTGCTGCTCTCGCCACTGCCACCACCACCTCAAGGTTAACTCACATGCTAAGTTTCATACAAATTATAAATCAAAGATGATCACCAACTCTGTTTTTCTAGTAGGCATCATTCACGTAGAACTTTAGGCTAAAGGCATCAATTTCAGTAAGTTCTTTTCGAAATTGTCTTGATGCCCTTCCAGAATTTTCACACATCGATTCTGAGGGGCATATGTTGGCCGCATAGTTCTATAATAAGAATCCAATTCTTCAAGCCATTTCTTTGTCTTCATCTTTCGCCAAGATGTGCTCTATTTTATACTGAAAAAACTTTCTTATTCACCAATCCAAGTCTTAACTAAAAAAATCTAGAGAAAAAACAGAAAGCAAATGAGAAATAAAATTCGACAGACACAAAAGAAAGTGCTAAGATTCAAAATATTGGAATTAACAAAATATCCTTACTCGATAGGTATATACCAATCTTTTCACCAGGGGAAAAATCAAAACCCTTAACAAAGACTCTTCAAGAGTCAAATCAGATCTCAAAAACACCAGATCCCAATAAGGCTGCTAACAACCAGTCATCCTTAATTTCAACAAGATTTTCAGGAATCCAATATAATATCTAAAAAGCATTAGCTTGCTCGTCAATATTTCAAATAGGGATTCTCTAATTTAAACCTAAAATCAGAGCCATAAAAATACTAACTCATATCAGATCTTAAACACCAGTCAAGAAAAGATTCAGGGGATCTCTAGTATCCTCCTACCCGCCCAGAAAGGAAAAAAGAATCATAAACGTGAAAACTTTCAAGATAAAGGGTCAACAAAAAGATCAAATCAGATCTACAAAACACTAGATCCCAAATGAATCCTCTACAGAAAATCTTCAACAGCTGAAACAAGAATCAAATAAAAGCATAAAATCATCGGAAGAACAACATAAAAGAAAAAGGCAAGGGTGTCTAAAGAAATACCATCTCCGTCCTTGTCAAATAGACTAAAGGCTTCCTTGAACTTGGAGATCTGGTCATCGGTGAGCTGATCCGCCATTTCTTTGATAATGATTTTGCTGAAATACCAGGTTCTGATTAGAGAGGAAAGAGATATGGTTTGAGGGGTCTCAACACATACGAAAAACATAGTTATCTTGTAAGAATGCAAATACCTTTAGGAGTTTTTCATTAGAAAAAACAATCAGCAGTCGACTGAATGATTTTTCCCAGCCTTTTGGATCAAACAAAGATTCACCTTCGGCCTTCTATTCCAGAAATTTTGGCGCTGAATCTGATATGAATCAGCTCCAGAAAACCCTGACCTTACAGAAACACTCCTCTCAAACTGCTTATGTCGCTGAAGGTTTCCATGTAAGATTGGGGGAGATGAAGAGGTGAAATTGCATAAAAGGGAGGAGGGAAAGTTCCCGCTAAAAGTCTCCTTTTTTTAGGCAAAGGGGGGAATTTTTTTTATTTGTAATAGAAGGGGAGAAAATTTCAGTGACTAATTCTGTCGTAAATAAATTTAGTTTGTGTTCGCCCGTGATTGCCAATTCTGTCTAAATTAAAAAATCATAATATTTTAAGTGGACTAGTGCAAATGCTATCGCCCGAAAACACCGTTGTAAAAATATATAACTTTATATATGTATATAAGTAACCATTGGAATATGATGGAATAAAGCAAAATGACTCACTAAATTGGTTGCGCTTCTTATATTGTGAAGTAACAGTTGATGGACACAGCTTGACACAATTTTCATTATGAGTCATCAGGAAACAACCTCTGTGTGTTTCTAACAAATGGGTATAGTTGCGTACATTTGACCCCCCATATCCTGCCATAAGTGGGAGCCGCTAAGGCAATGGGGTAATATTGTTATTGTTGTATATATGTATACAAGTATATGCCTATGTAAGTGATAAAGATATACTACCTATTTTTCATAAGCTAACAAATATACTTGTGTATTTAGAGGATTATATAAAATTGTATACTTATATACTTGCGCTTATATATATATACAAGTATATATACTTATGTTTCTTATAGTGTAAGATGTGTGCTTACACACTTATAGGATTATATATACTTGTGCCTATACGTAATATAAAAATATATATACATATACCCATACATAAGATAACATATATACTTACGTACGTAGAGGATTATATGAACTTGTATACTTACATACTTGTACTTATAATCATGATTGCCATCCTTTTATTTACATAATATCACCTAATGGATTGATAGAATAATTTTTAATGAATACATTCTATCAATCACAAATTTGCGACTATTTTTGAGAAGGTCGCAAACACAGTCACTAAGTTGTGACCGTTTTTTATGACAGTCGCAAATTTACGACCGGTTTTGAGACGGACGTATTTGAAGTCATGCTCTTCAATTTCCTATATTCTATACTTTTTCCTATTTTGTTTCTTGTTATATATACTCATATGTGTTTTGTATAGTACTGGACTAATATATACACACACACACACATACATATATATATATGTGTGTGTGTGTGTGTGTATAACTGAACAATTGTATGTATATATATTTCTTATAGATGTATAAGTATATATAACTATATAAATATATGGTTACATAAGTATAGAAGTTTACGCCTATGTAAGTATATAAAGAGATTCTACCTTTGTCATAAGGTAACGTATATAGTTACGTATGTAGAAGATTACATAAAATTGTATACTTACATACGTGTGCATATATGTAATATACAAGTATATATACCTATGTTTGTTGTAGGGTAAGATATGTACTTATGCACTTATAGGATTATGTAGACTTATATAGTTATGTACTTCTACTTATATAATTTTATTTAAAGATTATCACTCAATGAGATCGATAGAATAATCTTTAATGAATATATTTTAAATATTGCAACCGTATTTGATAACCATTTTGAGACGGACAAAAAAAAACAGCCGCAAAGTTGCGACCGTTTTTATAACAGTTGCAAATTTGTGACCGTTTTTGAGATAGTCACAAAGATGTGATCATTTTTTAGAAAAAAGCAAAAACAATTGCTAAGTTGCCACCGTATTTGATAACGGTCGTAAATTTGCAATCGTTTTTGAGACCATAGCGAAATTGGCCGCTAAATTGCGACCGCTTTTTATAACGGTCGAAAAATTTGTGACGGTTTTTAAGATGGTCGCAAATTTACAACCGGTTCAGAAACGATCGCAAAAGTGGTCGCTACGTTGCGACCGTTCTTGATAACGGTTGCAAATTTGCAACCGTTTTTGAAACAGTTGCAAAGTTATAATTGTTTTTTAGACGGAAGCAAAAACGGTCGCTAATTTGCGACCGTAATTGGTAACAGTTGCAAATTTGCAACCGTTTTTGAGATGGAACAAAAACGGTCACTAAGTTGCGATTGTTTCTAATAACGGTTGCTAATTTGCGATCGTTTTTAAGATGGTCACAAATTTGCAACCGGTTTTGGAACGGTCACAGAAACGGTTGCTATGTTATGACCGTTTTTTATAACGGTCGCAAATTTGAGACCGTTTTTGAGACCGTCGCAAAGTTGTGATCATCTTTGCGACGGACAAAAAAATGGTCACTAGGTTGCGACCGTTTTTTAAAACGGTTGCACATTTACGACTGTTTTTTAGACGGACGCAAATTTGTGACGGTTTTCAGAACGGTAGCAAAAAACGGTCGCTAAGTTGCAAAAATTGCGACTGTCTTTCTAAGCGGTCACAAATTAGTGACCGCGTATAAAGCGGTCGCTAAATGCGGTCGGTAAATGATTGATTTCTTGTAGTGTTTGCTGCCACGTGTCGCGTGGTCACAAAGAGGTGAGAAAAGTGAGGTTAGAAGATCCCAACCCGAATATGGTGGTATATATTCGACCATTTTATATTTTGTCAAAAGCTGAAGACTTGACCTCAATGTCCCCGATCCGAAGGCCTCAGTTTAACTTGTCAAATGTCTATTAGAAAATAATAATAATGAAAACGAAGACAACATCATGCAACTCAAGTACAACAACAAGAAAAAACACAGCAAAATCTGTAGTTAAAAAATAAATGTTTCAAATAGATACAGTTTCAAAAAGAGTGATTCAACATTAACTTTAGGTCAATTGCAGATTTGAAATAAAATGAAAGATAAAATAGGTTTAAATGGTAAATGTTAGAGACAAAAAACGTTAAATTTAAATGTCGGGGACAAAGACGGTAAAAGATTGGGGATGAAAACTTTATATTTCTATTTACTAAATTCCTTCACTAGTATACTAGCACACTATATTCGTATTATTGTGTCATCTATGCAGTTACATATAGAGCCGGAGGTTTCATTAGAAGCAAACTTTCTATCTCTTGGGATGGAGTATTATTTGTCTGTCTCTCACCTTCCCCAGACTCTAGAGATAGGTTTTTCAGTCGTTTGGATATAATGGATATAGTTGTTGGAGAATAAAATAATCAACAATGCATAAGAAAATTTCTTATTTCAAGATTGTGGCATTTAAGTTTTAGAAGGATTTTTTTATATCAATTAATGGTCAATTACTTTACCATTTCACAGTGAAAACAATTGATGTACGATAATCAGGATTGATAAACTAACTTTGTCTTTTTTTTTAAAAAAAATAGAACTCATAGCATCTTATACTTTATAGCTATTTCCATGTATGAAATTTTTATATTCTTTCTTGCATCTGTCAATTTGGTGTCCAGGACAGAATTAGTTTAAGGACAACCTTAATCTAATCAACCCAAAAGGTTTTATGGTAGTTTCGGCTGTTTAGAGATTTGAACGGAATAAAAATGCGATCACGGTGTATTAGGTTTTTACGTTTGACTAGAATACAGAGAGGGGAAGGATTGCTTCGCGATTTGACATACGCAATCTTACCCTACACTTTGTGCAAGAGCCTGTTTGTGTGTCTCTAACCTGTGATATGAAAGTTACAAAGCAAGCAACGTTACAGTTGATCCGAGACTCACCTGGCAAAGATTTGAACTGAATGAAGGATGAAATTAGCATAATAGTTTAACGTTAAGGATAGAAAAGTTAAATTAAAACTTTATGGATGAATTTTATAAAATGTTAAAAGAATGGAGATGAAACATGTCGTTTTTCTTAGAAAATAACAGTTTCAAATAGGTACAGTGATTCGACATTAACTTCAGTCAATTGCATATTCGAAATAAAATGGGGATGAAATTAGTTAAAATGGCAAACGTTAGAGACAAAAAAAATGTTAAATTAAAACGTTATGGACAAATACTTCAAAAGACAAAAGATTAGGGATGAAAATAGTGGCTAATTTTCCTTATGACTGAATAAATTATATTCCTACTGGAATATCTTTTTTAATTAAAAAAATGAGTAAAATTAGCACGAACATGTCATCGAATTTCCATCTGGTCACATTATTAGTTTTTGCAGTGGAGGAAAAGACACACTTTTTCTTGACTTTAGAATATGATAGAATAAAGCAAAATGACTCACTAAATTTGTTGTGCTTTCTATATTATGAAGTAACAGTTGATCGACACAGCATTGATGCAATTTTCATTATAAGTTATTGGAAAACAACATATGTCTGTTTCTAACACATTGGTATGTTCGCGTATGTCTGACCTACACATACCCTATCATAGTTAGGATCCTCTAAGGCAATAAGGAATCTTCTTGTTGTTGCAGCAGTTGACCTTTGAATTAAGAAATATTTTAAGACAAGTACTTAAACTTATATTTATTTGTGAATTAAACACAAAAATATCACGTAAATATAATAGACTCCTTCTACGTTTGATGTCCGTTTACACGGAGAGTGAACTTGTTCTTTCTCTTCTTTTTTGTTCTACTTATGAACTTACAATTTTAGTTATACAAAAAATATGTAGCCAACAATATATGTTGTCATTTATTCTTGTTTGTATGTCTTTATTGCAGATGCTGAAAAGCCATTCCTTATCAAGCATCAAACAAGATATTGTTCCTTAACTTATAAAACTCATTTGATTTAGATTTCAAAGAGAAAATAATTACACAAGAGAAACAAACCTATTAGCTTCAATTAGACTATTTATTCCAATTCTTTACTAACTTTACAGTTTATTAGCGTGTAGGCTCTATTCCGTTTTCAATGAAGTGAAAAACACATTCTCCTTTGACTTTGGAATCTAATAGAATAAAACAAAATAACTCACTAAATTGGCAGCGCTTCTTATATTGTGAGGCATCAGTTGATCGACACAACTTGACGCAATTTTTATTATGGGTCATCGGAAAACAACATCTGTATGTTTCTAACACGTGGGTATGGTTGCGTACATCCGACCCCATACTTCGTCATAGGCAGAAGCCTGTAAGACAATAGGATAATGTTGTTGTTGGTGACAGTGTGGGTAGCCGAGGGGTTATGAGTTGACCTGTTATAAGGACCAAGTTAATGATGGTTTCCCTTAATAATCAAGATCTATAGTTTATCACACTGAGAAGCTAAATAAATAGTAATAAATACAAAGGCAAGATAAACATTGCAGAAATAAAATAGTTCTTAACATGAACATCGTCAAACCATATGTCAGGCTATATTATTTATTATAACCTAAAAACAATTGATGATTCTGATTATAAAAATACCATACCTTGAAAACAGAATAACTTTTGTCCATTAGTTCTCAAAACAGACAGTGATTAAGCAAACAATAAAGTCATATCACAAATCTCCTGTCACGATCCGTGTCTCAAAATAAAAAACAAAATTCATCATCTGATTTATATCATATATAAACGGTAATGACCTGGATTTGACCAGCCAATTTCATGCCTGGTGCCTATTCGGGCCTAGGGCCGTCACTATCGGCAAGCACTATTGAATGTCAATTGAATCCGGCGTTCGTCCTTGCTGGACTGAAAAAAACTAATCATTGTTGATTTTTAGACTTGAGTAATACTTATATATCATGACACAACTCTCTTTCTTTCTGATTTAGGATTTTTTGAGTCTTTACACACTTCACCTCCTTAATATATCAACGTATTTGGTGGACACCAATAAGGAACCATTATCGCCTAATGTCCCACATTTGGTCTTTTAGTCCGGTTGAAGCTAGTCAGCTATAATACTATACTTGTAATGATCCGAATTTGGTCATCCAATTCTAGGTCTGACGTTTGTTCATGCTCGACGAAGTCATTATAGGCAAATACTATTAAATGTCAACTGAACCAGACTTTTTGTTCTCGGTGGCTCGAAAAGAATCAATCATTTTTGATATTTAGCCTTGGACCATACTTATATATCAGTCACCATCCTCCTTTTTTGCAATGTGGGATTTTTTAAGTTACATTATTACAATTATAATGACCCAGATTTGTCCAGCAGATTCCAGATCTGGTGCCTATTCAGGCTCGATGACGTCACTATCTGCAAACACTAGGGAATGTCAATTGAATCGAGCTTTCTTTCCTCGTTAGCCAAATAATATTAATCGTTGTTGACATTTAGCACTTGGATCTTACTTATATTTCACGGCACAATCTTCCTTCTTTCTGATATATGATTATTTGGGTTTTACATCTCACCCTCTTTAATGGGTTAGCGTCACCGTTAGACCTATATTAAGGGACCCGGATCCAGCACACATCCCAGATTCAGCCCTTTCATCTAGTAGGCTTTAATACCATTATTGTGATGACCTAGATTTTCCCCGTCAATTTTAAGTCTGGCATCTCTAGTTGGATCGCGTCACTATGGCAAACACCACTGAATGTCAACTGAATCGGACAACCCGCCCTCAGTGGCCTAAAAAGATTAATCTTTGTTGACATTTACAACTTGGTTTATACTTATATATCATGTCATCATCCTCATTCTTTCTGATTTTGAAATTTTTTAGGTCGTTACATCTTAGTAGCCTTAATCTACCAATGTCTTTGCTGGACCTACAATAAGAGACCAGGATCCCTCAAATGTCATGATTTCAGCCTTTTCTTTATGACGACGCTAGTCATCTCTAATACCATAATTGTAACGATCCATATTTGCCTAGTCGATTCCATATCTGACGTTTGTTTGGGCCACACATCATTATTATGTGCAAGCATTACTGAATGTCAACTGAATTGGATCGGACTTTCGTCTTTGATGACCCAAAAATGATTAACCATTGTTGCCATTTACACTTGAGTCATACTTAATATCATATCACCATCTACTTCTTATCTGGCGTGGGATTTTTTTGAGTCTTTACATTATTCACGGAAACTAACTGTCATAGTCGTACAAACTTTCAAAAGTAAATCACCCCCCCCCCCCCCGCCCCGCCCCCCCCCCCCAAAAAAAAAACATCGTTATACTTCGTCAATGCTTCATGCTTCAAATATGAATATCCAACGAAAATAATTCATCTAGTCATAAAAAAAGTCTTTAGTAGCCATAATATGCATCATTAAATAAATCAGTGACTTCCTCCACGATTAGTCAACTCATGCTCATTCATCTAAGAAAGATGAGAGAAAGATATTAGCGGCAACTTGCTAATAAAGAAAAATCATCATATAAACAAGAAGTAACATTCTTATTTTCTTCTTAATAATCTAGCGCAAGACACTAAGAAATTTTTCAAAAGATCATAATCCTAGTTCATAATCATAAAATCTTAAAAAACGACTTACATTCGCTCTTATCATGCATTACTATCCTGTCATCTTAACTTTAGTCATATCATGGGGTCATTTTAATTCCTTTAGTCACTATTACGTATATTTACCTGGATAATAAAAGTTAGGGTTTGTCTTTTTACATGGATACATTCTTTTATTCCTAACTTGACATGACATATCGATTAAGAGGTTTGCCTCTACACTAAACATGTCCTCACTACCAAAATTACAAAGATTGTCTTCGCATGTGACATTGGTTGATCATATCTATTCAAAAGGTTTGTTGTTGCTTTTGTCATGTTATGTATATTGTGTATCACGTGTCATTTATTACCAATAAAAAGAAATCAACAAATCATAAACAATGTATCATGGCCCCTAACATAGTATCTAAATCACATTAAACAATTATTAGCCATTTAATACACCATATCTTTTATCATGAATGTCACTTTGATATCAAACAATTTAAGACTTCTCATATGAATAAAACTTATAGAGCATCAAAAGAGGCTTCTAGTGCCTTTTGAATCATCTTAAAAGGAGTTTTGTAACTTCAGATATGTCACAAATAAGTTCAGGTGGTATATCATACATAAATCCTGACTAGTCTATTGTACTCGGTCGTTTTGACCGAGACATATCATGTGTCAGCTTATGAAACCAAAGTTGTAGATCTTGAAACGAGTTTCCAACACAACTTGAATCATCATAATCTAAGTTTTAGATCTTAATATACAATGAAA
Organism: Eustoma russellianum; assembly: GCA_036186865.1. Lineage (NCBI taxonomy): Eukaryota > Viridiplantae > Streptophyta > Magnoliopsida > Gentianales > Gentianaceae > Eustoma > Eustoma russellianum. The sequence goes on from AP025065.1 coordinate 27,684,602, forward strand.
ACAAGATCAGGTGTTATTGAGAACTGGATCAACGAACGCTCGTAAGGGTGTATGAACGTTCACACCTTTTCAAAATGAGTTCATAGTGGACTACGAACTTTCGTACAACACTTTGGGAGGTCTCTGCTGAATATAAGAAGGCTGGGGATATTCATTCCTCTAATTTTAGAGTTTGTCGTCCTCAACGAACGTTTATACACCTATTTTTAGGGTTCGTCATCCCTTGAATCAGATCTTTTTATCGATCGAGCTTAAGGTCACAACTAGCTCTGAAACAAGTTGTAAAATTCTTAACATGTCTAAACATCGTTGTCTACTCAAACACATCAATTAACCATCAATCAAATGTCATAAGAATGTCAAATAGAGTCCGTATGATATATTTGACAACAAGATTTTTGTAGCACTTGCTCTCAGAATCCAACCTCCTTGATGCAATAACGTAACCTAACATTCAATAAGAATCGATATCATCAACATCATCGCGGATTACTCCTAAGTCCTCCACAATTGCACAATTGTCTTCACATATATAATTAAATTTCCAGGTTTCTTACAGTTCTATGCCAGGAAGATTTTTACATTTACACAGAACATCCCAATCAGAATCCAAGTGTAATTTATGATGATAAATTATAATCATGGTTTTATCACTTATCACTGCGATAATAAAATTTCATTCTTGACTTAAATCATCTTTAGTTTAAATAGGCAAACTTTATAGAACTTGATACAATGATACACGAGTATTTATATTGTAAGCATTCAATGGTACTCATCTAATTATTGTAATGTAAGAAATAACATAGGTGAATTATCTTTCAAATATTGTCTCCTTTCACGCTTGGTATATTGGAAAGTATATGAGAGGAAAAATGTAAGCATCAAAGTCATGATTGTAATAATAATAAAAACCATTAGCTACTTATTTTCAAAATGACAGTATACAGAAACAGAAATATTCTTCGCATAAACAGTACAACGTATAATATTACTGAACTATTCTTAAAGAGCTATCGTATTTTCTACAGAAGCACAATTATACTCTAAAGATCAAACTGTAACTCTCTCCTTGTATACATATATACACAGATATATACATATCTATATTTATATATGTATCACACACATATATATACGTGTGTGTATACTTATATATATATGCATATACACAAAAATATATACATATGTATAAATACATATATATACACATATATGTATATGTATGTATATATAATGTGTGCCTATATATATACACATATATATACATATGTATATATATACATACATACATATATATACACACACACAAATTGGGGAGGAGAATCGAACTCGAGACCTGTAAATGGGATAAATGCTACTCAACCGCTAGACCTAAAGTGTTGAGAAAAAGTGTTTGAATGATTTACAAATGCATGATTTAAATGGCACGAGTTTACGAAATGCATGACAAAATTATTACTTGACACGTTTAGGTGATATACATGCTTCATATGTTTATATATATTGTTGCCATACTAACAAGCCATGAAGTGTTAAAGCTTGTATTATATGGCAAACATTGTTGTCTTTGTACTATTTTCAGGTGCCACAATTAATGATCTAAACTAGTTCATTAAGTGGAGTGCTTAAGTTAATGAACTAACTAGTTCATTAAATGAAGACACATTTGGAGAAAGCTTGATGGCAACAAATTTAAAATGAAAAGTCTCCTTGTTCATTCAATATACACGCCATTCATATCTTAAATATATATATATATATATATATATATATATATATATTTTTCTTAAAAAGGCACTATACACGTATATTTCGACGTACCACCGACACGTCACATATATTATAAACGTACGTCGATGTCACACCACTATATACACTCATATTTATGAGTATATTCAGGTCTTATATCATATGATATCAGTCATGGTAAGGTCAAAATTATAACAACATGTTACAAGGTCATAAACCGAAAATTATCGTATCGGGTGACTACCGAAACTTCACCGGCATGTCACGTACTTGCCATATAAAGATGGCCAGCCCATATACATCAAAAATAGCCAAAATTTTTGTGGCTCACATGTTAATATCAGCCACTAAATTGTTCCATGTTGGCACACACAAATCATCCACAATTTATGCTAAATTTGTGAAGAATTCAAACTCAACTTCATTAGTACACATGGAGCGTTTTTAATTAAGCTATTGGGGCTGAATATACATTCTATTTTATGTATATTATGTGTGACATAATATATATTACATGTGTAAGAAGTTTGAATTTAATCAGAGAAAAATTGCGTAATCGACGAAAGTCAAAAATTCGGTTTCTACGAACATGCAACATGGAACGTTTTTTTTGCGTAAGGTGTATCATGTATCTAGACACTTTTTAGACATTCAACACATGTTAAAGTGTTCTAGAAAATTCAAGCTAGGACTGATTGCAATTTACCATATATGTGTAAATATTGTGCATTATTTGATAAAGCTTATTAAAATGAAATTTCAGCACGTCCATTCATTCCACACGCCGTTTTCAACCATGGTGGAGCCTAGGTGGAGCTTATTTGGCATTTCAATTGGTGAAGAATATGCCACACAAGATTTATGACATTGAAGAAGGCACCACACAAGGAAAGAGTTCAAATTAGACACATGCTGAAAATTTCAGCATGTGCTACTATAGGTGGCGATTTTGTTGATGTTAATGCACCTCAATTTGTCTCCCAAATTTAAGGGATTGAAATGTGATAGTATGGCAATATTTTGACTACAATTGAGCACATGTTTTATGAGTTTTTTTGTAGAATTTACAGCTCATTAAAGGATGCCAAGTTGGACCAATCATCAAGTGACAAGTAAGCAAGGTCAAGTAACTCTTCCAATCAAATTGCGCCAAGTAAGCAAGATGGTGTCATCTCTACGCAAGATAATCTTCCAAGGACATTAAAGAGAATTCTCAAGAAGGAAGAGGCCCTAAAGGGGGCGGCCAAGCATGCTTAAAAGGGAGAAGATAGTGCAAACAAGGCTAAGGCTACAACTCAAACTCTTTCAAGTGCAAGAAGCTATACTACTTTCTTCTTCTCCTTTTCTTTCTTCTTCTTCTTCTCTCAAGCCTATTGTTCATATATTCTACATATTGTATAGGATTTGAACATACCACCCATACACGTTCATTGTTGTAAAAGGTTGATCAAGGTGTGATCAAACCTTCATTCGATCAGTGATGGTGCCCGTGATTCATTTGCTCGATTGTATTGATTGTAAAAGGGTGGAGTTAGTGTTTAAATCCAGTCACCCTTGTGGTAAGGTGTTTTTGGTGTTTAGTGATAACCGAGGAAGGTGTCCTGGAAGACTGGAGTAGGTTGATTTAACCAAACCAGTATAAAATCATTGGTGTTCTTACTTTACTGCACTTTACTTTCAGTTTTCAGTTTTCTGCATTGAGTTCGTTACAAAAGATTTTCAAAAATTATAAAATTTTGCAAAAACATAGCCACATATACTAGCTTTCATTTGGCGCAAGTTTCAACTCATTTGGATAAGTATAAGTCAATCAAACGTGAATAGTTCTGAGATTAGTGCAATCTGATTTTCAGATTTGCAAAGGTAGAGAACATCAATGTGGTTGACATACTTCCCAAAGGAATTTTCAAAAATTGTTTCAACTCATTAAAATACATATATTAAGGGTCTTGTCATAAAAATTTCAGACCATTTGGAGCCACCAACTAATAGGAATACATTTCTCAAACCGGAGTACGGTTTCTGGCAGATTCGCGCAATCTGACCAAAAACGTATTTTCAAGGGGTTATGAGAGAGTTTTTATTTGAAATTTTCGTGAGTCACTTAACACATCTAAGAGTTCATTCACACCAAATTTCACAATTTTTGGAGGTCTACAACTAGGTCTTTTAATTATTTCAAATCAGGATCTGAAAGCAGAAACTATTTTCAGAAATGAGGTTTTTGGTTCAAAAGTTTTTAAAAACCAAATTTTCCGCACCCACTATTCAACCCCCTTCTAGTGGTGCTATACAGGTCCTACATAAAGGTTTTTCGTTGTATATATATATATATACATATATATATACATATATATATATATATATATATATGTATGTATGTATGTATATATGTATATATGTATGTATATATGTGTGTTTGTGCACGCGCATGCTCATGTATGTATATAAATACATGTGTATGTGTGTGTGTGTATATATACACAGACATACGCACAGATATGTCTGTATGATGCATTGTATTCCAAGGCAAATGACGTGTCACAAGTAGGATTGTTAAGCGAACCAAACAATTCGTGAACTGTTTGAGTTCAATTCATATTTGATTCAAGTTCCTTCGTTAATTTTACTTAAACGAGCCGACTGCAAACACCTGATTAGGTTCATTTACTAAATGAGTCGAACTGTTTGTGAGCTATTCGGCTCGTTTAAACAGTTATAGTGTTATCGAGTCGAACTCAAACATAATTTGAAATTCGTTACAGTAAACAAACCAAACCAAACAGTTCGTTTACTTAAACGAATTCGAATTTAAAAAATTTAATATTCAGCTCGACTCGATTTGATTCGGCTTGTTAACACCTCTATCTAGAGGTAAAATCAATGAGAAACTTCCGGCTTTCAAAAAAAAAAAAAATATTGTGTTCCGTGTCAAAGGCGTGTCATCAAACAAGAAGGAGAGAGAAAGTTCCTTGGCAAAATTGTTCCTAATACGGTTACTTCTTAGCGTTGTATTGACGAAAGCCGAAACCATACCCTACCCCCCGCTCCGGTCCTCCCCCACTTCGCTATTTTCTATATAAAGGCCCCCTTTGCATCTTCATTTTTATTTCCATTTTATCTCCACAAATCTTTACCCCAAGATCCTGTAAATCGACTTTGATCAATCCATTTCTGTTAAACCGATCAATTTCTTTTCCTGAATTTGCTGGTTTAGGGTTCTTATTAACAAGAAACAAGATGGAGTCTCGTACTTTAGAAATCAACGTGATGTCCGCTAAGGACTTGCAAAAAGTCAACCTAATCTCCAAGATGGATGTGTACGTCGTCGCATACATCGAAGGTGCCGGAGATAGATCCAAACAGAAGAAGAAAACTCCGGTCAATCGCGACGGAGACACCAACCCTTCTTGGAATTGTCCTATGAAATTCACCATTGATGAAACCGCCGCCCGCCAGAACCGCCTCACAATTGTATTTCAACTCCGCAGCGAAAGGGCACTTGGCGATAGGGACATCGGAGAAGTTCACGTGCCGGTGAAAGAACTTCTTGATTCTCCGGCGGGTGCCGACGGGAAGGTTCAGTTCGTTAATTATCAAGTCAGGAAGCCCAACGGAAAGCCTAAAGGTCAACTCAGTTTTTCTTACAAGTTCGGTGAGAAGATCGCCGGACATCCGATGTCTAAAGCCGAGGAGCCCGCGATGGCGAATCCAGCAGGCCCCAGTTTGGCATATCCACCGCCGTCATCTTATCCTCCGCCATCAGCGGAGGCGGCGGCGGCATACCCACCGCCTAAATATGAAGCACCATACACTGCCACCGGGTATCCTCCTCAAGGTGCACCACCGGCGACCGCATATCCTCCGCCGCCACAGGTCGCGTATGGATATGCCGGGTATCCACCACAAGCGGCTTATAGCGGATATCCACCGCAGCAGGCTCCTGGCGCATACGGGTACCCGCCTCCGGGGGCACCGGGATATGGGGCTTACCCTCAGGTGGTGCAGCCGGGAAAGGCTCCCCGTAAGAATAATTTCGGGATGGGATTAGGAGCAGGATTGCTTGGAGGAGCACTGGGTGGATTGCTGATCGGAGATATGGTTTCCGATGCTTCTGCTTATGACGCCGGTTATGATCAAGGATTTGATGACGGCGGATTTGATTTCTGATTTCTGATTTCTTTTTTCGTTTTTTTTTTTCGGTTCTTGAATGACTTGTATTTTTTTTTTTCGTTTTGTTTTGTGTAAATTTCTGGAAGCAACTAGAAAGATGTGAGATCTGATTTCTCGCTATTTGACTTTTTCTTTTCCTCTTTTTGTGCGTAGAAATGAAAGTATATGTGTAAATATACAAAATAAATATTACCGTTTTTGGTGTAACAGATTTATTAATGGCTGCTACTTATTTCTGTTTATAACTTATTGTTGTTATTGTTAATTGCTCCCTTCGTTTCGTACATTTTTTATTTTAGAATGTTTCAAAATATTTGTGTATATTTATAAATAGTAAAAAATAGTTAAATGGTTAAATTATATTTATTAAAATAAATATGATATTTAATAGAAAAGTGATAAGTGTAAGTATTAAATACTTCTTTAAATAACTTTAAAGTGTGAAGAATTTTGACTAAGACAAACAAATTCGGACATTATATTGGCCATTAGGCTGGCTTCATTTTGGCAGTTAAGTTTATAGCCTGTAGCCTTTAATTATGTTCACAGTCACATAAGGGAAATTTGGATGATCTAATATACAACATTTCTTTTTTCTTTTTTCCTCTTTTCATTTAAAAAGATTATTTACTTAAAGGGAGAACGACGACAATTCAAATACTTTATTAATACTATATATCCACTTCAAATCCTTACCACCTTTATGTCCAGCTTTATATATAACTATGTGTCCCCAGGACATAGCCAACTGGTTCCGGACAAGGGTTCTCGAAAGGAAGATCAGAGGTTCAATTCTTGCCAATAGCAAGAAAGCCTCTTCCCAGCAAGTGCATAGTGTGGGAGCTCCTTGGCCTGTAGGCTTGCCTGCAGTGCTGAAGGGCTCTTTATGTGGACTACTGTGTAAATGACCAAGCTCCTGTTAGCGGACCATTGGGTATCTGATTTACATCCTTACACTACCTTTGCGACTGAGTGTGGCAGAGACTCTTACTGGTTGGGGTTCAACCTTTTTTTTTATATATAACTATGCATGTCTAAACATATAGGGCGTTCTCAGTGCACTAAACTTTCGTATCTGTGTAGGGTCTGAGGAGGAGTCAGATTGCTTTGCGATCTGATGTACGCAGTTTTGCCTTACGCTTTGTATAAGAGGTTATTTCTGTGATTCGAATCTATGACCTCAAGGTCATAAAACAACAACCTTACAAGTTGTTCGAATGCATGCACACTATACATGTATGAGCATATCTCTTTGAAAAAGTATTAAAGTAGATAAAGAAGTTCCAATTTGTCAATTGTTTGGATTCTGACTTCTAAAAGACTTTTTAACTTAAACGAGGTATGCTCGATTTACATGCTTTACAAAATTTTAGTCGCGGAGCAGAGACCTTTGAAACTTGGGTTCAATCTTCGTAGTCATGTGGTCAAGTGTTGATGGTACTAATAGAAATGAAACAATTAATGCGTTTGTGTTCAAGGAACTGAAATATACATCAAATACAAATGTGAAAATTTTGGACGTTGATGGATTTCACTTTAAGAAAAAGTTGTAGATTGTCCCCGGTCTTAACAAATCCCCACCCCACCCCCCCCTCGGGGCAAAAATACTCCCTCGCTTAGACATAGTTGGTGTTTGGTTGTGGGTTTAGGAATAAGGGAATGAGTTTGGATTTCTCCAAACCAATTGAAGTTTTTGTTTGGGAAAATAAGGGGTATGTGTTTTATTTTTATATCTAAATATTTGTTAATTGATATCATTTGTTGATATACTATCCCCTTTTCTATCAATATGGAGGAATGAGAAGGAATGATGGTTTGGCCGGTCAATGCCGCCGTCCACCGCCTGTCTGTCGGTCAACGCCACCGACCGACCACTATTCCGACCGGTCAAATTTTTCCGGTCATTTTTCTGGCCGCCCACATTCGATACTCATTTCAATTCCGATAAGTTTCAAACACCATCAATGTCTATCATACTCATTCGCACTTCAATACCAAACAACTATCAATTTTAGGTACAAACTCATATCCTCCAAACCTATACCCTGTCATACTCATTCCGATTTTGATTCCGATATTCAAGTGCGAACCAAACGCCACCTAAGGTATTTACAACCTCCTCCTACCCCCAACCCCAGGCGAAAACATCCCCTCGCTTAGAACTTAAGCTAGTATAGGTAAGATGTCCATGATTCCAGTGTTATTTTAATTTTTTTTACTGAAAACATATGTATTTATGGGATCTACTTTTATTATATAAACTTGTTCTGTCAGCATTTGAGTGGTTATCTACCTATATATAAGATGCCACTTAAGTAGGCATTTGTTTCTTTTAGTTGCAGAAGACTAAATCTTTCGCTAGAAGATTCTCACTGTCCCATTAAACATCTGTTTCCTTCAAAAAAAAAAAACATTGTTTTGGTAATAAAATACTGACAAATACAAAGATTAAATGACCATTTGATTAACATTTTCCATAAACAACAAAAACATTTTTTTTTAAAAAAAAAAAGTGTTAAGGTTAACATGACAAACAGTTTAGGACATTAATAAAATGAGTACTTAAAGATTGGTTTTGATTTGAATTCCACCAATTGAAAGAGGGAAGAATATGATCCTCTGCTACTCCCCTTTTCCTGAAGGTACCATACAGTCATCAGAAATTTCCTGGGACCGAATGGCTTAGGCTTGCCTATATGCTAAGCAGCTGGTTGGAATCTTGACAGCTTGGTATGTTTTACACACAAGCAATAATCTCGGAGACATACAAGTTGTACACTGCAAACTGGGTCTTTGGCTTAGAAATAGTGAAACACTCACACAATGCATGTCCCTAAAATCGAACCATGTATTTCTTAGAGCAACTTCCAATTCGAGTATCAACTGAAGTATGCTCTAATAGCCACAAATAGTAATCTTATTTTAGTGTGTTTGGGGTAGACTAGTCAAGTTCATCATACTGCATAACACCTATTCTCCACTTGTCTATTCGAAATTTGTTAATTTCTTTAAGAAGTTTCCTCTTTTGAAGTCGAGTCTATCACAGATATTTCAGATAATCTCTTTTTGAGTTTGGATGACAAAATAAAAAACATAAAATTATGATGTTGTTTCTTTAGAAAACAAGACCGTTTTTCGTGCACTATGTTCCCGTGTTGGCGTAGAGGCCAGAGAAGGACCAGATCGCTTTGCGATCTAATGTACGCAACCTTATTCTATACTTTGTGCAAGAGTCTGTTTCTGCAGCTCGAACCCGTGACCTCAAAGTCGCAAAACAGAAACCTTACCAGTTGTTCCAAGCCTCATTCTCTTTATTTCGAAAACATAAAATACATAATAGTTACAATACTATCTTATGGTAAGTTATAACCTTGTCAATCAAAACGGGACAGCCACCGAATTATCGTGGAAGTTTGTGATCGGGGAAGACTAGATGGAGCAAATATAAGGATACAGTTCATTTTGAACTGTGAATTGAGATAAACAGTGACTTCTTTGGTAATGGAAGAGTCTCTGATTCCAGTTTAGGACAAAACTCATATGTTTACACATATGCATTAATGATGTGTGACGGATATAATCACGATATGTGTTTTAATAGAAGATGGCCAAACCAGACTCTTGACAATACTGTCCTACGTCGGACATTTTGAGATAGGTTATATGAGGATGAGGTACCACCATCCATTGCATTAAAATTTTGAGTGGATATGAGTCTCATCTCATGTAAACACAAGTTTCGACATGGTACCAGAGTAAATTTAAAATGTGGACTCACACCTTGCCTAAATCATGATTAGCCATTTATTATCTCCCCTCATCCGAGTCCAGATGTTCATGTCTGGCTTGTGGTTTGCGATTGAGGGCGGGTTCTAAGACGCGTGTGTATGTCAAGCCACGTCGCCACGTGAGGACGTATGTTGAGAATATTGTCTCACATCGGACACTTTGAGGGTTATATGAAGATGAGGTACCACGACTCAGGGTATTGAGAATATTGTCCCACATCGAAGAGTGGATATGAGCCTTACCTTATGTAAGCCCAAGTTTCGACATAGTATCATTTCATGTTTAAAATGTGGACTCACATCTTGCCTGACCATGATTGGTCATTTATTGTCTATCCTCACCCAAGTCCAGAGTCCATATGTTCATGTCTGTCTTGTGGTTTGTGATTGAGGGCAGGTTTTAAGGCGCGTGTGTATGTCAAGCTATGTTGCTACGTCAGGGCGGGTATTGAAAATATCGTCCCACATCGGATACTTTGAGAGTTATATAAGGATGAGGTACCACCACCCAGGATGTTGAGAACATTGTCCCACATTGGACACTTTAAGAGTTATATGAGGATGAGGTAACACCACCCCTTGTCTTAAAGTTTTAAATGAGTATGAGCTTCACCACATGTAAGCCCAAGTGTCAACATATAAATCAAGTCAAATGGCCTATGATTCCAGCCAAAAGGTGCAGAGAATAAAATGTTTTCTTTCGTTACTCGAATTATACCGAGACCAGTTGTATGTTAAGTCTTATTACAACATTTGCATACTATCGTTGACCGAAAGCTAGACTCATCATTGCCACAAAAGTCACACCATATTTCACCGTTGTTTTGGAGAAACTATAATTCATCATAAGATGGTTTCGCACGTTGAAAATACTAAGAACGCTTCCAATTTTCTTCTCCAACTCATGAGTGATTATGATACTCCATGTAACTCAAGCTTCCAATTTTCTTTTTCAACTTAAAAGTGAGATCTGGTCAAGTTCTTGTTTCCTTTTATGTGCTTCTGCTGGAATGATATGTCCAAACTCATAGTCAATTGCCTTCCCTTTTCACAAGGGGTAGGCAGCTGCAGTACCTCTTCCCCCACATGTTCTGTTACGATTTTAACTATTCGATTGAGTCGCTTGACATGAAAACTGGAGGCAGTGGTTGTTGCTCTTTGAGACATTACAAGATTCAGATGTGTATTCTAAGTACATCGAGCTTTGTAGCAACTGGTAAGGTTGCTGCTTCATGACCTTGAGATTACAGGTTCGAGACGTGGAAATAGTCTCTTGCACAAAGTATAAGGTACACCAGATCGCGAAACGATCCGGCCCCTCTCAAAGACCCTGCGCAAACCCAGAATCCTAATACACCCAGAACGCCCTTTATTCTAAAGACATCTTTCATCTTCGGACATATTTCTTTTGACTGCAGGCGTGCAAGAATGGCATCGTATCGCGTATTCTATAGCATCAGTATAGCATTCTACAGCATCAGATGAAATTTCAAGACTACTATAATCAGAGCAATGTCACGAAATACTTGTGATTGAAAACCTTAACGTCAATACAAGTTATATGATATCGCAGTCCTAAAGCCGCAAGAGAAAAACAGAAATATGAATCCAAGGAGAAATTGATGCGAGAGAGCACATCTTTGTTTTCAATCACCATTCATCACCTTTTCCTCATCATATGGTAAAAGAGAATGACACAATATTGCAACAGCAAAGTTACAGTGAACGGGTTTCCCCATAATAAGCCATCCCTTTTCGTCTTCTGAGAAATCTACAAAGGAGAAAATGGGGAAAAAACAAGGCCTGACGCAAAAACAAGGAGATCAGCAGACAACCATCAAGGGACAAGACTGCCACAAAAGGAAATCGTCTATGTTTTCGGGTTAGGAGCAGCAGACGTTTTCTTGGCTCCCTCCTGCTTTTTATCAGAATCTGCTGTCTTCCTCTTGTCCTTTCGCTCCCTCTTCTTTAAGGCAGTCATGTGTGCTTTCAGAATTGTTGCGTAGGAGGCTTGAAAGCGTTGGTGATCCTTCACGCCAACCTATTATTCCCCAAGAAAGGACGCAAGGACAATGGCATGTCAATCAAGACTGGAAGACAACCAACGATTGCAGTAGAGATAAGAGCATCACATGAACTGAACTTTGCAGCCTATTTAGTTGCGCTTAAAGCAATTGCAAAGTATCAACGGCATTCATTTGAGATCAAAGAAAAGTAGCTGAAATTTCATGTTTTATTACCAAGTATTACAACAACAACAGCATTACCCCATTGCCTGAGAGACTCCCGTTTATGACGGGTATGGGGGTAGGATGTACGCAACCATATCCACGTGTTAGATAATCATAACTGGAGTTTACCACATACAAAAATAACGGGGCTTATAGAAGTTCTAACTTGAATCTTGAGATAACAACTCAACAATTGTATCAAGTCATTGCAGTAGCCTAATGGCAGGAAACATCAACAAATACTTGTGCCTTTCAAAACATCAACATAACCACAATCCATGATTTACTCTTGAGCATCAAATATACTGGGATATCTTCCACCCATTAATCCGCAATGGTCTATAGCCATGAGATCCTTCAGTCCCTCGGTGCTTACATCTATGCTGAATTTTAGCCTTCCGGAATCACTATGTGACTAATGAAAGATCAGTGCTAGCAGTGTGGGAAAAATGGGTGAGATGAACAAGGTAAAACAAGGACTTATGTAGAGGAGAATATAGAGAATAATAGTGAAAACAGGGGATTGGGAAGAGAAAGAACCAGAAACTGAAACGCAACAATGGGAGAGAAGGCTTTGACAGGAACAGAGTTGAGAAAAAGGGAGGACAATTAAGTGAAAGAGAGGAGCTCTTATACTTAAATCAGGAAAGGAAGGATTGTATCTTCAAACTTTGCTTCCAAATATTAATCCAGTAGATTGGAGTAATCATTGAACTACTGTCATTCAAAACACAAGTACAGACCTTGACAAGTAACCTAAACAAACAGGCCCAGGAAAATTTTAAGAAAATTTACAGTTAAGAAACTGACGTTAATACACACACAAAACGAACATCACCATGCCAAAAACATTGTTGTCAAAGGCATGTTAAAGAAAACACAAATTTCACAAACCATTTCTTTAGGATGTCTTCTCTACAAGAACAACATTACCACATTGCCTTAGAGACTCCCGTCTATCGCGGTGTAACGGGGAATGTGTGTACGCAACCTTACCCATGTGTTAGAAATGTGTTAGAAACACACAGAGTTTGTTTCCAGATGATCCATAAGAAAAATTGCGTCAAGTTGCATCGATCGACTGCTACTTCACAATACAAGGAACGAAACTAATTTAGTGAGTTCTTTTGCTTTATTCCATCATATTCCAAAGTCAAAAAATAGTGTGTCCTTGACTCTGTTGGAAATAGAAAAAAAAATTAAATTTGCAATCGTTGTACAAATATATAGTAGAATACACTGTATATACATATATTCATATACACTCTATACATAGATTATACACACATAAACATAGAAAATCCACACTTGTATAGCTAATGTCCTTGTATAAGTGACTGGTTTAGTGACTAAACCAATATAGCCGTTGGTAAGAGAATATAGCCGTTGGAATTGTATTTGTTGGCTTTCTGAGCCAGTATGGGCCACTTGAGGCTCCATTATCAGCCCCTCCATAAAAGGGATCATTTGTACATTCACAGAGCAAGTTTATGAATAATATTATTTCAGGTTTCTATATGGTATCAGAGTCATTATTGTCATCTGCTTCTTCTACTCTTTTCTAAACGCGTTCTGCATTTAAATGGTGGCTGAATTCAGTGAAGCTGAGGCAACTTCTACTCTTGAACAACCTTCAGCGGCAAGCTCTAATGCCTTTTCTACCTTGATGGCGATCCTATTATGATCACTAATCATAAACTCAATAGAAACAACTATCTGTCATGAGTAAGGCAGTTGAAATGTTCATTATTGACAGAGGCAAGGAGGATTATCTCTTTGGAGATATAATCACTCATGTCGATACAGAACCAAGGTTCAAAACCTAAAAATCAGAAAGTTCCATTATCAGTCATGGCTTATAAGGTCAATGACCCCAGAAATAATTGATAACTTCAAACTCTATGCCACTGTAGCTGAGTTTTGGTCAACTCCATATGAAATGTATTCAAAGAAAGATAACGCATCAAAACTATATGAGCTTGAAGTACAGCTTCAAGACATTAAGCATGAAGACCTACATGTGAATAAATATTACAGCAAGTTAACAAGAATATAGCGACAAATTGACATTTTTGAGGTACACAAGTGGAATTGTCAAGCTGACGATTAGATTTACAAAAATATTAGTGAAACGAAGAGGATTTTTAGGTTCTTAACTAGACTTCAGGAGGACTTTGATGCTGTTAGGGGAGTATACTTGGTACTAAGCATTTGCCAAGTCTAAGCACTGCTTTCTCTAAAATAAGACATGAATAAAGCAGGATTAAACTTATTCATCATCATCATCATTCGTACCCAGTATATCTCAACGACAGCAAACGCTATCGCTAGGGTCTGGGGAGGGTAAGTGGCAGGCAAACAATACCTCTGTCCCAATGGATAGAGAGCTTGCTTCCAGTGAGACCCCCGGCTCTATATGTACCTGCATAAATGACACAATAATAGAGATATGATGTGCTAGTGTGTTAGTGAGAGAATTCAGAAAATACAAAGAAAAGTCTGTCGATATTAAAATACACATAACGTGTATATGTACATATAGAAGGCACATGTTACAAAATGCTTGGACACCCAAAATAGATTATCAGATGGTCAACATCTTCTCCACAATCCTCTGGACCAATTTATGATGCACTTATATAGAACGGCTTAGTTATGCCTCTCCTTTTCTAGTATAAGAGGTGAAATCAGAAGTCTATAGCATAAATCAATAGACAACCAAATTATTTTCCATATACCTAATATTCACCCGTATAATTGTCCATGGTCGCAAGTGAAAATGAAATGGAGTCATTTAAGAATCAAATACAAACAACATTGTCTAAGTGCAATAAAGAATATATCGGCCTCTCTTGCAAACTAGATTGGCTGCATGAAAAACAAATAGAAGCTTGGAGGAAAATTTCTACCTTAAAGCACTCTTGGACAAAATGATAAACTTTTCTGCAGGTACTGTAAGAAAGCTATACACTTAATAGATAACGCACCTCCATGGAAAACCAGGAGATGGAAGACCGCCAAATGCAGTTAAACACATAGCGCAAACTCAATAAGTAGCAATGCTGGCACAACACATGGCATTACTAGTCTACCAAAAGTCAATTGAGGGCCTTATTTCACCGGTTGAGCCAACAACAGATTACATCATAATCTCCACCAATACAAGCCACCATGGCTAGTACATGTAACTCATCAAACCATAAGTTATACTCTTGGATTATTGACTCTGGTACATCAGATCATATAATAAGCAATAGTGATCTTTTGTTATATTATGAATCATTTTCTGTTCCTCAAACTGTTAAGGTAGTAAATAGAGTATGTATACAAGTTATTGGTAAAGGAATGGTAAAACTAAGCACTTTTGTTTGATTGTTGTCATATTCTCAATATCGTAAAAGCCCCGGTTCTTCAAAAGGCTCAAGGGAATGTTATATAGGTGCAGATCCTCTATTGTTTCTGATTATCAAGTAGGTCCACCGGCCAGGCAGGACTCACATGAGACATTTCTCTTTCCCATCTTCTATTCGGTGACATACCAACTTTTTATGATGCTGATGAAACTTATATTTCATTTACAGGCACTTTTCTATGGTTCCAAGCAAATCTCAGGGTGAAAAAAAATTGAGCAAGATTGAGACGACCGTGGAAGGAAAACTTTGCTTGAATTCAGAATTGGCTGAATATAAGATGGTTGAATTAACAACTTAACTCACTGTCTGGCTGTAAGAACATATCATGACCTGTTGAAGGTGGAATCCTGATTTTTACACATTAGACTAGATCTCTGCAGGCAGATAGGGCATTGCCTTTCTGGAGAGAATTTAGTTCTGCCAAAGTGTTTACTGCTAAATAACTTTATATATTACTGCAAGAACCCAACTCAGACTCCAGCATGAACTGCAATAAATACATATAGGAGCTTCTTCAAGAAAGGACGGACAAGGAAAGAAGGCATCATCTGCGCAAGTGGAAGATTGAGTGGAGGTCTAGAAAGGTAATTGCCATACTTTTGTGAGGCTGCAGCAGTTAGCTAGAGTGACACAAGCACCTAGTGACGTCATTAAAGATGGCTCTGCTTTTGGGGAGTGAACTACAGGCAAGTTGAGGAACCTTTGGAAGAGGTTGGAGGAATTGACGTAAATTTGTCAAATCATATGGAATGTGATGAGGTCTAAGGGAGCAAAACAATGTCGTATCGTTTATGATGGTGATTCATGTTCATTTCAAAATCTAATCACAAAAAGTAAATCTAATACACTTGAAGACCAATCAAAGAGCACGGACTGGAGGATGGGACGGACAAAATCGTCTAAGATCATGAGATAGAGGATGGGATGGACAAAATCATCTAAGACGCTTTTAGAGTTTTTACACTTATTTTATCATTTGGGGTCATAATTAGTGCCCATGGAGGCAAAAATTACGTTTAGGAATCTTATTTTTAATTTTAGTCAGAACTTTTTTTTGTAAGTAATTTGAGTAAAAACTATGTGGTTTTAGTAAGTTGTAGCTTATCAAAGCTATTTCTTTTTTTTTTTTGTTTGTTAAAGTTTCTAGAAGGAAATTAAGGTTTATCTTGGAGAACAAGCTCGGAATATTAGAGCATCTTGGCTACCCTCTTAGATCTATAAATAGGTGTGTTGTCTCTTTTGTACGATAAAATTTTGCATCAATAAAATTTCAGACAACAAACACTCTCACCAAAAAAGCTTGTTTACTCAAATTTCTCTCTTTTGAATTCAATCAATACTTTGATCAAGTATTGTGATCTGAATTCTAAGATAGGCGTGTTCAAGATATTTTCTCAATAGTCTACCAAGTTTCTTCGATCTAAGGAGATTGGGCGAACCAAGGGCTGCTCAACGTTGATCAAACAAGGTGACTAACTAGGTATTTTGTGTAGCTGTGTTTTATACAAATGGTCTAACAAGACTCTTTTTTTTCTATCCTTAAATCTCAGCCATGAGTTTTGTGTCTTTTCATATAGTCTTATTTTTAAGAGATCTTGGGTTGGTGTGTCTTACTAGACATGTATCAGTTCTTGATAACAAGATTTCTCGAGTCATTCTTTTCTTCTAGTCAAAATGAAAAACAAAAATAAAAACAAAAATTCAAAAACAATCGAGCCTTTTATCGAGTCTTGCTTGTTTTAACATTAAAGGTCAAGTCTTTTATTGAGTCCTTGCATAAAGTTCATGTCTTTGTTGTGTTCTTGCGTAAAGATTCCATCTTGATGGATTGTGAATTGATCATGTATATCTAATTGGTTTTTTTGCATGCAATTTATACTTGCATTCATTAGGGTTCTTTTGCTTTAAAGAAAAGTGCAGCCTTGTTCTTCATAAAAGTGACACCTTTTGTTTTAAAATGTATCACCGTAGCAGGGCAAGTCTCTTCAGGTATGACCTGTAACTTTCAACCCAAAAACAACTCGAACAGTTCATCACAAACCAAAATATCGATTACCCTGGTGCCAAAATTAACTGACCAGTCAAATAAGCAAAAATTTTTACAGCAACTGAACACCTGATATATATGACTCCTGTTTCTACTAAAGCTGCTGTAAATATAACTTATCCGTCACAGATTTGTCCAAAGCCCATTTTGCTCATAGTTTGGTTTCAAAGAGAATCTCCTAACAAGGCTCACTACAGCAAGAAGAAAGAGACACGTCTGTCATCAACCACGTCTGTAAATCTATGGGCAGTCAGAGGAACCTTAAACTTGGATATATATATGGAAATCAATGCTTGAATAAACCAAAAGGCCCAGGGTTAGGAGCAACCAAAGAGGCTCATCAACTTCTTTCGAGTCTATATAGTTCATGTAATAGGGGAGAAGAAAAAATAAATTCATGAAAGCCCAGCTGGACAAAGTAATCGGAAAGGCATATAACTCACAGTTGAGCAAAATTTCCAACAACAAAAAGGATGATAATATTTACCAAAGCAGAGACAGTCTTCTTGCCATCAGTTGCTCGGATAAGGCATTTATATTCTACTGATTCCCCATTCGTCTTCATCTTGTTCCTTTGTACTTTAGATTTGTCAGAGGCTGCATATAAAACGTAGGCAACAATCTACAACTATATCAATCAATCAACTGCTGAAAAACCTCAGGAAAGAATTTGACAGTAAAAACTTACAATGCTTAAGTGTAACCCAAACAGATCCCTTCTCTGTACTCCTCTCATACATGCTAGTCAGCTCATTCAGAAATGGATCTAACTGCAAGCGTCCCTGTGAAAACCAAAAAACAAAATTATAGATGGCATTTTAAGGTAGGAATAGGATATGCTTTTTCTCGCGGCAAAGACAAATAGAGGCAACACCATGATGGAGATAAATAACACTTCCAAAAAGGATATAATACAACACTTCATGACACATCCTAGCAATTAAAAAAGGACTCAAACATGTATATCTATGCCACATTTCATAAAACACTTGGGCTAAAGAAGATAACTTAAAACAGAGAAACCCCTCAGCCCTCTCGATGCAAGTTCGTCATAAGTGCTTACACATATCCTAAATAGACAAATTCACCAAGTAAGAAGCATGATCACGTGCATCGATTGAGGGCTAGCGAATAAGTTGTAAATGCCCACATTACACCAACCATTCAAATGGAATAATGCACCAATATTGCACTCTACCCTATGTGAGAGCACATATCCAAATAACTAACTCTTCAGAAAAATCGCCCAAATTTATCCAAAAGGTCATTCTAAATCTGAGGAAGATATTTGAAAAGAAATTGAAAGCAAAAAAAAAAGAGGAATTGCTTTCATTTCGCATCAACTAAAAACCAAACTCATACAAGTGAAGAACACAAGATAAAACAAACTGCAAAAGTTTTTAAACTGACTTAAAAAGAAATAAAGAAAGCGAAAATCTTGCCTCACCGATTTCTGGCATCAACACACAAATCCAAATTGTTATAACAACAACAGTAGATTAATTATCTAACTTTTTTTTCCTAAAAGGAAACACGCATAACCTCACAACGGAGACAATAATGCCAAAATATCAAAGACAAGACAGAAACATTACCATTGTGGCAAGAGTTTTCTATGGAGAAACCAACTGGAGCTTGAAGCAGAGGATTCAAGGGCAGGAAAAGAAAAGGGTCGATTGAAAATTATTCTAAATCTCAGTGATCCTTTTAGATAATACATACATGGGATTAGGGCGGTCGGAAATTGCGTATGGTTCCTTCAAACGAATCGAATCGATCTGAGTATTTGATTTATCGAGTTAAGTAATTTTAAAAATAGAG
This sequence comes from Eustoma russellianum, assembly GCA_036186865.1. Classification (NCBI taxonomy): domain Eukaryota; kingdom Viridiplantae; phylum Streptophyta; class Magnoliopsida; order Gentianales; family Gentianaceae; genus Eustoma; species Eustoma russellianum. The sequence continues at coordinate 27,703,827 of AP025065.1, forward strand.
TTAATTGCACCTGGTATCCAATCATTTCCACAAAGTTTTAAGTATCATTTGTATTTTCATCTAATTCTCGGGACATCCATACTTATTGGTGAAATTAACATCTGGCATCCGGATACCGGGAATTAACCGTCTATATGCGGTTTTTACATGTATTTATTTTATTTTTTATGATCTCAACGGGTAGCTGCCCAAATTACCCAACCATGGTTGATGAAGCCGGATCTTCACCAAGGATCAGAGATGATCCGAAATAAACGTCGTTAACTTGCTTGAGCTTGTAAATTCGAAATACTTCCTTGATGACCTGCACAAGGAAGCAAAGATCAGAGGTCCTGGGGTGTGACCTCGGGTAAAACCCTCCGACGCCAAGTCAGTTTGGGTCATTCTCACTGAGATATGTTTAGGTTTTGAAGAGTTGAGAAGATCTCACAATTTTTGTCTATGAAGATTTTCGATATTAGCTCTTGGGAAGCAAATGTTTCGAATCCCCTTCCTTGTGTCCATTGCCTTATTTTTGTTGTTCTCCTCTGTCCTCTGCCTCTGATGACAGAGGGGACACTTTCTTGTGCAGAGGGGCTATGACAGTATATGTCTGCTGATGGGACCATTAGGCCTGCTGGTGGAGCCGTTAGGTCTGCTGATGGGATTTTGGTGTGTGCAGGCTGAAAAGTATAATGTGTACCCGTCCTTTATACTGTACATCTGTCCGGTGGTCCCATGCTTAATGGAGCCGAGCTGCGCTTGACACCTGGCAAGGGTTTGCCGAAGTGCAGAAATGGGTCAGGGTCCTGCTCTGATCTGGCTGAAGTGATTTGGAGTATGCCCCTTTTAGGTAGAAGCCGAGGCTGGAGCTCGGGGCCGAAGTGAAACCCTTAAGCGTATTGTATACTGTTTCCAATAAGAAGTGGATGCTTTGGTAAAGCAATACCTTGCTAAGCTGAAGTGTAGTATGGCCGAGCAGAGGTGCAGTCTGCCGAACTGTAGGTCATGCTAAACTTGGATTTACCGTTGACTGTTTGTTGACTACCAGATGAATATTTTTGGCTTATCACTTTGCCCCCAGATTTAGTGTGGCCAAGCTGACCAGCGAGGGCGGACAAATCTGTTCTGATAAATTGGTGACGTGTCCACCATTTATTGGGCCGCCCACAGCATTTAAAGCCGGCACAAGTTACAACAGAGCCAATTATTGTTTTTCAGCAGTTGAGGTAATCGAAAAGGAGGAAAACGAGGGGTTGTATCTCTTCGAATTTCAATTCCCTCTTTATAAGGTCGAATTCTTTTTTGAAAAGTTTTTCTTTTTTCTTCCCTCATTTGCAATCATTCCTCCATGAGCACACTCTTCTTCCTCAGCCTTCTTTTCGCTTTTAACTCCGGCAGAGCCTTCTCCTCCCCAACTCCAGCGAATCCTCCTCTTCAGCCTTCTAACTTTGTAAGCTCTACTCTTCCTTTCATCTTTATGGCTTTTACCGTCTCTTCTTCCTCAGACTCCCAGAATAGGTCAACTCATTCTTACCCTGCTGATATTGGGGGCAACAATGAGGGTCACTCCCCTATCTTTGAGAGGTCAGAGTCTAGCGGGGACAACCGCCCTTTGAGGAGGTTGCGTCGTGCTGGCGAACCCTCCATAGTTGCCCTGGAATCCATGGTACCCTCGTCGTCTGTTGACAGAGGTTCACCATCTCCGGCGGTGCAAAGCTCAGTGTGCACTTTGAAAGCCATTGAGCTTTCCTGTTTATGTCAATTGTGTAATGTTGATAGGAGTGTCTTTGTTCACATTCTTCCTCTTTCCCATCAAACGGCCTATGATCCCCCGTAGGGTACGAAGCAGTTTATGAGGAATATTTCAAATCTGGCTTCAGCCTTCCCATTCCAGCACCTTTATTCTACATTCTAGACTTTTATAACCTTAGGTTGCCCCAGATCATGCCCAATGGTCTAAAAGTAGTCCTTAGTTATCTGCTCTACCTGAGAGCTGCTGGGGAGGAGTTTGACCTCCCTGTTTTTAGGGGAATGTTTGTGTGCAAACACAAAGATAGCTGGTTTTATTTCAGTAGGAGGTATCCTAATAAAGAGATTAACCACGCTATCAATATTCCCAGCTTCACTAAGAACTAGAAAGGTCGTTTCTTCTTCATAAAGAACATAGGATTATCGGAAAGGAACTATTGGAGGTTCGGTAGTGCGGATAACTCGAGGCCGAGTGAAAAATTCTGCGATGAAGCCTCTAGATTGTTAAACCTGCCAATGACCGTAGACTGGAAAAAGGTAGACAGGTCGGTCTTAAGAGCTGCCGACCTGGACCATTTGTGGCTAAAACACAAATTTCGGATGCTCAGTCCAGCAGCCTTGAAAGTTGTTCAGGGTAGGTGTCAAACTTTTTGAACATCTCTGATTTCTCTTGATGTCTTTCAAGTATTTTGATTGATTTGTTGTTGAACTTGCAGAAGCAATGGTGTCCGATGTAATTGCCAAGCTAAGGAAGTCAGTCCCCAAGAAGAGATATATGACTGAGGAGAAGCATTTTTCCTCAGAACAGGCCTCTACCAGAGCCTCTTCCGAAGTGCAGGTGATGCCTGCTGAACCCACTCTTGCCGAGGTTGGGGCCCCAGGTAATGTCTTATCCTTTGCTGGTTGGAATAAGTTTACTTTCTTGCTTTCATTCAACCCTTTAACTTTTGTTTTTTGGTTGCAGCTGAAATTTCCACTGGCCCCATCCAGGCTGCAGCCCAAATTCCTGTTCAGGCTGCAACTCGGCCATTGGATAAGTATGGGGGATCCGAGGCCCCAGTCTTGGCCCTTCCCCCTCCTTTTGCCGAAACTGAGGCAGCTGTGCCTCAATCGAGGCTTATTCCCTCTGAAGCTCATCCTTCTGTTCAAGTTATGGAGCAAACTTCAGAGGGAAGAGTTGCTGGAGAGGCTTTCCGGCAACATGCTCATGGAAAAGCCCCCCAAGGGGAAGGAGAACCTTCCTATAGGCATCGTCGCGGTACAAGGACGATGGTGTTCTCTTATGGTGATTCTGCTGCCCATCCTGGAATAGCTAGGAAGCTGAATGAGCTGACGGTGCTGCCCAGAGATTCGAAGACTTTTTGCCAGGAGGACTGGGATGTAGCTCTGAACTCATACTTGAGCAACATGTCTTTGGTAAGTCTTCTAAAAAATTTCTAACTTTTTCAGCTAGATTACTTGCAGCCTTTTTCGACTTATTTTGGTTGCTGTAGTATCGAGTTCGGGAATACAACATGCTCAGGCGGGCCGAAGAGATGCGCAAGATGGTAGTTGAACTGTCTGAGAGTAACGCCAACTTGAGAAGAGCTAATGATGAGTTGGCTGAGGCAGCAAAGCCCAATAATTCAAGGCTGGAAGAAATGGATGCAGAGCTGAGCACACTGAAATCCGAGGTTCTCTCCTTGACTTCTGAAAATTCCAAGCTTAAGGAAAGCAAGGAGGAATCAGACACCCAGTTGGCCATCGTACGCTCTGAGCTAGATGAAGCAAAGGAGATGGTAACCAGCATCGGAGCATTTGCTAATAAACTTCAAGCTGATCTGGATTCCTGCCAGAGTCAACTTTCCACTTGTGAAAATGAGCTGAATCTTTCAAGGATACAAGTGGAGGAGGAGCAGAAGAGCAAAGATGAACTGGCTCAGCAACTGGAAGAAGAAAAGAAAAGCAAAGCTGATCTCACTCATCAGTTTGAACTTCAAGCTGAAGAGATCAAGAAGACTACAGTTGCTGAGTTCATACAGTCTGAATACTTTAAAGACAACCTCTTGAAGATGCAGGGCTTAGTGCTGGCTATTGGCCAGACTTATGCAATAGACGCCTGCTCCGAAGTTTATCCAGTCTTGGATAAGGATCATCCTCAGATTGCCGACCTCTACAACCCTGAAGCTGAGAGCTTATTTGACAACCAACTGGCGCTGTTCAAGAATGGGGCTGATCTCAGAGACCCAGAGGATGAAGATTAGACTAGGACTTTTCTTTTTGCACTTTTCAGTAGCTGTAATAGTCATCTTTTCTGAATGAAAATATCATTTTTCTCAACTTGTGTTCTTCAGCTTGCCTTGTTCTTATTTTCATAATCCTTGCAAGTATTTGACTTTGGCTTCAACTTTTAGCTCTGCATAATTCTTGCAAATGTTTGACCTCGGCTCTGCCAAAGGTTTTCTGTATCGTCTTCTTTTAGCCTCAATCTTGCTGAGTTTTTCCATACCGTTTAAGTATTTGACTTTAGCTCTGCCCAAGACTTTATCCACCATACTTGACTTCGTAATGGAAGTACTTGACCTCGGCTCTGCCAAGGGTATTATATTGCTTCAACTAGGCTGCAGTTCTGCTGAGCTTTTTGAATGACAAGTCCTTAACTTCGATTTAGCTAATAGCTGAGATGCAAGTTAAATCTGGACTGTGAATAACATAATTCCACTCTTTTGAAATAAAGTAAACATGTTACTTCATTTGTTTTGTTAAGCAAAATGAAAGATAACATTTTGCGTAATCTTAATTCTGACACTGCCATAAAACACTGTTTTATTCAAGCTTCAGCATTGCTGATAAATATACAAATGATTTACACTTTTTGTAGTCCTGCTAGTGGTTGAGGATTATGAATCCTGTTCACAAAACTTTTGACCCTCAATGGGCATCTGCCTCAGGCCTACTGAGGTCTTGCTTGATCGAGTCTTGCTCGGCCAACTCAGTCCTGCTGAGGTGGGGTACTTGTAGGAAAGCCTGTCCCAATCATGTATTGAGTCCTACTCAACTGGCTCAGCCCTGCTGAGGTGAAATACTTGTACATCACTATGTCGAAGTCTTAGATGTGTAGAATGTCAAGTCTTTGGTAAAGTCTTGCCTTCCAAGGTTTGTAATTTGTAAGCTCCTTCTGAATGCACCTCGACTATACGATAAGGACCTTCCCACTTGGGTTTAAAAGTCCCAGTTGGTGCTGCATGACTTGCTTCGTTATTGCGGAATACTAAATCTCCCACTTGATAAGACCTTGGTCGCACTCGAGAGTTATAATACTGAGCAATCAGATTTTTATATTGAGCCATGCGAATGTGAGCTTGCTCCCTTTTCTCTTCCAACTCATCCAAATTCAATCGCAGCACTTGGTCATTGGTCTGAGCAGAGTAATGAGTTGTCCGAGCAGAGCTGGAACCAATTTCTACTGGGATGACTGCCTCAGTGCCGTAAACTAAGGAAAAAGGTGTTTCCTTAGTGGAAGTGGAAGGAGTAGTCCGATATGCCCATAATATGCTTGGGAGTCCATCCACCCAACTTGCCCCAGTTTTATATAGACGTTTCCTTAAGCCGTCCTTGATTGTTATATTTGCCAATTCAACTTGCCCATTTGCTTGAGGGTGTGCTACTGAAGCGAATCGCTGTTCAATTTTGAGCTCAGCACACCAACTTCTGGCAGGGTCATCAGCGAATTGCTTTCCATTGTCTGAGATGAGAACTTGTGGAAGGCTGAAACGGTAAATGACATTCTTCCACAAGAACTTCTTTATCTGACCCCCGGTTATAGTAGCCAATGGCTCTGCTTCCACCCATTTGGTGAAGTAATCAATGGCAACAACCAAAAACCTGACTGAACCTGGAGCTCAGGACAGTGGTCCTACAAGATCTATTCCCCATTGCACAAAAGGCCAAGGACTTGCAATGGCAGTGAGTCTTGACTAGGCAGATGAGAGATTGGAGTATGGACTTGGCATGCTTGACATTTCCTGAACAGTTCTTCTGCATCATGACGCAGTGTAGGCCAATAATAACCAGCAAGGTAGCATTTCCGCGCTAAAGATCGAGCACCAGAATGATTTCCACAGATTCCTTGGTGTATCTCCCTAAGGATGTAGTCTCCCTCATCTTCAGTTACACATCTTAACCAAGGCTGTGAAAAGGACTTTTTATAAAGGTGGTCGTTAAAGATAGCATACCTTGCTGCTTTTAATCGCAGACGCCAAGCTGCCCGTTTATCCTCAGGCTAAATTCCATGCTGCAGGAAGTTAACAACTTCATCCATCCAAGTGTTGTGATAGTCAACCTACAACACTTCATTGGCATCATAAGCACGGTGCTTCACTAGCTCCACAACTATCTTTTTTCCCAAAGTGGTCGAAGTAGATGAAGCTCAATGCTGAAGCTCAAGAGAGCCGGGATAGTGCGTCGGCTCTCTTGTTGGCCGACCTGGGGATATGCTCAATGCTGAAGCGCTCAAACGTCTGGCCGAGCTGCTGCACTTTGGCCAGATATTTTTTCATGTTTTCCTCCTTAGCTTCATAATCCCCGTTGATCTGACTAACGACCAACTGCGAATCACTTCGGGAAATGATTCGTTCTGCCCCCAACTTCCTTGCAAGGCGCAGCCCTGCTATTAAGGCCTCGTACTCTGCCTCGTTGTTAGTTGCTTCGAAATCAAAGCGCAAGGCATATTCAAATTCTTCTTTGTTGGAGTTGATTATTAGGAGGCCTGCTCCACATCCATCCTTGGAGGAAGATCCATCAATATATAGATTCCAATCAGCCGCTGGATGAACATCTTCCTCCACAGATATCCCTTCAGCCAAGAAGTCTGCTAAACCTTGGGCTTTGATGGAAGTCCTTGACTTGTATTGAATATCATACTCTGCAAGCTCCATAGCCCATTTGGCAGCTCGGCTAGAAGTGTCTGGCCTTGTCAAAATTTGTTTCAAGGGCTGGTTTGTGACTACTATAATAGGATGAGCTTGCAGGTAGGGCCTGAACTTCCTTGTAGCCACTATGATTGCCAAGACCACCTTCTCAGCATTGGGATATCTCATTTCGGGTTCATGTAGAATTTTACTTGCGAAGTAGATGGACTTCTGCACATTATCCTGCTCCCTGAGCAGGACTGCATTAACAGCTTCTTTACATGTGGAAAGATACACATAAAGCTCTTCCGGGCAAAGGTGAAGTTAGCATCGGCACCTCGACCAAATGCGATTTCAGTTCATCGAAAGCTTTTTGACATTGCTCATTCCATTGAAAAGTCGTCTTCTTCTTTAAGATTTGGAAGAAAGGAAGAGACCTTTCAGCAGACTTGGAGAGAAACCTGCTCAGTGCTGCAATTCTGCCTGTTAACTTCTGCACTTCTTTAATATTCCTGGGGGATGCATGTTCTGTAGAGCTTCAATCTTGGCAGGTTTTGCCTGCAGCCCTTCCTTGGAGACCATGTACCCCAAAAATTTTCCAGTGTGTACCCCAAACGTGAACTTCTTCGGATTCAGCCTCATGTGTGAGTCTCTCAGCATAACAAAGACTTCTCTTAAATTCTGAATATACTGATCAAGAGACCTGCTCTTGATAAGCATATCATCAATATAAACTTCCATTATCCTTCCAATTTGTTCACTGGACAAGGAATTGACCAGAAGCTGATAGGTAGCCCCAGCATTCTTCAATCCAAACAGCATAGTTACATAACAATAAGTATCTGACTCTGTTATGAATGCAGTTTTTTCTTGATCTTCTTTTGCCATGACATTTTGATGATAGCCTTTGAAGGCATCCAAGAAATCGAAGATCTCATATCCAAGTGTTGAATCCATTAACCTATCGATTTTAGGAAGTGTGTAACAATCTTTTGGACATGCTTTGTTGAGGTCGGTGTAATCTATACACATTCTTCATGATTCGTCTTGCTTGGAGACCACCATTGGGTTAGCCAACCAAATTGGATAAAGAACTTCTACAATAAATTTCACAGCAAGGAGATTCTTCACTTCTTCTGCAATGACTTTGATCCTTTCTGGAGCAAAATTTCGCTTCTTTTGCTTTATTGGCTTTATCTGAGTATCAACATTCAGCTTGTGCTCAGCTAAATGTGAGGGGATCCAAGGCATATCTTCGGCAGTCCATGCAAAGATAATTGCAAATTCTCTCAGTAGATCCTGCAGCTGAGTCAGTAGTTCAGATGGCATCCATGTCTCAATTTTTATAACATTTTCAGGTCGGCTCAGATCAAGGACGAAGTCCTGGACTGAATCATCTGACTGTAAACGTTCTTCATCTGAAGGTATAAGCTCATCAAGGCTGACCTGTAGCACTACCTCATTTCCCTGAGTAGCGATGATGTAGCAACTCTGCGCTACTTGCATGCCACCTTGGATTGTCACCACCCCAGCTGGAGTCGGGAACTTCATGCTAACGTGCAGAGGTGACACAATAGCTTCCAATTCCATTAAGGCTGGCCGACCTAATAGAATGTTGTATGCAAACATCTCCTTGATGATCACAAAGTCTATCGATAAACAACGGTAGGCCGGGGGTTTACCAAAGCTGTAACTGAGTGTGACTAGACCTGCTGGCCGAACTGCAGCACGAGTGAAACCATACAATGAAGAAGTGACGGGCCTCATTAAAGAATCTGGTAAGCCCAACTGCTGATATACTCTATAGTACATCACATTTACGGCACTACCGCTATCCACATATACCCACTAGACTTCCACAATCTTGTCTGGAGCTAAGTGTATACACAGATCTATTACTAAACCTGTGTTGTTGGCGTCAAGTGGAATGAGATCTTGTGGCCCATAAGCCAGTTCCTTAACCAACTTAGCTCTCTTAGCTGGGGGACCAGATGAGGTTCCCGCAGAACTGGATTCACCTCGGCTTGTATGAGACGGTCCTCCAGAGATGGTGTAAATTATGGAATTAACTTGGGGCTGACCTTCAGCCCTTTGTTGGCCTGGCTCTTCATCATCATCCGACCTGCGGTGTCGAGGTGGGGAATCTGGTCGGCACTTGTCCTTCTGAGGATTTTTATGGAAGTCTAACCAATTGTGCAGGCATGAACGTGGGTCATAAAATTGCTTCAAGTGACCCTGCTCTATCAGTTGTCGAATGGCTTGAGCCAACTGCCTGCAGTCTTCTGTGTCATGCCCAATATCTCTGTGATATCGACAGTATAACTTTGGGTCTCTTTTCTCCCTAGGCCCATTAAGAGGTTTAGGATCAATTCTCAAACCATCCTTCTCTATAACTGCTAAAATGTGGTCCTTAGAGGCTAAAAAGGGTAAACCCTCTTTACCTCCTTTGTCTCTTCCACCCATGTGATCGAACGCACTGCACCGCTCGTGGTCTTTTTCCTCATTGCGTCGATCTTCCTTTTTGAAACTAGATCGGCTCTCTTGCCGAGCTCCCTGCTCGGCCTCCCTTTTCAATCTGTTTGCCTCTTCACCTCAGGCAAACTGGTGAGCTTTCTCCAAACATTCCCTTAGTGTTGTGGGTCCCTTTTCAGCCAGTTGAGAGAAGAGGCGACCAGCTCGGAGCCCATTGATAAAGGCAGCTGCCTTAACGCCCTTATTTCTGTCACTGACCTGCAGTGACTCATCTGAGAAGCGTTGCATATATTTCAGCACAGACTTATCTGGACCTTGCCTCAAGGTCATCAAATGTGATGAGTTCTTCACAAAGGGTGTGCTGGAGACAAACTGGGATTTAAACTTTTGCGCCAGCTGCTTGAAAGATCCCACTGACTTTGATGGGAGCTCTTAGAACGACCTTCTTTCTTTTCCCCGTAGATACATCGGGAAAGTTTTGCAACGCAGGGGATCTGGGACATTTTTCAGACTCATCGCAGTTTGAAACTGGAAAAGATGATCTGTAGGGTCTGTTGTCCCGTCATAGGTATCCATCTTTGGCACCTTGAAGCTTTCTGGTGCCAAATACTCTGCAATATCCCAGAAAAAAGGATTTTCCTGGACTGCCTGCATAAACTCTTGCCTATACTCTTCATAGTAAGTTCTGGGCCTGCGATGAACTTCTTCTTCTTTTGGGACGCTTTTGAGAGATCGAGACCTTACGCTCAGACGCTGTCTAGCCATAGGCTCTGACTCCACCGTTGGAGTTTTGAAGCTACGTCTCCTGGCATCCACCATGAGACCTTTAGGGGGTCTAGAGGATTGGTTATGTGGTAGTTCCTTACGATGAATAGAAGGATCCACATCCATATCCTCAACTTTCTTTTGTTTTCCTTTGATCTGTTCCATCATAGCCTCAAAGACCTTCAAGTTTTCAGCGACATATTTCATCGCTTTGTCTCTATCCTCCATTGATATTTCTGGAGTAGGATTATGTCGCTCAGGTTTCCGAGAATCCTGTTCTGGGATACCTGATCGAGTAGCCATTCGTCATTGGGGGTTGGATGACTCACCCAAACCTTCACGGCGACCTCTAACCATGGTAGAATGTTGGTTGTTTCCGAGTTTAGAAATCTTTTACTGGATTGAGGGATCTCAGGCCCTCTTTCTAGCACCAAATGATGAAGCCGGTTCTTCACCAAGGATCAGAGATGATCCGAAATAAATGTCGTTAACTTGCTTGAGCTTGTAAATTCGAAATATTTCCTTGATGACATGCACAGGGAAGCAAAGATCAGAGGTCCCGGGGGTGTGACCCCGGGTAAAACCCTCTGACGCTCAAGTCAGTATGAGCCATTCTCACTGAGATATGTTTAGGTTTTGAAGAGTTGAGAAGATCTCACAATTTTTGTCTATGGAGATTTTCAATATTAGCTCTTAGGAAGCAAATGTTTCGAATCCCCTTCCTTGTGTCCATTGCCTATTTTTGTTGTTCTCCTACATCCTCTGCCTCTGATGACAGAGGGGACACTTTCTTGTGCAGAGGGGCTATGACAGTATAGGTCTGCTGGTGAGACCATTAGGCTTGCTGGTGGGGCCGCTAGGTCTGCTAATGGGATTTTGGTGTGTGCAGGCTGAAAAGTATAATGTGTACCCGTCCTTTATACTGTACATCTGCCCGGTGGTCCCATGCTTAATGGAGTTGAACTGCTCTTGACACCTGGCAAGGGTTTGCCGAAGTGCGGAAATGGGTCAAGGTCCTGCTCTGATCTGGCTGAAGTGATTTGGAGTACGCCCCTTTTAGGTAGAAGCCGAGGCTGGAGCTCGGGGCCGAAGTGAAACCCTTAAGCGTATTGTATACTGTTTTCAATAAGAAGTGGATGCTTTGATAAAGCAATACCTTGCTAAGCTGAAGTGTAGTATGGCCGAGTAGAGGTGCAGTCTGCCGAACTGCAGAAGTTGGTCGTGCTAAACTTGGATTTACCGTTGACTGTTTGTTGACTACCAGATGAATATTTTTGGCTTATCAATGGTTAATTCCAATTCCCTCCATTACTTCCAACCTGACTCTTTCCCTCTAAAATAACCCTAATACCTAAATTGCTCCATAAATGGGTCCAACCATATTAGTTCCTGTAAGAAGTGCAGCATAATTTTCTTCAACTTCTGGTTCCACGTTTGCCACAAGAACCCTTTTGCTTACAATTCGATAAATCCCGGAAAAGACTGCAAGGAAGGTCAGCTACATTTGTTGCTTCAAGTGCAGATGATTCCATGAAGAACAAGTTCTCCTTTTGTGCGAACTGTTTAGCTTCTTCGGTTGATACAGCGCGAAGACTTTCAAGGTCTGATTTGTTGCCTAAGAGCATGATGACGATGTTTTTGTCAGCATGAACGCGTAATTCTTGCAACCACTTAGCGACATGATCGAAGGATTGATGCTTGATTGTGTCATACACAAGCATTTCTTCGCTGCTACAACTCCATCAACACGGATAATGCTACGAAATCAACACCAATCAACTTCCAGTGTTCCAACAGAATTTCGTCAATTACTAAATACATTGGTTTCTGAAAACCAATGTATTCAAGAAAGTTTACAGAATACATTGGTTTCTACAAGAGATCAGGAGCTTAACATGTATTTCTTTATATCTTAAATGCTATTGTGACTCTCCCCTCTCTGGTTATTTGGTTGTATGGTGATTATAAGGCCATGCTTATCTTGAAAGTAAGTCGAATCAGTAATTGCAAGAGGAGCCCAATGATGGGGGAGTAGAGAACGGCTTTCTAGCAATATAGAATCTTTTCTAGAAACCAATGTATTCAAGAAAATTCACAGAATTTCGCCAATTTGGGCCTGCTGTTTTGGGTTTTTTCGGAATTCCAGATGATTTACCTGAGAAAATGAGGGGCTTTTAATTTTTTTTGTCTTTATTATTTTACTGATCCTATACCGTGGTTAAAGTCGGGTTAAAAGTGGGGTTAAATCAGGTCAACAGTCGATTTTAGCAATCAACGGTAAACCAGCAGGTCATCCGGATGCCAGATGTTAATTTCACCAATAAGTATGGATGTCCAGAGAATTATATGAAAGTACAGATGCTACTTAAAACTTTGTGAAAAAGATTGGATACCATGGGCAATTGAATCTTTAAAAATTTCCAATCTATTAAACACGATATTTATTTGGTTTTTGATTTTAAGTTTTCGTTCAAGTTCGAAAATCTTAGAACTTGAGTCAAACTCGAGCAAAACTGAACCTAATTTAAAACAGCTTTTATTTTCAAAATGGTATATATAAATATAAACATTCATTTTAACTCATGTTATTGAATCATTATTATTATTTTACATCAGAAAATATTATTACCTGGATAATTAGCACTTATCATTTTTTAATGGTTTGTATCAACCAAAGATACTAGTATAAGATAGAATGATACCTAATTTATGTATACACACACCGGAATATAACTTCAAATTCTTTATTTTTTTTACTCTTTTTTTCCAGATAAGACTGCATTCAGCTGAAGAAAGATTATAAATTGTTTGTTGAAACTATAATGTTGTCTTCCTTTCAGGTAAGGGTGGACGTTTCTGGAGTTGATACGGGAATCATATTTGACGATAGAACGTTTAGCGCGTGCTCGGAAAGGGAATCGGGTTAAAATTCCTAAACCGGGACGTGGCGGTTGACGAAAACGTTAGAAAGTCCGGAGACGTCGGCGGGGGCCTCGGAAAGAGTTATCTTTTCTATTTAACAGCCTGTCCACCCTGAAAACGGCTCAGCCGGAGGTAGTCTCCAGCGGTTGGAAGACCACCGCACGTCGCGTGGTGTCCGGTTCGCCCCCGGCGGCCCTTGAAAATCCGGAAGACCGAATACCGTCCACGCCTGATCGTACTCATAACCACATCAGATCTCCAAAGTAAACAGCTTCTGGTCGGTAGAACAATGTAGGCAAGTAAAGTCGGTTAAATGGATCCGTAACCTCGGAAAAAGGAATCATATTTGACAAAGTCTTGATTAACCTAGCTTGAGATGGCAGGGTTTGGCCGTCAGAAGGGAGGTAATGATGCGCCAAGCATTATTTTCTAACTCATGTACCTTTACACCTGTATAATCATCAAATTTATTCTCGTAACATCCAAAGACAGTAACAGCATCATGGAACTCAGAGCTCTTGTAGACCGGGGTATGTGCCTTCCACCGATAAAATCAAAAACTCTGAACTTGTTGTGAAAAGGTTGAACCCAATCCAAAGAACATCCACTGTCTTAACCCTAAAGAGCTGCGTAGAAAATGTAAATCAGGAGTCTAGCGGTCTTTTAAATTGGATGATAAAAACTCTAACTTGTTTCCACTTTCCTTTGCATATGTACAATCATCAAATTTATTCTCGTAACATTCAAAGGAAGTAACAATATCATGGAACTCAAAGCTCATGTTGACTGGGGTATACGCCCTCCACCGAATGTACTCTCCCCTGACTTTGCAGATTTTATTATATACTAAATTTTTTATTTATTTAAAAACGACTACCAATTCAATAAAACATAACTAAAATGTCATACTCATTCCCCCATAGAATACTACAATAATGATTGTACCAAAATTCACAATACGATACAAAAAATAGTAGAGAAAATCTTCAAAATACAAACCTATGGACAGCATCAAATAAAAATTTCATACAAATTTTAAATGACACCATTACTCGATGTCCATACAATTATATTGGTTGTTTACTCATATCTATTTTTCTTCTTGACTAGTGTCATTTGTGACAACTGATATTTTACTTGTACAAAATTGACGTATAATGTTTTAAGAAAAGGGCTTCGTAGATACCGACCTGTATAAAACGTCTTTGACAACGTTGATACAAAAATGCTCATTTAGAGTATCATGAAATTTAAAATACTTTAAGAGTAACTACATGTGATACTTGTAATTACTCATGCACCATTAAAAGATAAATATATATATATATATATATATATATATATATATATATATATATATATATATATATATATATATATATATATATATATATATATATATATAGACGACGTACTTCTTGTTTCTACATAATCACCCAAATAACATGTCATTATGTTTTACATGTAAATCTCGCATTGGTTGTTAGACACATAATAAACTACCCCATACTTACGGTAGGAACACCACAAAATTAGTGAGTACGATTCTAACTGGCAGGTCATAGTTGAACCTGTAACTTGTAGAACAAAAAACTTGGAAGAAGCTTGCATGACGCGAGGACAAACGACGTCAATTTGACGCGGCCAATTAATAGCCGCCACATAGCAAAAGAAGCAGCCTTTTTTTAAAATTCCTTTCGTCTTCTTCCCCTGCGTCTGAACCTAGACGGAAATCAAAAACTGGCCGTCCAAGCTCCACCGTCCAAATCTCTTTCACGTTCGTTCTCGTATATTCTGTGAGCCCTTTATCATTCTCCATTCTATACCAACTTCTGTTGGAAATAATTCAGACAAATTGACTTCTGTACAGTAACGGCCGGCCTGCCGAGGTCAGGTCCTACCTGAACCGAGATCTGGGTAGACTGGATGGATCTACTAAGACAGTTCAGATAGCGCAATTGTATTTGCGTTCTGGGCTGATAATTGACCTCCGATCTCGGCACCTCAGCACAACAATTGAGAGTTGTGCTTTCAGCCGAGCAGAGCACAGCACGGCCGAGCTGCAGAACAATGAATGTCCTCAGCCGAACAGCAGAGCTCGGCACAAAGCAGAGCTCAGCAAGACGATGCTCTAGAACAACAAATATTCTCAACCAAACAGCAGAGCTCGACACAAAGTAGAGCTCAGCACACCAACACTATACCAGTGTTGCGTTCTTCCCACAGATAGCTGAGCTCGGCACACAGCAGAGCTCGGCTCCGCACTAACCTTCTCAGCTCAGCAGAGCAGAGATCCGAGGTGAGTCCAGGACTCTGTCCTTCAGACGTTATTGCTCCGATACATTGTGCTCAACCAGAGGAGCAACCGTCTCCCATGATACAACAGAGACTAGTTCAGACGTGCATCACTGCAGCACTGAACTTTACGAACCTTTAAGAGTGGTCTCACCTTCTCGGTATACTGGAATGCAGAATTTTTGGGAAGAATGAAGATGTAGAGAGAGGGGAATTGCAGAGAATAGAAGAACTCGTGAAGTATTTTTTTTTGTGTTCACTAAGATCATCCTCGACAACTATTTATAGGAAAATTCTGAGGTCACCTGTTACAGTCGCTCTAATCTCGGCCGTAGGATCAGATATTGGCTCGGCCTGAACCGTTGGATCAGATAACCGCACCAAGTCTGCTTCTCAACCGTTAGATCAACTAACTGTTCAATCTGAGCTATCAGATCCTAACAAATTCAGGTCAGCTCGGCCGTTTAAGTCTGAACTACTTTTTCAAATTTAAGCGCCAACCTATCTCAATAACCTGACGAGTTTGAAAACAACTTCCTCCTGGGTTGACAAGCTTTGATATGGTGCTACAGGTCTCAGCTTGCAGTCTGCAGCCTGCAGTCCAGCCTGTAGCCTAGTCCACAACTTGATCCTTTCAGGTCGGCAGCTCAGTCCTGTACCTAGGCCCATGCCCAGGTCCAGGCCGAGCTGAGCTGACTTTCTCTTTTACTTTGAGCATTAATTTCTAATTCATCCGGTATCGGAATCGAGTGATTCAAAAGCCTACAATTATCTACTCATCGTGTAGAAGATCAAGGACTCATTAGTTTCCACTTAGCACTGGTGATACTAATCGTAATATTAGCTCAAAGTGTGTTGCCTACCGTAGTTTGCAACTTGGCCCAATTACAATATACTTCTATATTCTCCAACAATCCCCCACATGAATGGAAATTAATACAGAGTGTTTATGCAGACTCTACCGAGAAGTTAGACAAGAAAATGTTGCATCAGACAAGGTAGCTTTTGGCTTTGAACCTTTCTTAGTGAAATACTATCAAATCCACTCGGCTAATTAGTGAACTTAATGTCTTGAACTAACCGGCCTTTAGTGTGCACCTAAACAATAGTACTCACACAAAATTTCCTTTAACACCCTTTTGGTTCTCATGATTGCGTTAATTTTGGCCATAAACCGCCTGGTTTCAGAAAGTGTACTAGAGAACTTTGGCCTTACAAAGTCCCCATAGAAGCAGCCTCACTTCACCCTTACATAGGTGTTTCCTATCAAGAGTATTCTGTCATACCCCACTTGAACATATCAAGGTATAGGAACCATTAAAAGTCTTAGCTTACCCTCAATCCTCTGCAGACAACACTTTTATTTGACAAAATGGGTAAGTGCTTACTGATCTTCATAACTTAGTTGTCCCATTGAACCAAGATTCTGGGATCTCCAGTCAACAAAGTTGGGTTACCGTTACAAAGAATCATACATTATGAGTTTTAATCCCATTCCATTTGTCAAAATTGACATCCGATCAAAATTGACATCCGATCTCTACGCAAGCCTTTTGTAAGCGGATTCACAAGATTCTCCTTTGATTTTACATAATCAATGGAAATCACGTCATTCGAGATTAACTGCTTAATGGTATTGTGTCTCCGACGCATATGTCGAGACTTACCATTATAGATGCTGATTTGTGCTCGTCCTATAGCCGACTGGCTATCACAGTGTATGCTAATAGGAGCGATTGGCTTAGGCCAGCAGGGCACATCTTTCAGGAAATTATGAAGCCATTCAACTTCTTTCCTAGCTTTATCAAGTGCTATAAACTCCGCTTCCATCGTGGAACGAGCTATGCACGTTTGCTTTGTGGATTTCCACGACACTGCACCACCACCGACAGTGAATAAATACCCACTCATGGATTTAGAATCCTTACTGTCAGCCTTCCAATACTGCTGGATATCTCGAGTAATGTAATCCAAGATTCATTGTATACTTAAATATCTCATTACTCAATTTAGAGCATTTCAATGTTCCTCACTTGGATTACTGGTAAACTTACTCAATTTGTTTACCGAACATGCTAAGTCTGGTCTAGTACAATTCGTTATGTACATCAGACTTCTGATCACTTGTGAATACTCCAATTGAGCCACTGGCTCGCCTCGGTTCTTCCTTAAATGAGTACTTAAGTCAAGTGGAGTCTTCACTGGTTTTACATCAAGCATATTGAAACGTTTTAGAACCGATTGAATATAGTGAGTTTGTGACAGCACAAGTCCTTCGGTTGTCCTAGAAATTTTAATTCCTAGAATAATGTTAGAAACTCTCATATCCTTCATGTCAAAGTTCCTTGTCAACATCTTCTTTGTATTTTAGATAATGTCTCGAGTACTTCCCATGATTAGCATGTCATCCACATAGAGACATATTATTACATATGCATTTTGTGTGTTCTTAATGTAGACACACTTGTCACACTCATTGATCTTGAAACCATTAGCTAACATATCTTCATCAAATTTCATGTGTCACGGTTTGGGTGCTTGTTAAAGTCCATACAGGGACTTAACGAGTCTACAGACTTTAGACTCTTGTCCTGAAACCACTAAACCTTCCGGTTGTTCCATATAGATTTCTTCATCTAACTCACCATTCAGAAAAGCAGTCTTCACATCCATCTAGTGGATTTCCAGATTGTTGACTGTAGCAATTGCAACTAGAATCCTTATAGACGTGATTCTAGTTACTGGTGAGTAGGTGTCAAAAAAGTCAAAGCCTTTCTTTTGTCGATAACCTTTTGCTACCAACCTGGCTTTGTACTTTTCGATAGACTCATCCTCTTTCAATTTCCTCTTAAAAATCCACTTGCATCCGAGTGGTTTACTTTCTGGTAGAAGATCAACCAACTCCCAAGTGTGATTCTGAAGAATCGAGTCTATCTCACTGTTGATTGTCTCTTTCTAGAACGGAGCTTCTGGAGTTGACATCGCCTCGGAAAAATTCCTTGGCTCATTTTCTACCATATAGGTTAGAAAATCAGGACCAAACGAAGTTGGTATTCTGGCACGCTTGCTTTGACAAATTTCCTCATCACCTTGAGGAGTCGCCTCATGCACTCGCTTACCATCTCTCGTCTCTTCTTCTTGTTTGTTTTGCTTGACTCCATGATTACTTTTTCATGTATGTCAGGAATATCTGATTTGTGCACCAAGAACCGATATGCACTACTGTTCGTTGCATATCCGATGAATATGCAATCAACCATTTTAGGTCCAATTTTAACTTATCTTGGTTTAGATACAGCAACCTTAGCCAGTCACCTCCACACTTTCAAGTATTTGTAGCTAGTCGTGTAGCCTTTCCATAGCTCATACGGGGTTTCATCCATCTGCTTAGATGGAATTCTATTCAAAATGACATTAGCTGAGAGTATGCCTTCCCCCCACAAGTTTTGGGATAAGCCCGAACTTATCAACATAGCATTCATCATCTCTTTCAGAATTCCTTTTTTGCGTTCTGCAATACCGTTCGATTGAGGTGTATATGGTGCAGTCGTTTGATGAACAATGTCTTGTTCCGAACATAATTCATTAAACGGTGCATCATATTTACCACCTCTATCACTAAGAATTGCTTTAATTCGTTTGCTTTGTTGATTCTCAACTTTATTTTTATAGTCCTGGAAAGCATCAAGGGCCTTGTCTTTGCTACTTAGTAAGTAGACATAACAGTATCGTGTGCAATCATCAATAAAAGTTACAAAATACTTTTTACCACCTCTCGTTTGCACAATATTTAAGTCACATACGTCGGTGTAAATTAAATCTAAAGATTCAGTGTTCCTTTCTATTGAATGAAATGACGCTTTTGCCAACTTTGCTTAAACACGTATTTGGTATTTTTTATTATCAAATTTTAATTTGGGCAATAAGTCAAGATTAATCGTACATTGTAATGACTTATAATTCACATGTCCCAAACAAAAATGTCATAAACAAGAAGATTCAAGCATGTAAACAGAAGAGGAAGCATTCTCATTAGCCTCTGCGGGCAAATCTTTTTCTGGTACAATCGTGATGACATTTAATTTGAACATCCTATTTGTCAAGTACCCCTTTCCCAAATACATAATATTTTTCAAAACGATAACTTTATTGGACTCTAACACTAGTCTAAAGCCATGCGTGACTAGAAGAGACCCAGATACAAAATTCTTTCGAGTGTCGGGGACGTGCAACACATTCTGCAGAGTTAGATGCTTCCCCGAGGTCAGCTTCAGAACAACTTTGCCCTCGCCTTCAATCTTCGAAGGTGCCGAGTTCCCCATGTAAAGCTGTTCATTGTTCCCGAACTTGTACTCCATGAACATATCTCTGCTTGAGCAAACATGTCTAGTGGCGCCAATATCCAGCCACCATTCGCGTATGTTCCCCACAGCATTGCACTCTGAGACCACCGCATAGAGGTTGAGATCGTCCATGTCATCGACAATGTTGGCTTTTGCCTCGGTTTGCTTCTTCTTGACTTTCTGCACTCATTGCTGACATGCCCCTGTATGCCACAGTTGTAGCATTTTTCTGTGAACTTCTTGGCTATCTACTTTCCTTTCTTGTTCAGCCTGAGCTGGTCCTTCTTTTTCTTGGCCTCTGGGACATGGGCCTTGGCCTGACCAGGATTTGTCTGTGGCTTTCGTTCAAATCTGAGATTGTCTTCCTCTATGCGGAGTCAGAAAATCAGATCTTCCAACGACATCTCCTTTCGTTTGTGTTTGAGATAGCTTCTGAATTCACTCCAAGAAGGAGGTATTCTCAATCACCGCAACCACGATGAAAGATTCACTGAGCAGCATGCCCTCTTCTTCCATCTCGGCTACCAACGTCTGAAGTTCCTCAACTTGAGAAACAACAGTGCGAAATTCAGACATCTTGAAATCCAGAAATTTGCCGACAATAAACTTTTTAGTGCCGGCATCTTTCATACGGTACTTCTTTTCCAATGCCTGCCACAAGCCCTTTGCGGTTTTGTACGTGCAGTACAAATCGTATAAGGAGTTGTCGAAGCACCCCAAAATATGGCTCAAACAAACATAATTGTTGGAGTTCCAAGCCTCAACAGAGAGTTTGTAGTCTTTAGATTGGGTCTGGTCCTCCTCAGAACCCCCCACAGGCAGGTCCTCAGTCAGGAACGAAGCCAGTCCCACGGCTGTCAAAAAGAACATCATCTTCTCCTGCCAACGTTTGAAGAAGCTCCCACTGAACTTCTCCGGTTTCTCTACTTGGGCCACAGCAGGACCCTGTGCAGGAACGTTCTTTTGCACCCAACATTTGGTGCCATAGGAGCAGAGCTGTGCACGTCTGCGCCTTGAACAAAGCTTGAACTCGTGTTCTCCATTTAGTCTCTAACAATCAGAAACAATCAAAAATCAGTACAGAATCAAACCAATAACGTCTTAAGAAATGTTGGAAATAATTCAGACAAATTGACTTCTGTACAGTAACGGCCGACCTGCTGAGGTCAGGTCTGACCTGAACCGAGATCTGGATAGACTGGATGGATCTACTAAGACAGTTCAGATAGCGCAATTGTATTTGCGTTCTAGGCTGATAATTGACCTCCGATCTCGTTACCTCAGCACAACAATTGAGAGTTGTGCTTTCAGCCACTTCAGCCGAGCAGAGCCCAGCACGGCCGAGCTGCAAAACGACGAATGTCCTTAGCCGAACAGCAGAGCTCGGCAAAAAGCAGAGCTCAGCAAGACGATGCTCCAAAATAACGAATGTTCTCAACCAAACAACAGAGCTCGGCACAAAACAGAACTCAGCACACCAACACTATACCAGTGTTGCGTTCTTCCCACAGATAGCTGAGCTCGGCAAACAACAGAGCTCAGCTCGGCATTAACCTTCTCAGCTCAGCAGAACAGAGATCTGAGGTGAGTCTAGGACTCTGTCCTTAAGACGTTATTGCTCCAGTGCACTGTGCCCAACAAGAGGAGCAACCGTCTCCCATGATACAACGGAGACCAGTTCAGACGTGCGGCACTGCAACGCTGAACTTTGCAAACCTTTAAGAGTGTCCTCACCTTCACGGTATACTGGAATACAGAATGTTTGGGAAGAATGAAGATGCAGAGAGAGGGGAATTGCAGAGAATAGAAGAACTCGTGAAGTATTTTTTTGTTCACTGAGATCAGCCTCAGCCGCTATTTATAAGGAAATTCTGAGGTCACCTGTTACAGTCGCTCTAATCTCGGCCGTAGGATCAGATACTGGCTCGACCTGAACCGTTGGATCAAATAACCGCACCAGGTCTGCTTCTCAGCCATCAGATCAACTAACTGTTCAATCTGAACCGTCAGATCATAACAAATTCAGGTCAGCTCGGCCGTTTAAGTCTGAACTACTTTTTCAAATTTAAGCGCCAACTTATCTCAACAACCTGGCGAGTTTGAAAACAACTTCCTCCCGGGTTGACAAGATTTGATATGGTGCTACAGGTCTCGGCCTGCTGTCTGCAGCTCGCAGTCTGGCCTGTAGCCCAGTCCACAACCTGATCCTTTCTAGTTGGCAACTCAGTCCGCTACCTAGGCCCACGCCCAAGTCTAGGCCGAGCTGAGCTGACTTTCTCTTTTACTTTTGAGCATTAATTTCTCATTCACCCGGGGAATCGAGTGATTCAAAAGCCTACAATTATCTACTCATCGTGTAGAAGATCAATGACTCATTAGTTTCCCCTTAGCAATAGTGGTACTAATCGTAATATTAGCTCAAAGTGTGTTGCCTACCACAGTTTGCAACTTGGCCCAATTACAATATACTTCCATTTCCTCCAACAACTTCTTGACCAGGTGAAGAGGAAAGAAGAATCCAGGGGAAAATGATTTGTCATAGAAGTTTGCTCTCAGCATTTCTTTCTTTTTGAAGTTTGTCATACAACTTCCAATCATTTCAGCTATTTGAGGTATTACACATTTAAATCGACTACATTTGGACGAAAATCTTACAAGCACGAAAACGAAAATTGTGAAGCTCCTATAGCAGCATCATAGACCTACTCAGAGAAACAAAACTGTGAACCTCCTATGAGTTTTGAAGGTGATCAAGGAATTTCAAAATTGAATCTCACCCAGCAGTAATTAGTCGAACCAGCTCTGTGCAGCTTGGGTTGGATCTGTATCAGCATTGATAGAGCTTAAACCCAACACCAGTAGAGAGCTGTCATCGAGATCGCCCTAAATCGCCCAGAATCGCTGAGGGACGGTGGAGTTTCGACGACCATTTTTGATTTCCGCCTGGGTTCGAACACAAGGGAAGAAGGCAACGGGATTCAGTGACGCAGAAAAAGAGGGGGACGCGGTGACGCCCCCAATGGGTGGCTGAAACGTGGCCCCCCTGAGAAAAGCAAAAAAAAAAGAAAAAAGGTGCACAGTTGGACACATGTCCTCTCCCCATTGGCGGCGTCACCGTGTCCCTCTTCTCCGCGCGTCACCGAGACTTTACCCGGAAAGAAGACGGAGGGAATTAGGGATATGAAGAATTTGGGATTTACTTTGTATAAAATAACAAAATGTGAAAATTAAAAAAAAGGCTGGTTTCTTTTGCCACGTGACGACCATTAATTGGCCGAGTAAAATTGGCGTCGTTCGTCCACGCGTCATGCAAACTTCTTCCAAAAAACTTGGTTGTGTTTGTTTGGATGATTTAAATCATATATACTTCCCAAGAAAAGGTTAACTTTGTCCCTTTTAGATTCTATATTTTAGTATCATACACAAAATATAATATTTGCCCAAACAACCATAACGTTTTTAAAAACAATTTATTCCCTATTAAGGCGCTTATCAGTTATCACCACGTCCCAAAGGTCAACTGGCCGGGTGGGGGAGGGTGGGGGGAGGGGTTAATCTGGTCAAGTGATCTTCTTTAATTGTCAGACTCAAGGCTCCAAAGCCCATTCATTTCCCAAATGGGGTATAGTGTGACATCTCTTTCTTCCCTCCTCTCCCTGCAACTCCCGTTTTTACATATAAAAGTGAAATTAATGAATCCATGAGATTCAAGGGTGATGTGCTGATAAATTGGCCTAAAAGGGATAGGTCATATTGCCCTATCCACAAAGAATGGGGCTTCATTCAACATCATGTGTTCTTCTGCATGTCTTAGATTTTGACAGTCTATGTATAACAACAATAACAATACCTCATTATCTTAGAGACTCACGCCTATGAAGAGGTATGAGAGGTCGGATGTATGCAACCATACCCACGTGTTAGAAACACATAGAGGTTGTTTCCCAATGACCCATAATGAAAATTGAGTCAAACTGTGTCGATCAACTATTACTTCACAATGTAAGACGCGCAACCAATTTAGTGAGTCATTTTGCTTTATTCCATCATATTCCAAGGTTAGAAAGAATGTATTTTTGACATTTTGATAGTATATGTAAAAATGTCTATATACATATAGGTCAATGTCTATATACATATAATGTCTAGAAAAATGTCTATATACATATAATGTCGCCACACTCTATCAGGATGGCAACTTGGAATATTCCTTTAATTCATTTATAGCTGCAGTTGAAACATGTGAAAAATATGAAACATGGATCATATTTTCCTTTTCTTTTGTTTATTTAATTTTATGTAATATGGGACCATCTCCTACAAGAAGAGAACAAAGATAAACAGAATTGCAAAATTAATACATGCCTATGTGATATGTGATGTTATGTTTTGATGACGTTTCGAATACAGAAAATACTATAACGAAGATTTCGATCAGTCTATCAATCGAGATCAAATTGAAATCATTTTTCGGTGAACAATTACATATGCTCTTACTTTACATTATTGATGGCCGACCTTGAAGCAAACGGTAAGGTGGCTACTTGTGACTTTGATGTCAAGGGGTTCGAGTCACAGAAATAGCCTATTACATACAATGTAAGATAAGACTGTATACATCAGATCGCGAATCGATCTAGCCTCTCCTTAGACCCTGCACAAAGACAAAAACCTAGTACACTAGAAACGCCCTTGGTTTACATTATTCTTACGCATACCTTTATCTTACAGTGGAAACCAGTACATACACATTATAAAATGAACACATTATTCTTCCGCATACCTTTATCTTGCAGTGGAAACCAGTACACACACATTATAAAATGAAAAAGGAATGTGTACGTGGGTAATTGGGTATGCATATACCTATGTTTGATAATCTTGTTATTGCCAAACTATTATACTAGTTTAAGAATAAAAATATAGCTTTCCATTCCATCCTGTATCCAATCTTCTATTCTATATGTATATTAGTTCGGTAAAATTTCAATACGGATGATATAATTTGTAGGTTGTTTAGAATATAAGATAAAGGGTGAGACTAGAGGAATTAACGAACCGAACCGAGCCAAATACTAGGTTTTCGAATTCGGATTCGTTAAGCTATATGAACTGTTCGGTCGGTTTGTTTAGCTAAACGAACTTTAAAATTGGCTCGAGTTCGGCTCGTTAACCCTATAACTGTTTAAACGAGCCGAACTGCTCGCGATTCAGCTCTTTTAACTAAACAAACTCGAATATGTGTTCGAATTTGTCTCGTTTAGGTAAAATTAACGAATGAACTCGAACTGAAGACGAATCAAAATCTAACAGTTCGCGAACTGTTTTGCCCTAAGTGGAACATAATTTAATTTAATTGCGCTGGAACAAGTGAAGTATGTATGCCCGTCTTAGGCTAGTGCAGGCATACGTTGCCTTTTATAGAATCGTCTGCAGCAAATATTTTTGCACGATGTTAGTTACAAGCACCACAAAAAAGGGACCGACAAAAATCGTCGCGATTTCGTCGCTAAAGGCGTATAGCAACGAAATTGCGACAAAATCTGTAGGTCGTTATACGGCTTGTCGCAAAGTAATTTTCGTCGGTGAAGCGTCGCTATATTGCGACGAGAAAAGGCTCGTCGGCGGTTCGTCGTACAATTGCGACGAAACTCTGTCAGGTCTGCGACCTGTTATTTCCGTCGTCGTTTCGTCGGTATATCTTTTGTCGTCGCTATTTTTAAATTTTTGTTTTTTATTTCCGGTCTGCGACATTTCTGTTTCGTCGCAGATTTTCGTCGGTATATCTTTTGTCGTCGCTATTTTAAAATTTTTGATTTTTTTTATTCAGGTCTGCGACATTTTTGTTTCGTCGCAGGTTCGTCGCTATCATTTAAATTAATATTAAATATTAATTTAATATTAAATATTAAATATTAAATATTTATAATTTATTAATAATATCAATATATTATTAATTAAATAGTTTTTATTATTATTTAATTTTTATAATATATTTTATTTTGTATATTAAATCATTTGTACGAATATTATACAGAAATACGGTATTTGCGTATTGAAGTTCGTATAATTAAACAACACAAAAGAAATGGAATCCGTATAAATGTCTGATAAAACATAAAAGAACAAAGAATATGTCAATACAATAAATGAAATAGTCTGTACGAAAAATCAAAAAATGAAATACTATGTAGAGGATGATGGAGGGGGATCATGCGGAGAAGAGTGACCATGAGGAGGGCGAGGCTGAGGCCGCGAGGAGCTGTAAATGAAAGAGATAATGAGATGCGATAGCTGCGAGATTTGCTGGTTCGTCGCCTGCTGCACCTGCATCGTCTGCTGCTGCGCCTGCTGAACCGACTGCTGCAGCGCCTGTTGGGTCTGAGTCAGCTGCGACCGCAGTGCCTGTACACTCTCCTCATGCTGCGCCCTGATGGTCTCCACCTCATGCTGCAGCGCCGCATGATCTGATTTCAGGCGCAAAATATCCTCTGGGGTCGCAGAAGGCGCGGAGGTGCTGGCCTCAGAGGAATCACCTGGATGCAGAACTTCGGGGAAGAATCGCGGCGCTGCTGATCCAACCCCGTACACCTCCCTCTTCTTCTTATTCTGAGGGCCGATGGTCCGAACCGCATCCCAATAAGCACAGTTCTTGTCGGCCTCTTCTCCCCTATGTGCGAGTAATCTGTTGTACTCGTCCTGAAATGAGAATAAGAATTGTTAGGGTTTAGGGTTTAAAAATAAAACAAACTAAGGAAAAAACAAATGATATTGTAGTCTACTTACACTGATGTCGCGGGCCTTCGCCGTGATCCAGTCCTCCGTCCCGTCGGAGGCTTTCTTCTGATGCGTCTTGTAGAAGAGATCGTAGGAGGCTGGCCACTCCCCCGTCTCCTCGTGCTGAAAGAATGAAATAAAATATGTTTTAGTGAAATCCATAATTTTAAAAATTTCGGCATGACCTATTCGTTTATCAGAGGTATCCCGTCCTTAAAGGCCTCTCCTAAGTCAAATCAAATGAACACATATACTAATTAAATTAACCATATACGAATACCAAAAAAAACAACAGCGCAACATAAGAAATCAATGAATATAAATAATCCACTTAAGTCAATGAATCTAAATAATCCAATGAAATCAATGAATCTAAATAATCCAATATTAAAATACTTACCATAGAACGCATCGTGGTGGCATGGGAAAACCGAACCACCTGAGTGTGTGGCAGGTGCTGGGCCCTGTAGATTGCCGCTGCGCCGGTTCGCCGCGTTCCGGGCGCTGCGGGCTTGGATAGCAGGGTCCGTCCACCCTTCTATCCACCCCGCCCAGGTGGCCTCGGATACGTAGGCAGGCCTGGTAGAAATGGGGTCACGCTCCCACTTGGTCTTGTGCGAGTTGACGAAGTCCCTGTAGCGTTTGGCGGCCTCTGCCGCCAGGCCTGCTCCACGTCGTGGGTGATGTCGGTTGTCCAGCTGTACGCCTTCTGCAATTATTATACGGAGGAAAAATAAAAATGTGGTTAGAAAAGTAATGATCGATTACGCATCAAAAAGTGAAATTCATGAAATTTGAATACCTGAAACTCATCCCAGTAGAACCTACGTGCCTGTGGGGTGACACGGGACCAGGCATATCCAGCTGGGTCCTGCCTCAGGTGGAAGGACCGAGTGATGCAATCGGAAATCTGGCTCGAGTCCGGTGCAAACCTGAAAGAGGTGAAGTTGTTAGGAAAAAATAACGCGTGAAATATATTTGAAAACGTGTTAAAAAAATAAATCATTACTTACGTATGGGTATCATGTGACCAAGGGAGGGCACGACGCCCTGGTATGACACCCTCGTCCGATGCCGCATCAGACGCCGGATGAGGTGCTGAACCGGTGGGTGTGGGTGGCGTCGTATATTAGGGGGGTGCGGACCCATCGGCAATTCCTAAAAAGTCCGCGTCCGCAGCCAGAACGGCGGTCGACACCGAACCAAGCAGCTCATGCTGAGAAAGGAACATATTAAACTCTCCTGAGAGGGCCTGTGTCGCTGGTGAGTAGGTGGATCGAGTAGGTAAACCCTCACTAGCCATCAGATCTGCAAGGGTGAAAAATTTAAAAGGCACATCCAACAAGTTTAGGGTTGGTTGGCCAGACAAATAAGATGTCCAAAAAATGACAAGTGTTTACATACATTTAATGCAAGATATTAATAATTATGAAAATTTTGGCATGACCTATTCGTTTATCGGAGGTTTCCCGGCCTTAATGGCCTCTCCAAAGACAAATCCAAATCCAACAACATGACATGATTAACCAAACTACATAATCAAACTTCATCATCAAATTATTACACTTCAAAGTATACATCACCAACATACTTGCTTCATATGTCGTCGGACATGGAAACCCAACCCCGCAAACACCCAGACACCCCTGCCCACAGCCCACCCCCCCACATCC
>AP025065.1:27731793-27745204 GCA_036186865.1 Eustoma russellianum
TCCATTATTGTCCTAGTATATTTTGTAATTTATAATTTTATATTAATGAAGTTTTATTTTTCTAATCATCGCTTTCGTTTCTTAATTTAAACACGTGTTTAATCTCTTACGAATTTGACGACGCTAAAATACAAACGAAATGTGGCTCAGAAAAATTTGAGACGACTAATTGACCGACTAAACATCAACTATATACCGACGAAACTTAATACAAAGACGAGAACCTACTAAACATATCGACGAAACTTAATACAACGACGAGACGAGAACCTATTATCCGCGAAACTTAATACAACGACGAGAACTTATTATGCGCGAATTTATTGGAAATTAGCGACGCTTTAACCGACGCCCTAGCGACGCACGACGTTATTTCACCCCATTCGACGCGTTTCGTCGCTACGGCGTCGCTAGTGCGTCGCTATTCCGTTCAGTTCCCAACGTTACAACGTACGATATTACGATATTATCTTCACACCTATTTCAAGTTGCGTCGCTAAGCGTCGCTATTCCGCAGTGTCCGTTCAGTTCCCCAACGGTTACAATTAATTAGAACGTGTTTACGTCGCTAATTCGTCGCTAAGGTGCGTCGCTAACTCGAACGAACCATCCCGCCCGCACAAATTTCGTCGCTAATTCGTCGCTAATTCGCAACGAAGCGTCACACCGCACATATTCCCATCTTGGTTAACGGTCGAAAAGCGTCGCAAGTTCGTCGCTATAACCGTCGCTAAAATTACCTATTTATACCCCATCCGCACATATATATACACACAATACAAGTTATAAAACATCAAAATATGCCGCGTCGTTTTAGAAGAACCCCAAGGCGTGGTGGAGGGCAAACAGTGCCCCGCCACAAGGGCCCTCCCCCCACCACCATCGGTTGAGCGGGGGGGGGGGTTCCGTATCTGTGTATGGCCCACTACCGCGAGAGGATGCTCAAGAACAAACGCCGGAACAGGATATCGACTACCGTATGCTGATAGCAAACATGCAACAGCAGTCGAGACAACTGCACAGCATGACTAGAAGGCTGCGGAAGTTGAAATTCAGATATTCCAAACTGAAGCGCCTCCTCAGAGAGTTCGCAGATAATGTGGCAGCCACTCTTTCTTTCGATGACGAAGAGTGAACGGCCCCTCTGCGCCTCTCTTTTAGATTTCTTTTTTTAATTTTTCGTTTCATAATGTAAATTTTTATTATTAAATTAATAAAAATTTTTTCCAATCACTGCTTTCTTTTTCCTTAATTAATACACGTGTTTAATCCTCGACGAATCTGCGACGACACAATGACAAATCGGAATATGAACGAAAAGTAAAACAAAACGTTTGCGACACGTGGGTTTCATCGACAAAAAAACCGACGATACACAACGCCAAGAACCTACTCACCGACGAATTTATTTTATCATTGTTCTGGAATTTTAACGACAAAAAGCTACGATATAGCGACGTAAGGCTACAAACTACATAGCGACGAATAAAACACACAGAATAGCGACGCACCACCGATAAAACACCGACGAACGTATTAATCTGACTACTTTTCTGCTAGCGACAATGCTTTTCATCGTATTTTCGTCGCAATTAACGACGAAAGTTAGTGTATCGC
Organism: Eustoma russellianum; assembly: GCA_036186865.1. Classification (NCBI taxonomy): domain Eukaryota; kingdom Viridiplantae; phylum Streptophyta; class Magnoliopsida; order Gentianales; family Gentianaceae; genus Eustoma; species Eustoma russellianum. Next base: position 27,733,411 of record AP025065.1, read on the forward strand.
AAATGCGTCGCAAAGTACCGACGCAACACCGACTAACGACGGTTCGTCGGTGATGTTTTCGTCGGTAAAAAATTCTTTTTGTGGTGTGATAAAGTTGCTGCTTTGTGTCTTTAAGGTTACATGTTTGAACCATAGAAACAGCCTCTTACAAAAATGTACGGTAAGACTACGTATATCATATCGCAAAGCGATCCGATCCTTCTCCGAATTCCCTTTCCGGATCTTGTGTAAACGCGGGAGCCTAGTATACCGAAACGTCTTTTTTATAGTTTGTAGCACTGGTGTCTACAACCTACTTCGTTGTTCCACTAACAAGATTTATCTTAGAGAATATGATTGGTTCGATTTTTTATAGTGTTTCTTGGCCGTTAGATTGACATGTCTTCCAAAATGATGTCTTGTGTCTGGCCTTCCCACACGATCATGTGGCTTTTTTTGTGTGTGTGTGTGTAATCAAGAGCCTTGAACCCTCTCGTAGAGGAATCGGTTTTGGGGTGACTCATTTGCTTGTTAGGATTGATTTTGTGCTATTCCACCAACCATTTGTTCTCCTCAATCACTATGTGTTTGACCACACCATCGAGGAAGATCTTAACTTCATCGTTCGTCAAACTTCTTATATTTGTCAAAAGGAGGAAACAACTTTTCGAGTATGGCTGCTGATTAGAAGGATTCGTCAATCTTGATTCTTTCTTGGTTCTTGTTCCATTTGAAGTGAATGAATAGCTGACTTCATATTAGAATGTCAGTGGAACAGAATTAAACGCGCTGTAAGCTCTGTTGTAGGTTTCTGATCACCAGTTCACATCTCTCGATTTGTCTCCAAACTGTAGCTAGAGGTCACGGTATAGTTTGAACAAGGTTTACCTTGTATGAATCAAAGACTTGAAGGCTTGTATGTTAGCCCAAGTATTATGTTGCTTCTATAGTAATTGAGACTAAGTGATAGTCGAAATGATACTATCCATTTAAGGAAAATTACAAAGCAATTATGGTGATTGGTTGTTACCAGGAATCTTTAAGGAAAATTACAAAGCAAATTACAAAGCAATTATGGTGATTGGTTGTTACCAGGAAGGTATCTATTTATCTATATCTTGTATAGGTTTCTTGATTCAAAAGCAACTAGCACTTGCACAATATGCAGATTACCTTCGCATGCAGCCTCAATGCCTATACGTAGAAATCGATGCATGTGACGTACAACAATATTAAATCGCTTACAGATAACGTGACTTATTTCACGATTATGTCTCTTTGTCTCCAATTAGTGAGGAATGGAGCTGAATAAGAGCTGTAGATGTGTTGAATCCCTATATATATAATGGATTGAAGTTTATCTTCTCGTTCTATGTTTCTTCTACCAACATAAAGGCATACTTTGTTGGGAAAATTCAGTTAGACAAAATTGAATTCTGTACAGTGTGCGCTTGTGAAATAAAGCAATGGCTGACCTGTCAAACTCAAGATAGGTCAGGTCGATCAGTCAAGTCACATCAATCCAAAACAGCGTAATTGAGTTTGCATCTTGGTCAGTCAGCCGACCTGCAGCACAGCAGCACAACAAAATAGCAGTTCTGTGCTATCAGATGATCAGCTGCTAGAGCTCAGCAGCAACGTTACAGATCAACAAATGCTCTGACATCCAAACAACCGAGCAGACAATCCGAGGTGAGTCCAAGACTCTGTTCTTAAGACGTATTGCTCCGGTATACTGTGCCCATCTAGAGGAAGCAACCGTCTTCCAGGATACAACGGAACCAGTTCAGACGAGCGGCACTGCAGCGTAACTCAGCGAATTTGTAAAGTGTCCTTCTTCTCGGATGACTTGGAAATGCAGAGATGAAAATATGTGCAGAGAGTAGATGAAATGCAAGAGAGGGAGATTGCATAAAGAAAGGAAAGAGACTGTTGATTTCCGAATGTTATTTATGATTTTTTCTAAGTGACCACATAGGTCAGCTCGGCCTCTATTTATAGGAGAACTTGAGGTCAGGTTGTTAGCGTCAGTTCAACTACAGCCGTAGGATCAAATATATGCTCGACATGAACCCTTAGATCAGATAACCGCATCAGGTCTGTCCACAGCCGTTGGATCAGACAACTTCTCAATCCTGAGCCCTTAGATCATAACAGCTTCAAGTCAGCTCAGTACGGTTAGCCTAAACCGATTTTCAAATTTCAATCCTATACGATCACAACCACTAGGAGAAATTTTAATTTTAACAAACTTCTCCAACCAATAGGATCCAGTCCTTGGCCTGCAGGATCCGACCTACAGCCTGCAACCAAAGCCCGAGCACGAGCCCATCAAACCTGCAGCCTGCAACTTGAGTTTGAGCACGAGCCCAAGTGGCCCACAGCCCCCGCCTGAGCTCATCTGCCGAGCTGAGCTGATTTCCACATTTTTCTCTTTTGAGCATCAATTTCTCATTCACATGGTATCGTAACTGAGTGATTCAAAAGCCTAAAATTATCTACTCGTTACGTAGATAATTAAAGACTCATTAGTTTCCACTTATCATTGATGAAAGCTAAACATAATTAAACTCAAAGTGCGTTGCTAACTACAATTTGCAACTTGGCTCATTTCTTTCATTTTTCTTCAACAATCTCCCACATGAATGGGAATTAATTCAAATGCATATGCAGACTCTGTCAAGAAATCAGACAACAAAATGTTGCATCAGAGGTAGCTTCTGGGTTTGAACCTTTCCTATTGATATAATGTCAGATCCACTCGGCTAATTAGTGACTTGATCTCTTGAACTAGTCAGCCTTTATTGTGAACCTAGACAACAGTACTCACACAACATCTCCTTTAACACCTTTTTGGTTCTCATGATTGTGTTTGTTTTGGCCATGAATCGCCTGGTTTCAGAAAGTGTTTTAGAGAATTCTTGCCTTATAGAACTCTCATAGAAGCGGCCCCAGTTCACACTTACATATGTGTTTCCTATAAAGAGTATTCTGCCATACTCCATTTGAAATACCAAGATATAGGAAACATTAAAAGCCTCAGCTTACCCAACTCTTTCTACAGATAGCACTTTTATTTAATAGAATGACTAAGTGCTTACTAAAACTTCATAACTTAGTTGTCCCATTCAACCAAGATTCTGGGATCTCCAGTCAACAAGGTTGGGTTTCTGTTACAAAGGTTCATGTAGGCTTTAGTCCTATTCCGTTTGTCAAACTTGACATCTAATCTCTAGGCAAGCCTTTTGTCAGCGGATCCGCAATATTCTCCTTTGATTTTATATAATCAATGGAAATCACGCCATCAAAGATCAACTATTTAATGGTGTTGTGTCTCCGACATATATATCGAAACTTACCATTATAGATGCTGCTTTGGGCTCGTCCTATAGCTGACTGACTATCACAATGTATGCTGATAGGAGCGATTGGCTTAGGCAAGCATGGCACATCTTCCAAAAAAATTCCGAAGCCATTCAGCCTCTTCCTCGGCTTTATCTAGTGTTATAAACTCAACTTTCATAGTGGAACGAGCTATGCAAGTTTGCTTCGTGGATTTCCACGACACAACAACCACAATTGTGAACAAGTATCCACTGATAGACTTAGAATCTTTACTATTAGATATCCAGTTGGCATCACAATAGCCTTCCAATATTGCTGGATATCTTAAGTAATGTAATCCAAGGTTCATAGTATACTCCAAGTATCTCATTACTCTATTCAGAGCTTTTCGATGATCATCACTTGGATTAATGGTAAACCTGCTCAGTTTGTTTAGTGAACATGTTAGTCTGGTCTTATAGTTTGTTATGTACATCAGACTTCCAATTACTTGCGAGTATTCCAATTGAGCTATTGACTCGCCTCGTTTCTTCCTTAAGTGTATACTTAAGTCAAGTGGAATCTTCACTGGTTTAACATCAAACATATTGAAACGTTTTAGAACAGATTCAATATAGTGAGTTTGTGACAATACGAGTCCTTCGGCTATCGTAGAAACTTTAATTCCTAGAATAACGTTGGCAACTCCCATAACCTTCATGTCGAAGTTTCTCGTCAACGCCTTCTTCGTATTTAAAATGATATCACGAGTACTATCTATGATTAGCATGTCGTCTACATAGAGACATACTATTACATAGGCATTTGGTGTGTTCTTGATGTAGACACACTTGTCACACTCGTTGATCTTGAAACCATTAGCTAGCATCGCTTGATCAAATTTTAAATGCCACTATTTGGGCGCTTGCTTAAGTCCGTACAATGACTTAACAAGTCTACAGACTTTCGATTCTTGTCCTGGGATAAGGAACCCTTCAGGTTATTCAGTATAGATTTCTTCCTCCAACAAAAGGCAGTCTTTACATTCATCTGATGGATTTCTAAGTTATAGACTGCAACAATAGCAATTAGCACCCTTATAGAAGTGATCTAGTCACTGGTAAGTATGTGTCAAAAAGTCAAAGCCTTCCTTCTATCGATAGCTTTTAACTACCAATCGGGCCTTATACTTATCGATAGACCCATCCTCTTTCAATTTCTTCTTAAAAATCCACTTACACTCGAGTGGTTTGCTTCCTGCTGGAAGGTCAACCAGCTCCCAATCGTGATTCAGAAGAATAGAGTCTCATTATTTATCACCTATTTACATAAATGAGCTTTTGGAGTTCACATTGCCTCAGAAAAAGTCCTCGGCTCATTTTCTACCATATAGGTTAGAAAATCCGGTCCAAACGAAATTGATATTTTTGCTCGCTTGCTTGGACGAAGTTCCTCAGATCCTTGAGGAGTCGTCTTACGCATTCGCTTACCATTACTTGTTTCTTCTTTGTTTTTGTCTTTCTTTGGAAAGACATCTTCAAAAAACATTGCATCCCTTGACTCCATGACAATGTTTTCGTATATGTCAGGAATTTCTGATTCGTGCACCAAGAATCGATATGCACTACTATTAGTCGCATATCCTATGAATGCAGTCAATTGTTTTAGGCACAATTTTTACTTGTCTTGATTTAGGATACCGCAACCTTTGCCAGACACCTCCACACTTTCAAGTATTTGTAACTAGACTTATGACCCTTCCAAAGCTCATATGGGGTTTCATCCATCTTTTTAGATGGAATTCTATTCAAAATGACGTTAGCTGAGAGAATTGCTTCCTTCCACAAGTTTTGAGGTTAGCTTGAACTTATCAACATAGCATTCATCATCTCTTTTAGAGTACAGTTTTTGCATTCAACAATACAATTCGATTGAGGTGAATATGGTGCAGTCGTTTGATGAATAATTCCAGGTTTTGAACAGAATTTATTAAACAGTGTATCATATTCGCTACCTCTATCACTACTAATTGCTTTAATTCGTTTGCTAAGATGATTCTCAACTTCATTTTTATAGTCTTTGAAAGCATCAATGGCCTAATCTTTGCTACTTAGCAAGTAGACATAACAGTATCTAATGCAATCGTCGATAAAAGTTACAAAGTACTTTTTACCACCTCTCGTTTGCACGAACTTTAAATCACACACATCTGTGTGAATTAAATCCAAAGGTTAATTGTTCCTTTCTATTGTAGAAAATGACGCCTTTGCCATTTTTGCTTCAACACGAATTTGGCATTTTTTCCTTATCAAAATTCAATTTGGGTATTGAGTCAAGATTCATCATTTGTTGTATTGACTTGTAATTAACATGTCCCAAATGAAAATGCTATAAACAAGAAGACTCAAGCATGTAAGCAGAATAGAAGCATAATTATTAGCCACTTCGGGCAATTCTTTCTTGGGTACAATAGTAATGACGTTTAACTTAAACATCTTACCTGACAAGTACCCCTTCCCCAAATACATGTCATTTTCAAAAGAATTACTTTATTAGACTTCAACACTAGTATAAACTCATGCATGACTAGAAGAGCCCCAGAAACCAAATTCTTCCGAATGTCGGAGACGTGCAGCACATTCTGCAAAATCAGGTGCTTCCCTGAGGTCAGCTTCAAAACAACTTTCTCCTCGCTTCGATCTTCGATGAGGCAGAGTTCTCCATGTAAAGTTGTTCATTATTCCTGAGCTGGTACTTCGAGAACATTTCCCTGCTAGAGCAGACATGTCTTGTGGTGCCAATATCTAGCCACCATTCATGCATGTTCCCCACATTAGTGCACTCTGAGACCACGACACAGATGTTCAGATCATCTATGGCATCAACGAGGTTCGCCTTTGCCTTGATCTGATTCTCTTGGGCTTATGACATTCATTGCTGGCATGCCCCTGAATGCCACAGTTGTAGCATTTCCCTGTGAACTTCTTGTCTATCTGCTTGCCTTTGTTGTTCACTCTGAGGTGGCCTTTCTTTTTATTGACCTCTGCAACATGAGCCTTGGTCTGACCAGAACTGACATGTGGCTTTCTCTTAGATCTTCGATTATCCTCCTCTAAACGGAGTCAGACAATTAAATCTTCCAATATTATCTCTTTTCTCTTGTGTTTGAGATAGCTTCCGAATTTCCTCCACGAAAGAGGTAGCTTCTCAATCACCGCAGCCACAATGAAAGATTCGCAACATGCCCTCCTCTTCCATTTCGGTTACCAACGTCTGTAGTTCCTCAACCTAAGAAACAACAGTTTGAGAATTTGATATTTTGAAATCCAGGAATTTACCGACAATAAATTTCTTAGTGCCGACATCTTCTGTGTGATATTTCTTATCCATAGCTTGTCACAAAGACTGTAGTTCTGTACGTACAATACAATCCATATAATGAATTGTTCAAACAACTCAGAATATGACTCAAACAAACATAATAGTTGAAGCTCCACGCTTCAACAAAAAGAGTGTTTTGCATATTCTGAGTCTGGTCATCGATCGGATCCACCACAAGCAGATCCTCGGCCAATAACTTGGCCAGCCTCATGGCAGTCAAGAAGAACAGCCTCTTCTGCTGCCATCTTTTGAAGAAGCTACCATTGAACTTTTTTGGTTTATACACTTGGGCCATGGCAGGACCCGATGCAGGAGCAGTCACATGCACCCCAGCGTTTGGTGCCAAAGGAACAACACTTTGGACGTCAGCGCCATGAACTGAGCTCAAACTTGCGTTCTCCATTTAAGTTTCTCTAAAGTGCATAAACAAACAAAGAAATCATAAGTTTCAATGAACGGTACAGAATCAATATGTGAATATGTCTTAAGCTTGTTAAGAAAATTCAAGTTAGACAAAATAGAATTCTGTACAGTGTGTGCTTGTGAAATGAAGCAACATCCGACATGCCAAGCTCAAGAAAGGTCAAGTCGATTAGTCAAGTCAGATCAGTTCAAACAGCGTAATTGAGTTTACATCCTGGTTAGTCAGCCGACCTGCCGACCTCAGCACTGCAGAACAACAGTTCTGTGCTATTAGTTGTTCAGCCGAGCTCAGCATAACAACGCTGCAGAGCAACAAATGCTCTAACAGCCAAACAGCCGAGCAGACAATCCGAGGTGAGTTCAGGACTCTATCCATAAGACGTGTTGCTCCGGTATACTATGTCCATCCAGAGAAAGCAACCGTCTTTCAGGATACAACGGAACCAGTTCAGATGAGCGGCACTACACCGTATGAACTCAACAAACTTGTAAAGTTTTATGGCTTCTTGGATGACTTGGGAATGCAGAGATGAAAATGTGTGCAGAGAGTAGATGAAATGCAGAGAGGGAGATTACAGAGAGAGAGAGGAAAGAGACTGTTGATTTCTAAATGTTTTTTTTTATTTTTCCTGAGTGACCATAGAGGTCAGCTCGACCTCTATTTATAGGGGAACTTGAGGTCAGGTTGTTAGCGCCAGTTCAATCACATCCTTAGGATCAAATACCTGGTCGGCCTGAACCATTGGATCAGATAATCGTATCAGGTCTGTCCACAGCCGTTGGATCAGACAACTGCTCAATCCTGAGCCCTCAGATCATAATAGCTTCAGGTCAGCTCAGCACGGTTAGCCTTAACCGATTTTCAAATTTCAATCTTATCCGATCACAACCACCTGGAGAAATTTTAATTTTAACAAACTGCTTCAACAGATAGGATCCGGCCCTCGGCCTGCAGGATCGGCCTGCAACCTAAGCCCGAGCATGAGCCCATTAGGCCCGTAGCCCGCAACCCGAATTTGAGCACGAGCCCAACTGGCCCACAGCCCGCTCCTGAGCTCATCTGCCGTGCTGAGTTGATTTCCACATTTTCTCCTACTTTGAGTATTAATTTCTCATTCACCCCGGTATCGTAATTGAGTGATTCAAAATCCTAAAATTAATCTACTCGTTATGTAGATAATTAAAGACTCATTAGTTTCCACTTATCAATTAATGAAAAACTATCATAAATAAAACTCAAAGTACATTGCTAACCACAGTTTACAACTTGGCTCATTTCTTTCCATGTTCTCCAACATACCTATGTGGCTGACTTCCTTGTCTTCTTTCAGATTTGCCTTTACTTGAATCTTGGTGACTCTGCTAATAGCTTGAGAAGCCTAGAAGAAAGGCCATAGATTTGAAGCCTACAGTTATCTTATCCTTTTCTTACTTTTATATAAGCGTCAAATAATGGATTCAATATATAAACCTTCATGCAATTGATCTTCTTATATTGTGAAGTAGTAGTTGATCGACATAGCTTGCACCACAAAAAAAATTGTGGTTTGCCGACGAAAAAATCACCGACGAACAACGTATAGTCGTTGTTTCGTCGGTAATAGCGACGACTGTGCGACAAAACTAATGTCGTCGCTAATTGCGACGAAAGTACGATGAAATTCGTTGTCGCTAAAAGAAAAATAGTCAGTCAGGTGAATTACGTCGGTGATTTGTCGGTGTCTCGTCGCTACTCTGGGTGTTTTTATTCGTCGCTATTTAGTTTGTAACGCTACGTCGCTATGTCGTCGCAATTGTGTCGCTAAAATTAGCCCAAATAAAATAAATTCGTCGTTTAGTAAGTTCTTGGCGTTGTGTATCGTCGTTTTTTTTTGTCAATGAAACCCGCATGTGGCAAATGTTTTGTTTTACTTTCCGTTCGTAATTCGATTTGTCGTTGTGTCGTCGCAGATACATCGAGAATTAAACACGTGTATTGATTAAGGAAAAAGAAAGCGGTTATTGGGAAAAATACTCATTCATTCAATAATAAAAAGTTACATTATCAAACGAAAAAATAAAAAAAAAATCTAAAAAGAGATGCGGAGATGTGCCGTTCACTCTTCGTCATCGGACGAAAGAGTGGCCGCGACATTCTCCGCAAACTCTTTGAGAAGGCGCTTGAGCTTGTAATATCTAAATTTCATCTTCCGCAGCCTTCTAGTCATGTTGTGCAGTTTGCCGCGACTGCTGCTGCATGTTTGCCATCAGCATACGGAAGTCGGCGTCCTGCACCGGCGTTTGTTCTTGATCACTCTGATGCTGCGGTGGGACATAGACAGATACGGAACCTTCTCGCTCAACCGATGGTACTTGAGGAGGAGGAGGCCCTTCTGGAGGGGCACTGATTGCCCGTCCACCACGCCTTGGGGTTCTTTTAAAACGACGCGGCATATTTTGATTATTTATAACCTTATATGTGTGTATGTATATGTGCGGATGTTGGGGTATAAATAGTAAAATTAGCGACGACATAGCGACGACATAGCGACGTTTGTGTCAACCGTTAGGAATGTGCAGTGTAATGACCTTTCGGCTGTTTTAGCGACGACGTAGCGACGAATTTGCGACGTATATTCATCGTACGATGCAACCGTTGGGAACTGAACTGGCACTGCCGAATAGCGACTACTTGGCGACGGAGTAGCGACGAAACGCGTCGAATAATGTGAAGAGACGTTATCCGTCGCTGTTTCGTCGGTAAAACGTCGGTAAATTCAAAAAAATTTCGCGCATTGTATTCAGTTTTTCGTCGATACGGTTAGTAGGTTTTTGGTCGTTCTATTAAGTTTCGTCGAAGATATAGTTAGGTTTCGACGATACGGTTAGTAGGTTTTTGTCGTTCTATTAAGTTTCGTCGAAGATATAGTTAGTAAGTTTTCATCGTTGTATTAGGTTTCGTCGGTATATAGTTGATGTTTAGTCGGTGAATTAGTCGGATGAAATTTTTCTGAACCACATTTCGCGTATACAGGTGCGTCGTCAGGATTCGTAAGAGAAATCAGCGACGAGATAGCGACGAATTAGCGACGCAACACATCGTAAGTTGTAAGCATTGGGAACTGGACGGACTGCCTTTTAGCGACGACGTAGCGACGACGTAGCGACGAATCACGTCGTACGGAGTGAAGAGACGTTTTGCGTCGCAATGTGGTCGGTACTTTCGTCGGTAAAAGCATATCAAACGACGTGTTTCGTCGCTGGTCGTCGGTAAATCGTCGGTATGTGTGTTTGTTTCCGAGATTTGTGTTTCTTGTTCGTCGCCGGTCGTCGCGAAGTCGTCGGTATTGTGTTTGTTTGTTTCCGAGATTTGTGTTTGTTTGTGGTCGCTATCTCGTCGCTATTGCGTCGGTAACATTGCAGGCTGAGAACGATAAAACCATTTTCCTTCTTCTTCTCTTCTCCCATTCTTCTCTCATTTCAAACACATCAATCATCAATTTTGAACGAAAAAACCGAAGTGTGGAATTTTGATTTTTTCTACCACCGAAAAAAGATAGCTGCTGTTATTTTGAAGGTGTATCGAGAAAATGGATCCGAGGAGAAGCGATAGAAAGTGGATGTACCAGAGAGTAAACAACGGGGAGTGGTGTTTTAGATTTGTTGAAGGTCTCGAAGAATTTATGGATTTTGCGACGAGTAATGAAAGTGGAACGCAGATTAGATGTCCGTGCAAGAAATGCAAGAACCGTAAATATAAGGATCCGGGTGACGTGAGGGTTCACTTATTGAAACAAGGTTTCGTCCACAATTACCATACATGGTACTGTCACGGCGAATATGAGGGGGCGTCTACATCTGCAACTGTACACGTCGAAGGGGGACCCGGTCAGGTTGATGCCGAAGAAATATGCGAGGGATCTCACAACCCATACATGCAGATGGTGACAGACGCAGCCGCCGGCGCATTTACCGGAGAGCAGTTGTTACAAATGCAGGATCAGGATGAACAGCCGCGTGTATTCGTGGAGGAAGATCCGAACCCTCAGGCGAGACAGTTTTTTGAGATGCTGAACGCCGCCAACACGCCGCTGTATCCTGGTTGCGGTAGTCACACACAGATGTCCATGATCGGTCGGATGACGAGCATGAAGACGGAACACCGCATGACGGAGAGATTGTACGATGGGATGTGTCAGCTGATGAGGGAATCTCTTCCCGAAGGGAACACAATGGTCGACAGTTTTTATTCGACGAAGAAACAGCTGCAGGCGTTGGGACTGCCGGTTCAGAAAATCGATTGTTGTTCAGAGGGGTGCATCATATACTGGGGCATCAACGAGGATAAAGACATGTGCAGGGTCTGTGGGACAAGCAGGTGGAGAACGAACAAAAGAAACCGGAACGTGCCAAGAAAACAATTTTACTATTTACCTCTCGCCCCTAGACTGCAGAGGCTATACGCATCCGGTGCCACAGCTAGCCAGATGAGGTGGCACGCGGAGCACTACACGAAAGACGGTGAGATGTGCCATCCATCTGACGGCGAAGCTTGGAGGACGTTCGATACGACGCATCCGGGTTTTTCGTCGGAGACAAGGAACGTTAGGTTGGGTTTATGCACCGACGGGTTCAACCCGTTTGGACAGTCGGGAGAGCAGTATTCGTCGTGGCCTGTAATCGTGACGCCGTACAATCTACCGCCTTC
>AP025065.1:27752977-27796281 GCA_036186865.1 Eustoma russellianum
TGTCGCAGTTCAGATGTAAAACCCTTATTGTACAGTTTGTCCAATTGCAAAGAAAAGTAAACTTCCCTTTCCAGTTTCTGTATCTTCTTCTATGTCTTGCTTTGATCTCATACATATTGATATTTGGAGCCTTACACAAACCCCAACTTATATGGACAAACCTATTTTCTTACAATAATAGATGATTTAGTAGATTTACATGGGTTTACCTTTTGAAATCAAAGTCAGATGCCAAACATACAATTGAAAGTTTTTATCATTAATTACATACTCAATTTGACAATGCTATAAAAATCATCAGGTCTGACAATGCCTTGGAGTTTTCTCTAAATCACTTTGTTTCTCAAAAAGGCATAATACATTAGACAAGTTGTCTATACACCCCACAACAAAATGGCCTTGTAGAAAGAAAAAATAACACCTTTTGAATGTTGCTAGGACACTCAGATTTCAAGCAAATTACCAATCAAATATAGGGGCTTTTGCATTCAACATGCTTCATATTTGATCAATCTCACCCCCACACCTGTGCTAAACCAGAAAACGCCTTTTGACACTCTATATCATCGTCCTCCTACATACCAACACTTAAAGGTTTTGGGTGTCAAGCATATGCCCAAAATACTTCTCCCCACAGATCAAAATTTGATCCCAGAGCCAAATCATGTGTTTTTTTAGGCATACCCATGCTACCCAAAGGAACATCCTACAAGACCTTACAACTGAGGAATATTCATCTCAAGAAATGCTAGTGTCCAAGAGCATTTCTTTCCTATCACTCCTTCAGACTCATATTCAGGACCTGAATCCGCTCCTTCTCCCTTGCCTGCAGTCATTATTCCTGCTATAACTCCCAGTCTTGACACTGATGCTACTCCTTCATTGACACACTTCGTTCCATTCTGACTGTGACTCATTAGAATCACCAGGCACTACATTTTCAAATCCAGTGTATGCAGTCTCTTTCAATCCAATTCCTTCTTTAGTCCCACACAGTTCAACTTCATCCTCTCAGGAACCTTACACTGGACCCCATACCCTACCATCACAATTGATCTTCCACCTTTACAGTCAGAGCACCATAAAATAGCAAGAAACAGACACCTTACTTAAAACTACTACGACAACCTACTTCATTCCACTACACCCTAAATATGCACTTCTCTTTCTACCTCACATCCAATTCATCATTCAATCACCTTTGATAATCTTTTTCATGAGTACATATCCTATGCCTTGAATATCAGCATGACACATGATCCTGTAAGTTATCAAGAAGCAGCTCAACATGAGCATCGGTACCAGGCTATGCAACTGGAGCTGACTGCCTTGGCCAACAATCAAACTTGGTCTCTAGTATCTTTACATATAGGAAAGGTTCCCATTTGGTGCAAACGAGTTTATACAACAAAATTCAAGGCAGATGGCACAATTGAAAGGTACAAAGTTAGGTTGGTGGCAAAGGGTTATATGCAGCAGCTGGGTATAGACTATGAGGCACTTTTTCACCTGTTGTAAAGATGACTAGTCAGGTTACTACTAGCTGTAGCTGCCACCAAAGGTTGGTTGGTTCACCTATTCGACATAAATAATGTTTTTCTTCATGGGGATATCACAAAGAAAATATATGGAGCTGCCACCAGGTGTTTCAACCCCTTTACCTAACACTGTATGTAAGTTGCATAATCACTCTATGGCCTTAAGCAGGCTAGTAGGCAGTGGAATGATAAATTGACCAAGGCCCTTTTGTCTCAAGGATACTCACAGTCTCAACATGATCATACCTTGTTTCTGAAATCAATAGCCGACTCCTTTGTTGCATTACTTGTCTATGTGGATGACATTATAGTTGCCAGCCCTCACCTTTCTTCTATCACAGATCTCAAATCCTTTCTACACCAAACATTTCAGATAAAGGATCTTGGTGATCTTAGATACTTCTTGGATATTGAAGCAGCTAGGTCTTAGGGAGACATGATGATATGTCAAAGGAAATATGCCATGGCTATTAGAGCACATAGGTTTTCTGGGATCTAGGCCTGCTAAAACTCCAAAGGCCAAAGATACTAAGCTGACTCATAAGGATTCAGACTTGATTCAGGATGTTAGTGGATATAGAAGTCTGATAGGCAAACTACTTTACTTGACTATCACACGTCCATACATTGCTTTTACTGTGCAACAACTAAGTCAATTTCTTGATTCACCTACAAAGTTATATTTGAAGACATCACATAGATTGCTTAGGTACATTAAAGGCAGACTGGGACAAGGCATGTTCTTCCCAAGCAAAGGTGAACTGAAACTGACTGCATTCGTTGACGCAGATTGGGCAGGCTGTCAGGAAACTTGAAGATCTATCACATGGATTTGCATATTTCTTGGAGATTCCTTAGTTTCATGGACAGCTAAAAAACAAACAACGATTTCCAGATCCTCTTTAGAGTCAGAATACATGGCCTTAGCAGCTGCCACTTGTGAAGTGCAATGACTGCTCTATTTACTGAGTGACCTGAAGGTGCAACAAGAGGCTCTTGTAGAGTTGTTCTATGACAATAAAAGTGCCCTTTACATTGTGGAGAATGTTTTTTTTCACGAGAGAACAAAACATATAGAAATAGATTGTCACATTGTATGTCAAAAATTCTTGGAAGGGTTGATCAAGCCTATGCCAATAAGAACTAATTTGCAGCTTGCTGATATATTCACTAAGGCTTTGGATAAACAACAAATGCAAACCTTGACTGCAGCTCTGGGAATATGTAATGTATACATGTAGTCAAATTTGGGGGGGGGGGGAGGAGGTGTTAAAGGAGCTTCAAGAAACAATCAAAAAGAGTAAATATGGGAGTTCACCAAAGGAGCACAATTGAGTGCAGATGATAAGAGAAGGAAGTTAGGTGGTTGAGGGAGCTGCTGATTTGAGTTGACAGTTACAGATTTTGTGGAGGCAAGTAGCTGCAGAGATGGGGTGCAGCGCGCTAGTGCAGCAAGCGTTGGAAGAAAAAAAAAGGCGGTGAAGTTTGGCGGTTAATTCAAACCCTAAGTGAAACGCTTTACCCCTGCATAAGTAGATACTTGGTTGAAGAATTAAGGATATAATTGTAAATTTGCAGTTTTTCTCCTTCTTGTTTCTTGATCTGAGAACTGCGTGTATAAGTAGTATAGCTAGGCAATTTAGAAATGCAATTCATACCTCCTGTAATTGAAACTTTCTCTCAAGTTTCAAGAAACAATTCTCTCTCTATTCTTCTTCATTCTCCAATTTTAGTTTTCATTTTGGAGCCAAATTGCTTGTGTCATTCGTGTTGTTTTGAGGTGTTCGATAAAATTCCTCTTTTTCTTCACAAATTCATGTAATTTGTCACCGTCTTAACGTCTTGTATTTTAGATTCTCCTCCATATAGTTTTTTCCAAACACCATCGTTCATCCAATATTCAAAAACACAGTTAAAATCGTGGAGGTGAGATCGACCCCGACACGATCAAAGCTGCTTGTTTGATTGAATTCAGCATTAGCATAAGCTCTTCTCTTCTCCTGGATTCAAACAAATTGATCTTCTGGCTTGTGAGCAGCTCCAAAGTGCAGATTTTGCGCATATTTTGCCAATACAGACCGCATGGTGCTTCAGCAAAGCTTCTCTCACCAACCCCTTATTTGACGTATGCCTTCATTGTCGAAGATGGTAAAGCTAAAGGCATGGATGGCATGGATGGTAAGGCTATGATCTGGGCAAATGTGTGACAATCTTGGACAATTGGCACGTGCAATAAAGAGTTCAACAGTTAAACAACACGTGGGTGATAAGAGATAGTTAACTGAGGTGAAGCAGTGCGGTGAACCCGAGAAATCCAGAAGGAGCAAACTAGCGCGCAGCGCAGAGAAGAAGAAGGTGTGGTCGCGGGAAGTTTAAAAATAAGGGTGAAATGACGATTATGCCCCAACTTAATTTTGAGGGAAACAGTTAGTTAGAGGGAAGCTTTGTAGTTTCATACTCTTTCTTCCTCCTGTACATAAGCTGCGATACTGCAGCTGATCAAACAAGTTTTTTGACAGTTTCTTCAAATTAATACGATTGCTCCTTCTCCCGTCTATTTTCTCTCTCTCCATTTGATTCTTGAGCTGTATTTTGTGTTTTTGATTGCGTGATTTCTTGTTGAATTGCATTTAATTCTTGTCATTTGAATGAATTTTCACATGGTATCAGAGAGTAGATGAATTTTGGCACATTTATGAATAAGAATAGTGATTTACCCTCTTCTTCAAATCAAGTTTCCATGACCTTTGATCCGTCTTAGGATCCATACTATATACATCCTAGTGATAATCCTTCTATGACTTTGGTTCAACCTTTGTTGGACGGTAACAATTACTACGGATGGAGTAGATCGGTTAAGAGAGCTTTGGAGTTCAAGAACAAGCTTGGATTCGTGGATGGCATGTACGTGAGACTAGCAGAAGGAGAAAGGAGATACAACACGTGGATCAAAGCCAACAATATGGTGGTCTCATGGTTAGTAAACTCGCTAATTCCCAGCATTTCTCAAAATGTGATTTGGCATGATAATGCAGTAGATATATGGAATGATCTAAAGTTTAGATATCAAAATATTGATTCATTTAGACTGTCTGATTTGCAAGAAGAATTTTATAGAATTAAGCAAGAAGGTACAACTATCACTAAATACTACACTAAGCTAAAAGGTATATGGGAGGAGTTGACCGTGTTGAAATCCGTCCCAACTTGTACTTGTAAAAGGTGTATATGTAATCTTGGTAGTTCAATCAACAAGTTCATTGAAGATGATTGTGTGATAAAGTTCCTTAAGGGGCTTAATGATGAATTTGAGGCTGTGAAGTCTCAGGTCCTATTGATAAGTCCCCTTCTGGATTTAAAAAAGGTATTTTCAATGGCTGTGAAGCTTGAAAGAAAGTTACAGTACTCTGCTGCTCAAAATCAATTTCTGAATAATCCCTCAGCTGTTATGAGTGTTGATGGAGTTCCTAGATTTAATACATATGGTGGGAAACCATCTGGAATGGTAGGCGAAGGTTCTGGCATGAATAAGATGACGGGGAGAGGGTTCAAACCAAGGTTTGGACAGAGCAATGCTAAGGTGCCATTCTACACATATTGTAAAATGAATAGGCATACAGTGGACAAATGCTATAAAAAACATGGGTATCCACCTGGTTTTAAACTAAAGCCTCAGGCCAATTTTGTGAACCTTGATGGTAATGGCCATGTCCAAGAAGGATCTATTGATCAGAGTGAGTTTGATTCATGTGCATGCTATCAGTCTGATGGGATTGACCAATGCCCAGACGTGTCACAGTCAGGACATGTTCTTACTCAAGAACAATATGCACAGCTTATGAACTTGTTGCAGGAGCACAATGACAGGAATGGGAGAAAGGAGCAGGAGCATGTTAGTGTTGGTGCTGGTCATGCTGTAATATCAGCTCAGATGGATACTGAATCTGGTAAGAAGTCTGGTAACTCTATTTCTCAAAACTCAAACATATGGATCTTAGACTCTGGGGCTAGTGATCATATTTGCTCATGCCTTTACATCTTTGACACTTATCATTCTGTAAACTCCTTATCTGTCCAACTACCTGACAAGTCCCTTGCACCAGTCACCCATATTGGCACAGTCAGAACAAATGAAAAGTTGTTGTTAACTAATGTATTCTATGTGCCTTCATTTGCCTTTAACTAGCTGTCACTTAGTAAGCTGACTCAAGACAATACACTCCAAGTTACTTTCCATTCAAATAAATGTTTGATCCAGGACCTAAGGACCAAGAGAGGATTTGGTTCAGCTGAGGTGGTTCAAGGCCTCTACTATCTTCATGGCTTTCATAGAAGCACAGAAGCAGCATATACAAATTCATCCATACCAGATAGACCTAAGACTCTGCAGGTCCAGCATTCAGATGCTCTTCTGTGGCACTCAAGGCTTGGGCATATGCCAGACACGAGAATGAAGGAAATAGATAAAAAGCATTCTTATATTACTGTATCAGATATAATAAAAAAATGTGATGTTTGTCCCCTAGCTAAACAAAAAAGACAGCCCTTTCCCATTTTCACTTCCATATCTTCTACTCCTTTTAATCTTGTACATGTTGACATTTAGGGTCCAGACAAACATCAAACGTTGTATAAACAACAATATTTCCTTACCATTTTGGATGATTTTTCTAGATTGTGTTGGGTTTATTTGATGAGAACTAAAACAGAAGCAAGGACTATACTCCAAAGCTTCTGTCAATATGCCAAGGTGCAGTTTGATGCAAGAATAAAGGTGATCCAGACTGATAATGGGCAGGAATTCAACATGCTAAGTTTCTTTGCCATGCATGGTATAGTTCACCAAACTAGTTTGTGTACACTCCTCAACAAAATGGTATTGTTGAGAGAAAGCATCAACACATCCTTACAGTGGCAAGGGCATTAAGATTTGAATCTAATCTACCTCTTACCTACTGGGGCTTTTGCATACAACATTCTGTGTACCTTATAAACATTACGCCCTCTCCTATACTGAACCACAAGACCCCACATGAACTGCTATACCATAACCCGCCTTCCTACTCTGACCTTAAAATCTTTGGGTGTCTGGCTTATGGCACCAATATGCAGCCCCACAAAGACAAGTTTGCACCAAGGGCCAGCAGAAGTCTATTCCTGGGCTTCTCACATACCACAAAAGGGTACATTCTGCAAGACTTTAATTTCAAAGATATATACGTATCAAGAGATGTGACATTCCATGAAACTACATTCCCTTTCTCTTCACATGTCCCCTCTTTGATTCCACCCTCAGAAAGTCCTCCTACCCAATGTCACCCTACTATTTTTCCTTCAGAACCTCAGCCGTCTGCATATGCGCATTCAGAGACCTCATCCTCACCAAGGTACGAGACACCATCATCTACATCTACGTCCTTTTTCTCATTCTTCTTCCTCCTCCCAATCAGCTAGCTCACCCCATGATTATCCTGTTGAGATACATACAAACTCTCCTTCTCCCTCTATACTTCCTGGGACTTTATCTATGGATCTTCCCATCAGCAACACAGAAATGGCTAATCCATCATCCCCATTGACATCCTATGCTCACATATGATCACAGAGGCTCAGACAACCACCTTCATACCTTAAAGACTATCATTGCAATCAAGTGACAACATTACATATTAACACGTCTCCTCATTCAATTCATAATTTCATTTCATATGCGTCACGAGCTCCTGAATATAAGGCATATGCATTGAGTATTGATAAATATGTGGAGCCTAACACTTATGCACAGGCATCTAGATCATCTGAATGGCAGGAGGCTATGGCCAAGGAGTTGGCAGTCCTGAAGGCAAATCAGACTTGGGAGCTTGTGTCAATCCCAAATGGAAAGAAAACCTATAGGGTGCAAATGGGTGTATAAGGTGAAGTTCAAACCAGATGGCTCAGTTGAGAGATACAAAGCCCGATTGGTTGCCAAGGGATATACACAACAATATGGAATTGACTACCAAGATACTTTCTCACCGGTTGCTAAGATGACCACTGTTAGATTCTTATTGGTTGTGGCTACTAGACATAATTGGGCTATACATCAACTAGATGTAAATAATACATTCTTGCATGGAGAGCTTCATGAGGAGATATATATTACACCTCCTCCTGGTACTATGTTGCCTAGGCCAGATGTGGTATGTAAGTTGAAAAAAATCCTTATATGGACTTAAACAAGCAAGCAGAGAGTGGAATGCTACCCTCAATTCTTTTCTAACAAGCCAAGGATTTGCTCAGTTCAAGTGTGATTACACACTATTTACAAAGATGGTTGGCACTGACTTGTTAATTCTGCTGGTATACGTGGATGACATCATAGTGACTTGTGCTAATGAGGAAGAAATCACCCACATCAAAAGGGCACTACATTCTGAATTTCAAATCAAAGATCTTGGTAGCTTAAAATATTTTTTGGGAATTGAGGTGGCAAAGGCTAAGGAAGGTATTGTTATTAACCAGAGAAAATACGCTTTTGAGTTGCTAAAACAAGTGGGATTCTTAGATGCCAAGCCAGCAAGAAGACCTATAGAGATGCATACTTCTCTGACTCATAATGACTCAGCTCTGTTGGATGATGCCTCAATGTACAGAAGGTTGATAGGAAAACTCATTTACTTGACAATCAGTAGACCAGACATTTCCTTCGCTGTTCAACAACTTAGCCAATTCCTGGACTGCCCAACTGAATATCACCTAAAAGCTGCATATAGAGTCCTTAGATACGTGAAGGGAACTGTTGGACAAGGATTGTTGTTCCCAAGAACTGGATATCTTAAATTGAAAGCTTTTGTAGATGCAGATGGGGGGGTGCCATGAGACTAGGAGATCAGTGACTGAATATTGCGTTTTTCTAGGTGACTCCCATGTATCATGGAAAGCCAAGAAACAGACAACTGTTTCTAGGTTCTCAGCTGAAGCGGAGTACAGGGCAATGTCCATAGTTACTTGTGAAATTCAGTGGCTACTCTATCTAGCAAATGATCTTGGTTTAAAAGGTATCACACCAGTGGAGTTGTTTTGTGACTGTAAGAGTGCAATTCATATTGCTGAGAACCCAGTATTTCATGAAAAAACCAAGCACATTGAAATAGATTGTCGTGCGATACGGGAGAAGGTTCAAGCAGGAGTGTTAAAGTTGATGCCCGTCAGAACTGAGATGCAACTGGCAGACATCTTCACCAAGGCTGTGGATGCTAAGAGGCTATGTGACATTATTGGTTTACCTGGTGTAAGAAACACATACAAGCATAGCTTGAGGGGTGGTGTCGAAGATGGTAAAGCTAAAGGCATAGATGGCATGGATGGTAAGGCTGTGATCCGGGCAAATGTGTGACAATCTTGGACAATTGGCACGTGCAATCAAGAGTTCAACAGTTAATACACTGGGTGATAAGAGGTAGTTAACTGAGGTGAAGCAGTGCGGTGACCCGAGGAATCCAGAAGGGAGCACACAGTGGAGCATGCGCAGCGTGGGAAGAAGAAGGTGTATTGAGGAAGTTTAAAAATAAGGGTGAAATGACGATTATGCCCCAACTTAATTTTGAGGGAAACAGTTAGTTAGAGGGCAGCTTTGTAATTTCATACTCTTTCTTCCTCCTATACATAAGCTGCGATACTGCAGCTGATCAAACAAGTTTTTTTGAGCAGTTTCTTCAAATCATACGATTGCTCCTTCTCTCATCTATATTCTCTCTCTCGCTCATTCAATTTGATTCTTGAGCTGTATTTTGTGTTTTTGATTGCGTGATTTCTTGTTGAATTACCTTTAATTCTTGTCATTCGAATGAATTTTCACATTCATGGTACTACACCGCCAAATAATAATCATGAGTATTGAGAAACTTTTAGTGGCTTCAGAGATGAAACAATGATGGCTGGAACGAATCCGAAGCATGAACATAATCGGACCGTGTTTTTGGTATAAAAGGAAGAATATGTGTGACGGTTCTTGCCTAAAAGATGGCATACCTTCAAATTATTGGAAGCTCTCTTGGGCCTGGAGGGTGATCTTTTTGCGTTTCTTTATCCATTGAGTTCTTCAAGCAGAAGAGCACGGAATGCTGCCATGAAAAAGCTCCTCAATAGCCAATGAAATGATACCATATCTTGTTATGATTTTCTGCTACTTTTCTTGGAGCAAGAGTTGAGTATATTGTCTTCTCAACATCAAGTCATGAAAACTCTCATCTAAAAGGGCCGTTAATGACCAGATTCATAATCTCCACAAAACTTGTTAGGTCCATGAAACACACTAAAGGAGGGGGAGGGGGGGGGGGTTGAATAGTGTGTTTATACAAGTATGGTTATTTTCAAATCTTTTTTCAATGGGAGTGTCTAAACCAATACTTGATGTGTTCTTTGAAAGAAATAATTTACGGAAATGAAAGAACATCAAATTTATAGAGGTTCAAGCTAAGGACTCTACTTACCTCTACCTTTTTTCTTTGAACAAGAAGAATTTTTGAACAAGGGGATTGTTATTTCTTTTGGGAGAAACAACAATCAAATAAAAATACAAGAACAAGCTAGATTTAGCAAACCTAGCTCAAGAACACGGAAAACTCAACCTCTTTGAAGACTAGCCTCCTTAAGATCTTCTTTTCACCAAAGAAACCTTCTATGGAGTATGATGTAGCTCCTACACCATCAACTAGCTCTTGGAAGCTTGAGTTTCAACAATGAACACTCAATCTCCTTGAAGCATGGCCTCCATAAGATCTTCTCTTCACCAAGAAACTTTCTATGGAGAATGATGTTGCTCCAACACCATCAACTAGCTCTTGGAAGCTTGAGTTTTGCCCAACAAGAAGCTCCGTTGCTTCTTGACCAACAATCTAGATCTTGCTCCTCACAATCCTCACTTAGAAGAAGACATCTTCTCCTTTACAATCACACACTCTCAACAATAAAGTAATTTTACAATGATTTTGAGAGCAAAATATAAATGAAGACTTGAGAGCTTGAGGTAGAAAGTTAGTCTTCAAAAATGGAGTCTTCAAAGCCTTAAAGGAAGAGCTTCTAAACCATTGGAGGAGAAGGGGAGAGAGAGAGAGAGAAGATTGGGAGAAGACATCCAATGGTATGTTTACACCTCATCATTTTTGAAAATTGCTTCTTGGAAGAAGTCAAAACTTCTTGAGGAAGTCTTGCATTTTAAGCCAATAATAGAAAGATATTCCCACCTACCTTGGATTTGCATTTTGAAAAGTAGCCATAAAAGTCGTGATTGCATGGGGAAATAAAAAGTACTTTTTGTCAATCAAAAGTGCA
Source organism: Eustoma russellianum (assembly GCA_036186865.1). Lineage (NCBI taxonomy): Eukaryota > Viridiplantae > Streptophyta > Magnoliopsida > Gentianales > Gentianaceae > Eustoma > Eustoma russellianum. The sequence goes on from AP025065.1 coordinate 27,763,831, forward strand.
AGAGAGAGAAAAAGTGTACTATTTGTGACCTTCCATTCGTGCATCAGAAATGGATGCAGCGCTCGCTGTAGCGTTCGAAACTCTCTGTCTGAGAGTATCTCATTTCTCTTTCCTGATAGAGCGCTATTTGACCATGTTTGAAACTTTCTGTCCAAAGGCTTAATTATAACTTATGGATGTAGCGCTAGATAAAGCGTTCGAAACTCTCTGTCTAAGAATGTCTTATTTCTCTTACCTGATAGAGTGCTATTGGCCATGTTTGAAACTTTCTGTCCAAAGACATATTTCTTATTACAACATCGAGCGCTCTATAAAGCATTTGATTGCTCAGCAGAGCATTTCCTTAGAAGTATTTTCTTAAGGAGTAACATGCCTAATTTGCCTGTGAAGTTCCAGAATCTTTTGATTTTGAAACTTCTCTTTTTGTGCAAATCATCAAAACCAATTTTGACACCAACACTTTGAAAGTGTCTTTAGTGTTGAGTATAAACACTTACAAACCAAACACTTTGAAATACCCAATGTTGGGGACTTTGCCATTCCAAAGTTCATAAGGAGTCATATTTATGTATGAACTCAAATAGACATGATTAATTACATGACAAGTGGCATTAACCGCTTCGGCCCAAAAATACTTGGGGAAGCCGAACTCATTAAGCATTTCCCTACTCATTTCTTGTAGGGTTTTATTCTTTCGTTCGGCCACATCATTTTATTGTGGAGTTCTTGGAGCCGAAAAGTTATGTACATATCCTTTGGATACACAAAACCTTTGAAAGTCTCCATCGAACTCACCACCACGATCACTTCTAATTGTCTTGATGGTGTCACTCATGTAATTTTCCAATTGCCTATATAAATCAATAAACTCATGACATGCATCACTTTTCTTAGCAAGGAACATTACCCATGTATATCTAGTGTAATCATCTACTACCACAAATGTGTAATATTTGCCACCCAAGCTGTTTTTTTGTACCAATATCCCCGTACAAATCCATATGCGACATTTGTAGGGGTTTGGAGGTGGAAATATTTGTTTTTGGGCCTAAAATCTTGTTTTCACAAGCTTTGCATTTTTACAAGTGCTACAAAGTTCTTGGTTTTCAAAATTCATTTTGGGAAGCCCTCGAACTTTTTCATTTTCACAAATATATTTAAAAGTTCTAAAACAAACATGTCCGAGGCGTCAATGCCAAAGTTATGGCCAAATCATTTTTAGATACTAAACATGAAACATTTTGTGAAACAAATCATTTATGCTATGTTTGTAAATGTTTTTGTCCCTCAAGGCCTCAAACATAGCAACCTCATCCTTTTTTCACAATGCATTTTGTTTTCACAAATGTAACTTCATAATTTGTATCACACAATTGGCTCACACTTATCAGATTATACTTAAGCCCATCCACATAAAGTATATCACTAAGAGAGAAGGAATCATTACCCACTTTACCATGTCCTTTAATTTGGCCTTTACTACCTCCGAAGTGGACAAGCATTTCTCTTGGCTCTACAAACTCTTTCTACATGCCCTTTCTTGTTGCAATAGAAGCATGTAGGAATACGTTTGTGAGAGTAAGGATGATCATGATGCTTATGTGTAGGCATAATTGAGAGTAAGAATGATCATGATGCTTATGTGTAGGCATAATCCATGATTCATGTTTATGCATGTTCTTCCTTGGTACTAAGGTAGAGGTTTTGGCAACGGGTTTAACCAAAGGTTTTGATTGATACCTTGGGTGCTTTTGCCTTGCTATGAGGCATATGCCTTTGTTTCTTCAAAGATGGTTTTGATTCTTTGAAGGAGGGACTGTATGCATTACTTAATTTGACAAATTTAATCAAATGCATAGTTGAAGGTTTCATGCTCACACTAGATGCATTATAGCCTAATCAAGTTTTATCAATGCTTGCTCTTTGACTAATTAGCATCTTATTTAAAGCATGTTTGCCCTCAAACATTTTTTCCATTGTGCTCAAATGAATCTCACTTTCATATCTCAAACAACAATTCTCATTAGCAACTACTTTATGCATGGTCATAAGAATATCATATTCAAGTTGCAATGCAATGTTGTTTTCAAGTGTGACATTATACTCATTTATGCATTCCCTAAAATCTCGTTTAACACGTTTATATTTAAGACTTAGCAAATCATTCTTCTCAATCATATCATCAAATTCATCTAGCATTCTATAATGAGAAGATCTAGTGCATACCTCCATATCATCTTCGATGGCCATGAAACAAGAATATTCCCTTTCAAGATCATCATCACTTATGGCTATAAGAGCAAGATCCTTGTCATCATCATGGTCACCTTCGGAGTCGGATAGGAGACTATCCCAATGCACTACCTCCGCTTGAAGAGCATTCTTCTTTTGGTAGATAGCCCTCTTATCTTTTGGGTACGGATCCTTCACTCTACAATCTTTCATAAAATGACCATATTTTCCACATTTGAAGCATTTGTCATCTTGGTCCTTGGGTATAGTTCCTTTGATAAATCGTTTAACATCATCTCCATTTTTCTTAGCAAACCTTTTGAACCTCCTTACAAGATGTCCAAACTCATCATCCGAATCATCCGCATCACATACCAATGCCTTAGGTGATTGTTTGATAGGATCATTTTTCTTTTGTTCCTCAAGTTGAATTTCATAAGTCATAAGATTTCCATATAACTCATCTAAAGTAAGAGTTTCAAGATCCTTTGATTCTTCTATGGCCGTCACCTTAGGATTCCATTCTCTTCCCAAGCTATTTAGAAGTCGATGGTTAAGATCTTCTTGTTCGATCTTCTTTCCCACCGCATTAAGTAGATTGACAAGTTTGGTGAACCTTTGAATAATCTCTTCGATTTTTTCACCATTGGGGACGGAAAAATTATAAAATTGTTTCATCAATATCCTTCTCCTTGCCTTTCTAACTTGAGAAGTACCCTCATTGATCATTTACAACTTTTTCCAAGCCTCATGAGCGGATTGAACACCTTGAATCTTAGCTCTCTCATTTGGGGTTAGAGAACTATTCAAGATGTCAAGAGCCTTTCTATTTATAGCAAATAACAACTCTTCTTCTTGGGTTGGATTATCATAGTCAATAGGAGCCTTTGAGCCCTTAGTGACTTCTTTCCAAATTCCCCACAACCTCTAAGATGAGTCTCCATGTTGGATTTCCATAGAGAATAATTATTTGGATCAAACATAGGCACTTTGGTATGGATATTAGATACGGAAGGTATCAAATTTTCTTGTCTTCCTCTTCTTGTCCTAGAAGACTCACCACCTGAAGATTCCCAATCATAAGGTGTTTCCTCCATACTAGATAGGATCAAACCTTGCTATTTGACTACCAAACAATCGAGCTTAGTCTCTGATACCAATTGTTAGGTCCGTGAAACACACTAGAAAGGGAGGGGGAGGGTTGAATAGTGTGTTTATACAAGTATGGTTATTTTTCAAATCTTTTTGCAATGGGAGTGTCTGAACCAATACTTGATGTGTTCTTTGAAAGAAATAATTTGCGGAAATGAAAGAACACCAAATTTATAGAGGGTCAAGTCAAAGACTCTACCCCTCTACCTTTTTGCTTTGAACAAGAAGAATTTTTGAACAAGGGGATTGTTATTTCTCTTTGGGAGAAACAACAATCAAATAAAAATACAAGAACAAGCTAGGTTTAGCAAACCTAGCTCAAGAACGCGAAAAACTCAACCTCTTTGAAGCCTCGCCTCCTTAAGATCTTCTTTGCACCAAAGAAACCTTCTTTGGAGTATGATGTAGCTCCTACACCATCAACTAGTTCTTGGAAGCTTGAGTTTCAACAATGAACACTTAATCTCCTTAAAGCATAGCCTCCTTAAGATCTTCTCTTCACCAAAGAAACCTTCTATGGAGAATGATGTTGCTTCAACACCATCAACTAGCTCTTGGAAGCTTGAGTTTTGCCCAACAAGAAGCTCCGTTGCTTCTTGACCAACAATCTAGATCTTGCTCCTCACAATCCTCACTTAGAAGAAGACCTCTTCTACTTTACAATCACACACTTTCAACAATAAAGTAATTTTACAATGATTTTGAGAGCAAAATACAAATGAAGACTTGAGAGCTTGAGGTAGAAAGTTAGTCTTCAAAAATGGAGTCTACAAAGCCTTAAAGGAAGAGCTTCTAACCGTTGGAGGAGAAGGAGAGAGAGAAGATTTGGAGAAGACATCCAATGGTATGTTGACACCTCATCATTTTTAAAAATTGCTTCTTGGAAGAAGTCAAAACTTCTTGAGGAAGTCTTGCATTTTAAGCCAATAATAGAAAGATATTCCCACCTACCTTGGATTTGCATTTTGAAAAGTAGCCACAAAAGTCATGATTGCATGAGGAAAATAAAAAGTGCTTTTTGTCAATCAAAAAGTGCAAGAGAGAGAAAAAGTGTACTATTTGTGACCCATTCGTGCATCAGAAATGGATGCAGCGCTCGATGTAGCGTTCGAAACTCTCTTTCTGAGAGTATCTCATTTCTCTTTCCTGATAGAGCGCTATTTGGCCATGTTTGATACTTTCTGTCCAAAGGCTTAATTTATAACTTATGGATGCAGCGCTCGATAAAGCGTTCGAAACTCTCTGTCTAAGAATGTCTTATTTCCCTTACCTGATAGAGTGCTATTTGGCCATGTTTGAAACTTTCTGTCCAAAGACATATTTTCTTATTACAAAATCGAGCGCTCTATAAAGCATTTGATTGCTCAGCAGAGCATTTCCTTAGAAGTATTTTCTTAAGGAGTAACATGCCTAATTTGCCTATGAAGTTCCAGAATCTTTTGATTTTGAAACTTCTCTTTTTGTGCAAATCATCAAAACCAATTTTGACACCAACAAAACTCCTCAAGACTGAAACGATAACAACCCTCGCGATCAAAATATGACCTTTTCCGTTAGTATAACCTTTTGCGTTCAAGAGTTACGCTTATTGTAAATGGTCTGGTTTTAAGAAATTCAATCTCATAACCTAAGAATGTTGGACAACAATGTCAAACAATGAGTTTGAGAGGAAATGTAGAATATGCCATCTACATATGGTTCTGTTTGCATATGTTCAAGAGTTACGTTTATTGTAAATGGTCTGGCCGTTTATTGTAAGTCCTTGTCTTTTGTCCAACATTCTTTTTAAGAAATACAATCTCATAGAGACAGAGAATGTTGGACAAAAGACATGCAAAAAGAGATGGATTCATTGAAAAAGAATCTCACTTATGAAAAGGAAATAAAGCTCCGAAAAACAAATATGTCTTCAAGTTAAAGCAAGGAGGCGATAAACTGTTAAAGTACACAACTCGATTGGTGGTGAAAGGTTTTGATCAAAAGAATGGTATCGACATTGATGAAATCTTCTCACCAGTTGTTAAAATGGGTTTTATTCGAGTTGTAGTTTGTTTGGCAGCTAGCTTGAATTTAGAGCTAGAACAATAGATGTCAAAGTAACTTTCTTACATGGAGATCTGGATGAAGAAATCTACATACACCAACCAGAAGACTTCACAGTCAAAGGCATATAAGACATAATATGCAGTTGAAAAAGCGTTTGGCTACTTCACCCTGAGTCAGAAATTCAAGAGAACAATTGATGATTCTTATGTATGCATTCAAAGATATCCTGATGATAAATTTCATTCTTCTCTTGCATGTTGATGACATATTGATTGCATGAGAAGATGACAATATGATCCAAATCTTAAAAAAAAACTGTCAAAGACACCGATATGAAAGATTTGGATGTTGAAAAACGTATCTTGGAAATATATATCATTTGAGATCGAGCAACGGAAAAGATTTGATTTTCATAAGAGGGTTTTATTGAACGACTGTTTTAAATGTTCAATATGGATAAACCTAAGCCAGTTACAACTCCACTTTCTGGTTATTTAAAACTAAGTAGAGAAAGTGTCCTTCAATAGAGAAGGAGGAATAAGAAGTGTCATTGATTCTATATTCTCCTATAGTTAGAAGCTTGACGTATACTATGGCTTGTATAAGACAAAAATTTCTCATGTGGTAGGAGCTGTGAGTAGGTTTCTAATGAATCTAGGAAAGACGCATTGAAAAGCACTGAAATGGATCTTTCTATATCTCAAAGGAACTTCAAACTTATGTTTAACTTTGGAGGTTAAGGCTCAACTTTTGATGGATACACGAGTTTATATATGCATGAAAATCTAGATGATAGCAAATATACTTTCGACTATCTGTTTGCATTTTCAGGGAGAGCTATATCTTAGCAGCCAAAGCTTTAAAAGTGTGTATTGCTATCGACTATCGAAGCAGAGCACCTTGCATCTACTGAACTGGCAAGGAGATGCTTAAGATGAAACCGTTTTATAGGAGTTGGGGTTCAAAGAACAACAATATATAGTATATTGTGATAGTCAAGTGCTATTAGATTGAACAAAAATATGATGTATCATAGAGAACCAAACATATTGATGTACGATATCATTAGATTGGAAATGCCACTAAAAAGAGCAGTCCCAAATCAAGAAGACCTTCACAGAAAATAATCCTGCTGATGTGATGACAAAAGTTATTACAAATAAGAAGTTTAATTAATACGTCAAAGTAAACTAAGATGGACTCTTAATGAGCGTCAGAGTACGACCATAATCTGGAGAAGGAGATTTGGTAAATCCAGACGGTGAACACTGTTTGCAGAAGTGTTTCTTGAGTTGCTTTATTGACAACTTTTGCAGGCTGTTTCTTTAGATGCATTTGTTGAACGTGGCACACTTACTTTGACCAGAAAAAAGGAGCAGCAATATGAACATGAAAGCATATGAGTTTTTCTCAATACATTTACCTATAAAGAGGCATGATTTAGTTAGATGGAAAACACATCTAAGAGAAGTAATTTATAGGTTTTTTTGAGAGAATTGAGTGAAAGAAAATAGAAAAAAGAAAAGAAGTTGTAAGGTTATATCAATCTGGTATAAAAAACTATTGAGTGTTTTAATTTTCTTGTATTTCTCATGTTTAAGTCTAAACTTGATTTATCTCTTGTATTCTATTATTTTAAATAGAGGAGGTTGTTTTCATTGTATGTTTATTTTTCCCTCTAAAGAGAGAAGATTTTTCATGTAAATTCTGGTATTTGTATTTACTGGTATGTATCTCGTTTTATATTATTATCATAATTACCGATTTTAGTGAGTAAACACCACAAAAAAAGAGATTTAGCGACAGACAAAAATCGTCGCAATTTCGTCGCTAAAGGCATATAGCGACGAAATTGCGACGAAATCTATAGGTCGTTATACGGCTTGTCGCAAAGTAATTTTCGTCGGTGAAGCGTCGCTATATTGCGACGAGAAAAGCTCGTTGACATTTCGTCGCATAATTGCGACGAAACTCTGTCAGGTCTGCGACCTATTATTTCCGTCGTCGTTTCGTCGGTATATCTTTTGTCGTTGCTATTTTTAAATTTTTGTTTTTTTATTTTCGGTCTGCGACATTTCTGTTTCGTCGCAGATTTTCGTCGGTATATCTTTTATCGTCGCTATTTTAAAATTTTTGATTTTTTTTATATCAGTTCAGGTCTGCGACATTTTGTTTCGTCGCAGGTTCGTCGCTATCATTTAAATTAATATTAAATATTAATTTAATATTAAATATTAAATATTAAATATTTATAATTTATTAATAATATCAATATATTAATTTAAATAGTTTTATTATTATTTAATTTTTATAATATATGTTATTTTTGTATATTAAATCATTTGTACGAATATTATACAGAAAATACGGTATTTGCGTATTGAAGTTCGTATAATTAAACAACACAAAAGAAATGGAATCCGTATAAATGTCTGATAAACATAAAAAGAACAAAGAATATGTCAATACAATAAATGAAATAGTCTGTACGAAAAATCAAAAAATGAATACTATGTAGAGGATGATGGAGGGGGATCATGCGGGAGAAGAGTGACCATGAGGAGGGCGAGGCTGAGGCCGCGAGGAGCTGTAAATGAAAGAGATAATGAGATGCGATAGCTGCGAGATTTGCTGGTTCGTCGCCTGCTGCACCTGCATCGTCTGCTGCTCGCTGCGCCTGCTGAACCGACTGCTGCAGCGCCTGTTGGGTCTGAGTCAGCTGCGACCGCAGTGCCTGTACACTCTCCTCATGCTGCGCCCTGATGGTCTCCACCTCATGCTGCAGCGGCCCGCATGATCTGATTTCAGGCGCAAATATCCTCTGGGGTCGCAGAAGGCGCGGAGGTGCTGGCCTCAGAGGAATCACCTGGATGCAGAACTTCGGGGAGAATCGCGGCGCTGCTGATCCAACCCCGTACACCTCCCTCTTCTTTCTTATTCTGAGGGCCGAGTGGTCCGAAACCGCATCCCAATAAGCACAGTTCTTGTCGGCCTCTTCTCCCCTATGTGCGAGTAATCTGTTGGTACTCGTCCTGAAATTGAGAATAAGAATTGTTAGGGTTTAGGGTTTAAAAATAAAACAAACTAAGGAAAAAAACAAATGATATTGTAGTCTACTTACACTGATGTCGCGGGCCTTCGCCGTGATCCAGTCCTCCGTCCCGTCGGAGGCTTTCTTCTGATGCGTCTTGTAGAAGAGATCGTAGGAGGCTGGCCACTCCCCCCCGTCTCCTCGTTCTGAAAGAATGAAATAAAATATGTTTTAAGTGAAATCCATAATTTTAAAAATTTCGGCATGACCTATTCGTTTATCAGAGGTATCCCGTCCTTAAAGGCCTCTCCTAAGTCAAATCAAATGAACACATATACTAATTAAATTAACCATATACGAATACCAAAAAAAACAACAGCGCAACATAAGAAATCAATGAATATAAATAATCCACTTAAGTCAATGAATCTAAATAATCCAATGAAATCAATGAATCTAAATAATCCAATATTAAATACTTACCATAGAACGCATCGTGGTGGCATGGGAAACCGAACCACCGAGTGTGTGGCAGTGCTGGGCCCTGTAGATTGCCGCTGCGCCGGTTCGCCGCGTTCCGGGCGCTGCGGGCTTGGATAGCAGGGTCCGTCCACCCTTCTATCCACCCCGCCCAGGTGGCCTCGGATACGTAGGCAGGCCTGGTAGAAATGGGGTCACGCTCCCACTTGGTCTTGTGCGAGTTGACGAAGTCCCTGTAGCGTTTGGCGGCCCTCTGCCGCCAGGCCCTGCTCCACGTCGTGGGTGATGTCGGTTGTCCAGCTGTAACGCCTTCTGCAATTATTAACGGAGGAAAAATAAAAATGTGGTTAGAAAAGTAATGATCGGATTACGCATCAAAAAGTGAAATTCATGAAATTTGAATACCTGAAACTCATCCCAGTAGAACCTCGTGCCTGTGGGGTGACACGGGACCAGGCAATATCCAGCTGGGTCCTGCCTCAGGTGGAAGGACCGAGTGATGCAATCGGAAATCTGGCTCGAGTCCGGTGGCAAAACCTGAAAGAGGTGAAGTTGTTAGGAAAAAATAACGCGTGAAATATATTTGAAAACGTGTTAAAAAAATAAATCATTACTTACGTATGGGTATCATGTGACCAAGGGAGGGCACGACGCCCTGGTATGACACCCTCGTCCGATGCCCGCATCAGACGCCGGATGAGGTGCTGAACCGGTGGGTGTGGGGTGGCGTCGTATATTAGAGGGGGTTGGCGGACCCATCGGCAATTCCTAAAAGTCCGCGTCCGCAGCCAGAACGGCGGTCGAACACCGAACCAAGCAGCTCATGCTGAGAAAGGAAACATATTAAACTCTCCTGAGAGGGCCTGTGTCGCTGGTGAGTAGTGGGAATCGAGTAGGTAAACCCTCACTAGCCATCAGATCTGCAAGGGTGAAAAATTTAAAAAGGCACATCCAACAAGTTTAGGGTTGGTTGGCCAGACAAATAAGATGTCCAAAAAATGACAAGTGTTTACATACATTTAATGCCAAGATATTAATAATTATGAAAATTTTGGCATGACCTATTCGTTTTATCGGAGGTTTTCCGGCCTTAATGGCCTCTCCAAAGACAAATCCAAATCCAACAACATGACATGATTAACCAAACTACATAATCAAACTTCATCATCAAATTATTACACTTCAAAGTATACATCACCAACATACTTGCTTCATATGTCGTCGGACATGGAAACCCAACCCCGCAACACCCAGACACCGCCGCCCACAGCCCACCAAAACCCACAGCCACCCCCGCCCACAGCCACCCCCGCCACAGCCACCCCCCTTCCCCGCCAACAACCACCCCCGCCCATAGCCCAGCACTCGCCACAGCCACCCAACCCCCCAACACCAAGCCACCCCCGCCACGCGCACACCGCCCACACCACCCCGCCAACACCCACCCGCCCACAGCCCCACTCGCCACAGCCACCCAACCCGCAACACCAAGCCACCCCCCCCACAGCCCAACCCTAACACACCATCCCCGCCCACAGCCCACCACTCTCCACACCACCGAACTCGCAACACTACCACCCCTAGCACAGCCCACCCCCACCCACAGCCAACCCCCTGCCAACAACCACCCCGCCCACACCACCCCTGGCAACAACCCCCCAGCCACCCCCCACCAACAACCCCCCCGCCAACAGCCAACCCCCATAGCTAACCCCCCGCCCTAGCCACTCCCTCTTACAACCCCCACCAACACCCACAACAAACAATTCAATCTATAACTAATTAAAATCATTAAAAACAAATAGGAAGAAAAACTAACCGGGAAAGGAGGTCACCAGAACTTGACGGCAGCTGGCAGAATTTCGCGGGGAGGGAGATTTCGCCGGAGGGAGGGATTTGCCGGGGTGGGGGGGGAGAATTCGCGGGGGAGGGAAATGGGGAAGAAGAAGGGGATTTCAGTTTTAAGTACGAAATTTTGCGACGAAATAGCGACGGAGTTCGTCGCTGTTTATTGTCGTCGCTATTCCTTGTGTCGTCGTTATTTCAAATTTGCGACGACACTTGTCGTCGGTAAATCGTCGGCGCTCTTCAGTATTAAAAAAATAATACAAAGTACAAAGTACTTACAGACACACATTATGTATATACATGTGTATAAGTACATCAACACATACACACGTTCACATAAAGAGGTACCATAAAAATTTTGACTAACGTCAATCTTCATTGTCATCCGCATCCTCATACGCATCTTCATTTTCATCTTCATTTTCATCTTCATCTACATGCTCGTCGTCCTCTTCATCCTCGTATTCGTCTTCACATACATCTTCAATATTGTCAGCCGGTTGTATGTTGAGATGAATTTCGATGAAACCGCCGTTAGGGTCATTTAGAGGGAGATTGTGTAGTTCAACATGTGTCCGTATCCACAACGCGCGGGTTTTCTTCTTGAAATGCGGCATCCATGCCATCTGAACCTGGCTGGATACTCACATCAAACTTGTTCGATTTCACTTTGCACACGGCTCGCCAGTCTTTTGAGCTCGCATTCATCCTCGTCGTCGGATACGATAGATAGTACACCTGGGACGCTTGACTAGCCAAAACGAATGGATCGTACTTTCTGTACCGTCGCCCTTGGTGTATGTCTACCAACTTATATCGGTCGTGAACCTTTGAGCCAGCGCGATAACCATCCCGAGTTGGATCGTACCATTCGCATTTGAATAGCACCACCCGCTTTATAGGCAATGCGAGATATTCGAGCTCAATGATGCCAGTAAGGTAGCCGTAGAAGTCATCCTCGTCCGGGCTATTGTCATACCGTTTGACACACACTCCGCTGTTCTCTGAGGATTTTCGGCTGGCATGGGAGACTGTGTGGAATCTATAACCGTTCACAAAACACATGTCGTAGCGCGTGACTCTGCTCAATGGACTCTCGGCTACTGGTGTCAGAATGTAACCGTACTCTTCGTCAGCCAGATGTCCTTTGCTCTCCTATAAAACGACAAGTAAGTATACATCAGTGGGGCAATAAATGCGTATCACATGACGTACACGTAACCAGTAAATATGTAAACTTACATGCCACCTGAACCAATCAGCAAACTTGGCATCTAACTCATTGTTTATTGCATCGCTCGATATACCCGGTGAACGTTCTTGCAATAAATCAACGAACAAGCTGAAGCAAATTACGAATGAGTACCATGCATACCTTTGTAATATAATGGATATAGTAGCGCAAGGTATTTACAAATTAAAATTGGATATCGTTTATACCTCTGGAAACGGTCAACTTGACGGCAGTTGCGCAGAACATAAGAATGAGCAAAATTCAGATCGCTGTCCCCCAATATCATTTTCTTTCCCTGTCCGTGAAATCTGATCGGATGTGTGAATATCGGGAGGACACTGGATCTGGAAATGCCGTCGTCGTTTCGGGGAACATCTCTGCACCTCGACGGGACATCTGGCTGGAAGTAATGAGACACGAAGGTCGAGGCTTCCTCCATCAGGTAGGCATTGCGCATCGAGGCCTCGACTTTAGCCTTGTTCCTGATGTTCAGCTTCAAATGCCTGAGATATATGTTCATATAGTGAATACTCCAACGTCACATGATGAAACAAATTGGTAAGCATGCTCGCGCTTAGACACATAAGAACGTCACGTAATAAATAAGAGTACCTTTCGAACGGATACATCCACCTGTACTGAACAGGACCACCAACGCGTGCCTCGTATGGTAGATGAACTGGCAGGTGTTTCATTGAATCAAAGAAGGCCGGAGGGAATACAGTTTCCAGCTTGCATAGGATCACTGGGATTTCGCCCTCCAGTCTTGACATATCATCCGCCCTGAGTCTCGTGGATGTAAGACATCTGAAGAACAGGCTCATCTCGGTAAGTGCTTCCCATACATTGGTTGGAAGCAGCTCGCAGAATGCAATGGGCATCAACCGTTGCATGAACATGTGACAGTCGTGGCTCTTCATCCCATGCAAACCGCGTCTATTCACGTCGATGTTCTTCGACAGGTTCGAAACATGGCCGTCAGGAAATCTAGCCATCCCCAGCCACGATAACAACGCACTGACCTACTCCGCAGTCAGCGTGTACGAGGACTTCGGCATGTAGGATGTGCCAACGGGATGCAGCTCCGGTTGCATTTTTAGGTCGCGCATATCAAGTCGTGCCTTCAAATTGTCTTTTGTTTTTCCAGGCACATTCAGTACTGTATTGAAGATGTTGTCAAACACGTTCTTCTCAATGTGCATGACATCCAGGTTGTGTCGGATCATATTGCTCTTCCAGTACGGAAGCTCCCAGAATATGCTTCTCTTCTTCCACCCGATACAGTCACGGGCCAGGTCTACGTTGTGGCTGCCGTCCAGATCATCAGCGACCCCCACGAATCCACAACTGTCTATCTCCTCCAACACCTCCGCACCTGTGAGAAGCTCGGGCTTCGTGTCCTTCTCGACGATGCCAGGCATGAACGCCGTCACGTTCTTTTTGTACAAATGACGTCTGGGCAGGAACTTCCTATGGCTGTCGAAGCAGCAAATCTTATGTCCATGTTTCAAGGACATCGTCTTCGCTTGCTTCATGCATTAAGGGCAAGCGTATTTCCCCGCTGTACTCCACCCCGACAACATAGAATAAGCCGGAAAGTCGCTGATCGTCCACATCAGCGCAGCGCGGAGCTGGAAGTTTTGTTTGGTGGATACATCGAACGTCTCCACGCCAAACTTCCACAACCACTTAAGCTCCTGTATCAATGGCTGCAGGTATAGATCGATCTTCTGTTTCGGATTCCTAGGCCCCGGTGCAATCACAGTCAAGAACATGTACGGCTTCTTCATGCACATCCAAGGTGGTAGATTGTACGGCGTCACGATGACAGGCCACGACGAATACTGCTCTCCCGATTGTCCGAACGGGTTGAACCCGTCGGTTCATAACCCCAACCTAACGTTCCTTGTCTCTGACGAAAAACCCGGATGTGTCGCATCGAACGTCCTCCAAGCTTCGCCGTCAGATGGATGGCACATCTCATCGTCTTTCGTGTAGTGCTCCGTGTGCCACCTCATCTGGCTAGCTGTGGCACCGGATGCATAGAGCCTCTGCAGTCTAGGGGCGAGAGGTAAATAGTAGAATTGCTTTCTTGGCACGTTCTGGTTTCTTTTGTTCGTTCTCCACCTGCGTGTCCCACAGACCCTGCACTTGTCTTTATCCTCGTTGATGTCCCAGTATATGATGCACCCCTCCGAACAACAATCGATCTTCTGAACCGGCAGTCCCAACGCCTGCAGCTGTTTCTTCGTCGAATAAAAACTATCGACCATCGTGTTCCCTTCGGGAAGAGATTCCCTCATCAGCTGACACATCCCGTCGTACAATCTATCCGTCATGCGGTGCTCCGTTTTCATGCTCGTCATCCGACCGATCATGGACATCTGTGTGTGACTACCGCAACCGGGATACAACGGCGTGTTGGTGGCATTCAACATCTCAAAAAACGGTCTCGCCTGAGGGTTCAGATCTTCCTCCATGAATATACACGGCTGTTCGTCCGGATCCTGTGCACGTTCGTACCCGACATGAGACTGTAAGTACTTCTCTCCCGTAAATGCACCGGCGGCTGCGTCTTGCACCATCTGCACGTATGGGTTGTGAGATCCCTCGCCTATTTCTTCGACATCAACCTGATCGGGTCCCCCTTCGACGTGAACAGTTGCAGATGTAGACGCCCCCTCATATTCGCCGTGGCAGTACCATGTATGGTAATTGTGCACGAAACCTTGTTTCAATAAGTGAACCCTCACGTCACCCGGATGCATATATTTACGGTTCTTGCATTTCTTACACGGACATCTAATCTGCGCTCCACTTTCATTACTCGTCGCAAAATCCACAAATTCTTCGAGACCTTCAACAAATCTAAAACTCCACTCCCCGTTGTTTACTCTCTCGTACATCCACTTTCTATCGCTCCTCCTCGGATCCATTTTCTCGCTATACCTTCAAAATAACAGCAGCTATCTTTTTTCGGTGTGGAAAACCTCAAAATCCCACACAATAAGATATCTTCCTTCTATATTTTCGTTGAAAAGTGATGATTTATGTGGTTGAAATGGGAGAAGAATGGGAGAAGAATGGAAGAAGAAAGCTGTGTTTTATGGTTCTCAGCCTGCAATATTACCGACGTCTTAGCGACGCTATAGCGACGACCAAGAAACACAAATACCGACGATTAAAAGTAAACACACACAAATACCGACGACGTAGCGACGCAAACAGCGACGAATTTCATCGTATGGTGTGCGTGTATTAATGTCTGCATTCATTGCTTACCGACGCTTTACTGACGAAATAGCGACGCACAACGACGCTTCACACCATACGATGCAATGCGTCGCTATTTGTGTCGCTAAGGCGTCGCTATCTAGTGTCCGTACAATGTCCGATTGTTACAACTTACGATGCATTTACGTCGCTAAGTCGTCACTACGTTGTCACTGAATTCCCTTATATAAACAGTCTGTGGTGAGTCTCATAGTATAAAAAACAAAATCTCCTTTATAATCATATAAAAAGACAAATATGGTTCGTACTAAGGCCCAGACACGACGTGGTAGTAGACGTACATACCCAAGACGGGGTCTTCAACCACCGGCACCTGCACCGGTTCCTCCACAACCACAAGCACCCCCACCAGCTGATTCCTCGAAACCCACTGTGCAGGGGCCAAGGCGGCCAAGAGGATCGCCAAATTGGCGATCCTCGTGTAGAAATACATGAGCTGTGGAAAACAGTGGAGAATATGAGGGAGGTGCTTAACGACCAGGATGAGCGTCTCCAGTACCTGCACACAAGGCAGATGCGCATCAAAGCCAAAGCTGCGCAGCTGAGACGCCTCCTGAAGGCGTGCGCGGAGAGTGTTGCTACTCTCTGTTCGGATGACGAACAGTGAACAGCTCCTCTCCGCTAGTCTTTTAGTTTTTTTTTCGTTTTTTCTTTATGTATTTTGTAATTTATAATTCTATGTTAATGAAGTTTTTTTCCCAATCATCGCTTTCGTTTTCTTAATTTAAACATGTGTTTAATCCCTTACGAATCTCGACGATGCTAAAATACAGACGAAATGTGGTTCGAAAAAATTTGGGACGACTAATTCACCGACTAAACAGCGACTATATACCGACGAAACTTAATGCAACGACGAGAACCTAATAACCCGCGAATATGGCGTTTGAATTTACCGACGCTTTACCGACGAACTAGCGACGCACGACGTCTCTTCACACCATACGACGCGTTTCGTCGCTACGGCGTCGCTATTCGGCAGTGTCCGCACAGTGCCCGATGGTTACAACGTACGATGAATTTACGTCACTAAGTCGTCGCTAATTCGAACGAAGTGTCACGCCCGCACATCTCCCGGTGTTGAATAATGGGAAAAAATTTCGTTGCGGATTCGTCGCTATGTCGTCGCTTTGTTTACTTATATATGACCCCACAGCCTTACATTTCATAAACAAAATACAAAGTATGCCTTGTCGTTATAAAACAACCCCAAGGCGTGGAGGGGCAAACAGTGCACCTCCACAAAGGACTCCTCCTCAACCACAACGGCCTCCTCCTCAGCCACAACCCCCAAGAAATGCCGGAACAACAGATCAATTACAATACAATTATAGCAAACATGCAGCAGCAGTCGAGGCAACTGCACATCGTGAACAGAAGGCTGCGCAAGTTGAAAGTCAAATATTATAATCTGAAGCGCCTCCTCAAAGAGTTCGCGGAGAATGTGGCGGCCACTCTTTCTTCCGATGACGAAGAGTGAACGGCCCCTCTCCGCTTCTCTTTTAGATTTCTTTTTTAATTTTTCGTCTTCATAATGTAAATTTTTATTACTAAATGAATAAATTTTTTCCCAATCACCGCTTTCTTTTTTCTTAATTCATACACGTGTTTATCCGTGTTTATGTTTCTGGAATTTTTGCGACACATTACCGACGATATAGCGACGAAACGTTACAAACTAAATAGCGACAAACAAAAGACACAGAGTAGCGACGAACCACCGACAAAACACCGACGAAATTGTAACGAAAGGATTAACATGACTACTTTTTTGTTAGCGACAATATATTTCATCGTAGTTTCGTCGCAATTAACGACGAAATTGCGTTTATCGCTATGTCGTCGCAAATTACCGACGAAATACCGACGCCACATGGTACGTCGGTGACTTTTTCGTCGGTAATCGAAATTCTTTTTGTGGTGAAGGCATTACTTAGATATACAAAATTTTTTTTATAACTCAACTCGTAGTCTGTGTGTCTCAAATAACTACATATGTCACATTTATAAATTATTTGATACTTCTTCGGTTTTAAAAATTTTACTCGCTATTCTTATTTTATTCTCTAGTTGATTAGTTGAGATAAATTAGAGAAATCATGTACGTATTAACTAAAATGGACAGTACAAACACTTTGACTAATAACACTTTTAGAAAAATGATATTTTTAAGACGACAACAACAACAACATTACTCTATTGTCTTAGAGTCTCCTGCCTATGGTGAGGTATAGGGGGTCGGATGTGTGCAACCATACTCATATGTTATAAACATACAGATGTTGTTTTTCCAACAACCCATAATAAAAAATTGCGTCAATTTATATCGACCAACTGCTACTTTACAATATAAGAACTGCAGCCAATTTAGTAAATCATTTTTAAGACAAAATCAAACAAAAATTTTACAATATTTTTGAATCCGGTGGAGCTGATAAAGATGCCCATAATGTTTTATAGGAACTAAAACAACGTGTAGGTAACAAATAATTAATACATCCTTCCCAGCTCTAACACTTTATTAGGTACAGATTAACGAATCAGTTTGAGAAGATTGTGCTTCAAGAGATTCCCAAAAAAAAGAAAAGGATATGATCCCTAGATTGAAGTGGCAATTACGTAAGTTCTGATTGAGTTTTAGAACAAAGTGCCTCAAGAATTTTTCATGCACGGAATCTTGTGGAATGAATAAAGTGAATGTAGGCTGATGGTGTTGAAATATTTGGATAAACAAGAAACGATTCCTAAAGACAAAGTTGAGTATCTATTCCCTGGGTGGCGGATCCTTTGGTCCTTTGATCTTGCCAAGAGTTTAGTGTATCGGAAACGTTCGGTTAATGTGAATGTTTTTCCCTTTTTGTGATACTCTTCTTAATCATTGTTAAGTGGTTGTTCTTCATTGACAATTAACTTTATAAATTCTTGGTAGCAAAAGCGAAATCTCTCGTCCTCATGTGACCTTCACTACTCTATCTCTATAGAGTTTTGTGGAAGATGCAAATCAGGTACCAGCGACCTCCTAGGTTTATGAATCCTGATATATAAATTTCAGCATGTATTTCAATCAACTTGAATAATCACGGAAATTCTACCGTCTTTAATTTACCGAGGGTATATCGTTTAAGTTATGTGAACTTATAATATATGTTAAACTTGTTGTCTATGTTTTGATTTATCCCGTGAGTTTTAGACTAATTGTCTAGGTTGAACATTTTGCGTCGATTTAGATCATAGAGATTTTAATGTTATATTATAGGTTTTGATAGAAAAACACTGTGACAGTGTCCGGCCCATTCAAGGAAAAATAATTCCTTAGAGAATTACGGTTAACCATGTTACCCTAAGAAACAAACATTTCTAAGAATTTGTGTTTGAGTTAATAATTTTTATTTCTAATGGAGTCAAGGACACACTCTTCTTTAATTTTAGAATATGACGAAATAAAGCAAAATAACTTACTAAATTAGCTACGCTTCTTATATTGTGAAGTAGCTGTTGATCGACAGAACTTGACAAAATTTTCGTTATGGGTCATCGAGAAAGAACTTCTGTGTGTTTCTAACACATGAGTATGATTGCGTATATCTGACTCCCTGATATCCCGTCATAGGCGAGAGCCTGTAAAGCAATAGAGTAATATTATTGTTGTAGTGTTTGAGTAAAGAATCCAACAGTTAATTCTTTAACCTCAAACACCAATTTCCTTCTACAGAAGGACACACAAAGAAATCCTCACATAACCCTTATGAAATAACATAAGAGTTCCACTTGTACCAAAATTTATGTATTGCTGGAGACAATCACTCCGTATGTGTCTATATATATATATATATATATATATATATATATATATATATATATATATATATATAATATTACGATTTCTGTCATACGGAACTGAATTCATCCAATAGCACAGGACAAAAATATAGACATGAAGTAGCTGAATGAAGCTTCTTCAAACAGTATGGCGTTCATTAACTGCATTCCGCCTAGTATCTATCGAACTGCAAAGATTTTGATCACAAGGTAAAAAATAATATAAAAGGAGAAAAAGTGTGTGTATATATATACACATATATGCGCGCGCTCACACACACATATATATACACATATATATATACACACACACATATATATATACACACACAGATATATATATATATATGTATAAAAGCTTTGGGAAACGTCTATATATACCACCCTCAGGGCTTGTACACTTCAAACCAAAGCAAAAAAATTCCGTCTTCTCTGAAACTCATCCACTATTCTCTGCTAAAGCTAGTTTCATATTGAATCATGTCTGGGGTATGGGTATTCAAGAATGGGGTGGTGAGGCTAGTTGATGGCGAGAATCAAAACTCGCGTCGCAAAGTTCTCGTTCATGTCCCCAGCAACGAGATCATTACATCCTATGCAGTTCTCGAAAGGAAGCTATCATCACTTGGGTGGGATAGGTACTATGATGACCCTGAGCTGCTTCAATTCCACAAGAGGTCAACTGTTCACCTTATTTCTCTTCCCAAAGACTTCAACAAGTTCAAATCCATGCACATGTTTGATATCGTGGTCAAAAACCGCAATGAATTTGAAGTCCGCGATATGTAATCATGGGATACTTACTTCTCCCAACCGAGTCTGCTCCATTTACAACCTATTGGTCTGGTTGTATTTTCCTAAAGATAGTGTGTCCTTGATTTCCCAAAAGTATGTATTTAAGTAGTGTGTATTAGTTTCGCCTCTGGAGCGTAGTCGAGTTGGTACTCGCATTAAGAATTGCTATCAAGAAGGCAAAGAGTCGAATCTGGAGACACATACAGTGTGTGTGCTCCACTTCTGCTAGTCTGTAAGGGCCAATTGCTCCAATCTGCTAGTTTGTAGGGGACACCTTGTGTGGGTCACCGTGTGCAGCCTCAGTGACTTAGAAGGGTGCTGGATACCTGATTTGCATCCTCCACAAAGCTTCAAGGAGCTAGGGCAGTGGAACCCAGGCGAGGGATTTCATTTTTTTTTTTTGCTACCAAGTGTGTAGTAGTTTCATTTTCAGTTGGTCTTTGGCAGCATTTATTAGGGTTTCATCCAAGGTGAGGTGAAGGGTATCATGCATGGTGTCAAGGAATTGTTTTGTGTTCAATTAGTATATCCAAGTACAGTTCGGTTTTGTTTCTAGGAGTGATTGTCATTCTAATGTAATCTACGTTGCTGTGGAACTGTTATGAGAATTATGCTATTCAAGGGGCAATCAATATACCAATTTTTTTTGAGTCAATTAATATACCATGTTTTTTTGGGTTAAAATGCTAACATATTAACCGGTAACATAAAAATATCAAGAGAATGCAACTCATACAAAAACCCTACTTGTAGGTCACATGCTGATGTAAATGTATTGCTCAGTAATGTAAGAAGATTTTAAACTATAGGAGCATCGCATATGTCTAAAATGTGTGGGTAGAGTTTATACATCACTATATACATGTGAATGCATATTATATGTATTATATCCCTAGATACAAATGATTATTCTTCAAAAATGTATCTGTTCCGAACTTGCTAGATATGATATACCATATTGGAACTACGTACGTACTCTAGCACTTTTGAAAAGTGACTATGCATAACATGTCATTACGCATGTCCTAAGGTTACAACTGACAATGACTCTTGATCTCGTACATCATGAGCATGTTTTGTCTATTAACCTACATCATGACTTTGTTCATGACATGCTTTGTTTATTTCATTAGACTATGAGAAAACACATGATGTATAATTTCAAATACTCAAACCCTCATATAAATCGTTCGTATGATAAAAATAATCCAACACCACAAAAAGAATTTCATTTACCGACGAAAACTTCACCGACAAACTACGGTTCGTCGGTGTTTCGTCGGTACTTTGCGACGCATTTGCGATACACTCATTTTCGTCGTTAATTGCGACGAAAATACGATGAAAAGCATTGTCGCTAACAAAAAAGTAGTAAGATTAATACGTTCGTCGGTGTTTTGTCGGTGGTTCGTCGCTATTCTGTGTGTTTTATTCGTCGCTATGTAGCGTTACGTCGCTATATCGTCGCTGTTTTGTCGCTAAAATTCCAGAACAATGATAAAATAAATTCGTCGGTGAGTAGGTTCTTGGCGTTGTGTATCGTCAGTTTTTTTGTCGATGAAACCCGCGTGTCGCAAACGTTTTGTTTTACTTTTCGTTCATATTCCGATTTGTCGTTGTGTCGTCGCAGATTCGTCGAAGATTAAACACGTGTATTAATTAAGGAAAAAGAAAGCAATGATTGGAAAAAAAATTTATTAATTTAATAATAAAAATTTACATTATGAAACGAAAAATTAAAAAAAAAATCTAAAAGAGAGGCGCAGAGGAGCCGTTCACTCTTCGTCATCGGAAGAAAGAGTGGCTGCCACATTATCTGCGAACTCTCTGAGGAGGCACTTCAGCTTGTAATATCTGAATTTCAACTTCCGCAGCCTTCTAGTCATGCTGTGCAGTTGCCTCGACTGCTGTTGCATGTTTGCTATCAGCATACGGTAGTCGATATCCTGTTTCAGCATTTGTTCTTGAGCATCCTCTCGCGGTAGTGGGCCATACACAGATACGGAACCCTCCCGCTCAACCGATGGTGGTTGGGGAGGAGGCCCTTGTGGCGGGGCACTGTTTGCCCCTCCACCACGCCTTGGGGTTCCTCTAAAACGACACGGCATATTTTGATGTTTTATAACTTTGTATGTGTGTATATATATGTGCGGATGTTTGGGGTATAAATAGGTAAATTTAGCGACGATATAGCGATGAACTTGCGACGCATTTTTCGACCGTTAACCAAGATGGGAATATATGCGGGTGTGACGCTTCGTGCGAATTAGCGACGCATTAGCAACGAAATGTATGCGGGCGTGACGGTTCGTTCGAATTAGCGATGCACTTAGCGACGAATTAGCGACGTAAACACGTTCTAATTAATTACAACCGTTGGGAACTGAACGGACACTGTGGAATAGCGATGCATTAGCGACGCATTAGCGACGAAATGTGTGCGGGCGTGACAGTTCGTTCGAATTAGCGACGCACTTAGCGACGAATTAGCGACGTAAACACGTTCTAATTAATTACAACCGTTGGGAACTGAACGGACACTGCGGAATAGCGACGCATTAGCGACGCATTAGCAACGAAACTTGAAATAGGTGTGAAGATAATATCGTAATATCGTACGTTGTAACTGTTGGGAACTGAATGGAATAGCGACGCACTAGCGGCGCCGTAGCGACGAAACGTGTCGAATGGTGTGAAGTGACGTCGTGCGTCGCTAGGTCGTCGGTAAAGCGTCGCTAAATTCCAATAAATTCACGCATAATAGGTTCTCCTCGTTGTATTAAGTTTCACGGATAATAGGTTCTCGTCGTTGTATTAAGTTTCGTCGATATGTTTAGTAGGTTCTCGTCGTTGTATTAAGTTTCGTCGGTATATAGTTGATGTTTAGTCGGTGAATTAGTCGTCTTAAATTTTTCTGAGCCACATTTCGTTTGTATTTTAGCGTCGTCAAGATTCGTAAGAGATTAAACACGTGTTTAAATTAAGAAAACGAAAGCGATGATTAGAAAAATAAAACTTCATTAATATAGAATTATAAATTACAAAATATACTAGGACAATAATGAAAAAACAATCTAAATGAATGGCGGAGAGGAGCCATTCACTGTTCGTCATCCGAATAGAGAGTAGCAACACTCTCTGCGCACGCCTTCAGGAGGCGTCTCAGCTGTGCAGCTTTGGATTTAATCCGCATCTGCCTTGTGTCCAGGTATTGGAGACGCTCATCCTGGTACATAATATGCTCCCTCAGGTCATCCACTGTTTTTCACAGTTCTTGTATTTCTTTATGGAGATCGCCAATTTGGCGATCCAGACGTGGCCCAAAAAGACTGGGTTCAGAGGACTCAGCCTGTGGGGGTGATTCTTGTGGTGGAGGAACCGCTGAAGAAGAGGGTTGTTGAATAGGCCGTCTTGCCACTGAATGGCCACTACCACGTCGCGCTTGCGCTTTAGTACGAACCATATTTGGGTCTTTTTTTATGATTATAAAGGAGATTGTTTTCTATGTAGTTGGGGGTCACGGTCCATCCTGTTTATATAGGGAATTCAGCGACGACATAGCCACGCAATAGCGACGTAAATGCATCGTAAGTGTAACAGTCGGGCACTGTGCGGCCACCGCCGAATAGCGACGCTTTAGCGACGCCCGCAGCGACAAAACACATCGTATGGTGTGAAGATACGTCGTTCGTCGCTAAGTCGTCGGTATATGTGTTTGTTTGTTTCCGGGATTCGTGTTTTATGGTCGTCGCTGAGTCGTCGCTAAGTCGTCGGTATTTGTGTTTGTTTGTTTCCGGGATTCGTGTTTCTTGGTCGTCGCTTTGCGTCGCTATATCGTCGCTAATACGTCGGTAATATTGCAGGCTGAGAACCATAAAACACAGCTTTCTTCTTCCACTCTTCTCTCATTCTTCTCCCATTTCAAACACATAAATCATAACTTTTCTACGAAAATATAGAAGGAAGAAATCTTATTGTGTGAAATTTTGATGTTTTCCACCACCGAGAAAAGATGGTTGTTGTTATTTTGAAGGTATAGCGAGAAAATGGATCCGAGGAGGAGCGATAGAAAGTGGATGTACGAGAGAGTAAACAACGGGGAGTGGAGTTTTAGATTTGTTGAAGGTCTCGAAGAATTTATGGATTTTGCGACGAGTAATGAAAGTGGAACGCAGATTAGATGTCCGTGTAAGAAATGCAAGAACCGTAAATATATGCATCCGTCTGACGTGAGGGTTCACTTATTGAAACAAGAGGTGGCACGCGGAGCACTACACGAAAGACGGTGAGATGTGCCATCCATCTGATGGCGAAGCTTGGAGGACGTTCGATGCGACACATCCGGGTTTTTCGTCGGAGACAAGGAACGTTAGGTTGGGTTTATGCACCGACGGGTTCAACACGTTCGGATAGTCGGGAGAGCAGTATTCGTCGTGGCCTGTAATCGTGACGCCGTACAATCTACCACCTTGGATGTGCATGAAGAAGCCGTACATGTTCTTGACTGTGATCGCACCGGGGCCTAGGAATCCGAAACAGAAGATCGACCTATACCTGCAGCCATTGATACATGAGCTGAAGTGGTTGTGGGAGTTTGGCGTGGAGACGTTCGATGTATCGACCAAACAAAAAGGGCTGTCGGTGACTATTTCTTCTCCGGTGACCTCCCTTCTCCGGTTAGTTTTTCTTCCTATTTTGTTTTTTATGATTTTAATTAGTTATATTTCGTTTTATACATATATACACTACACAGGCACACTACATATATATACATTATATATATATATATAAACACGCACATATATATAAACACGCACATATACGCAGTGGTGTATCTTGGGTGTTGGAGGGGATGGCGGAGGGGATGGGTGGCTGTGGGGCTGGGTGGGTGTGGGTGGGGGCCGGGTGGGGCGGGTTTGGCTGGATGGTGCAGGTTGGGGCGGTGGGTGGGGCGGGGGGTGGCTGTTGGAGGGAGTGGGCTGTGTGCGGGGTGGGCTGTTGGCGGGAGTGGGTGGAGCGGGCGGTGGCTATTGGCGGTGGGTGGGGCGGGGGGTGGCTGTTGGCGGGAGTGGGCTGTGTGCGGGGTGGGCTGTTGGCGGGAGTGGGTGGAGCGGGCTGTGGCTGTTGGCGGGAGTGAGCTGTGGGCGGTGTGGGCTGTTTGCGGGAGTGGGTGGGGCGGGGGGTGGCTGTTGGCGGGAGTGAGCTGTGGGCGGTGTGGGCTGTTACAAGTTATCTATCATAAGTATGTATAGGTGATGTACCGAAAAAGGGCTGTTGGTGACTATGGTGCATATGCACCAAAATTGTTGTTAAGGTTGAATTAGTAGAAATGTGGTGTGCTTGGCCAATGAATGATGCATGTACAAACTGTTTTGTAAGAGGTTTGCATATGATTTTCGGTATGATACTAGTTCGGAGTGTTTACTAAGCTCGAGAGCTGGACATACATTTGTCTTTGGAGAGGCCATTAAGGCCGGGAAACCTCCGATAAACGAATAGGTCATGCCGAAATTTTCAAAATTATTAATATCTTGCATTAAATGTATGCAAACACTTGTCATTTTTTGAACATCTTATTTGTCTGTCCAACCAACCCTAAACTCGTTGAATTTTGCCTTTTAAATTTTTCACCCTTGCAGATCTGATGGCTAGTGAGGGTTTACCGACTCGATCAACACATGACATCTCAGGAGAGTTTAATATGTTCCTCTCTCAGCATGAGCAGCTTGGGTCGGTTTCGACCGCAGCTCTTGCTGCGGACGCAGACCTTTTAGGGTCTGCCGAGAGGTCTGCACCCCCCCGATCTACGCCGCCACCCACACCCACCGGTTCAGCACCTCATCCGGCGTCTGATGCGGCATCGGACGAGGGTGTCATACAAGGGCGTCGTGCCCTCCCTTGGTCACATGATACCCATACGTAAGTAATAATTTATTTTTTTAACACGTTTTCAAATATATTTCACGCGTTATTTTTCCTAACAACTTCACCTCTTTCAGGTTTGCAGCGGACTCGGGCCAGATTTCCGGTTGCATCACTCGGTCCTTCCACCTGAGGCAGGACCCAGCTGGATATGCATGGTCCCGTGTCACCATGCAGACACGTAGATTCTACTGGGATGAGTTTCAGGCATTCAAATTTGGTGAATTTCACTTTTTGATACGTAATCGATCATTACTTTTCTAACCACGTTTTTACTTTTCCTCCGTATAATAATTGCAGAAGGCGTACAGCTGGCCAGCTGACATCGCCCACGACGTGGAGCAGGCCTGGCGGCATAGGGCCGCCAAACGCTACAGGGACTTCATCAACTCGCACAAGACCAAGTGGGAGCGTGACCCCAATTATGCCAGGCCTGCCTACATATCCGAGGCCACCTGGGCGGGGTGGATAGCAGGTTGGATGGACCCTGCTACCCAAGCCCGCAGCGCCCGGAACGCGGCGAACCGGCGCAGCGGCAATGTACAGGGCCCAGCACCTGCCACACACTCAGGTGGGTCGGTTTCCCACGCCACCACGATGCGTTCTATGGTAAGTATTTTAATATTGGATTATTTAGATTCATTGATTTAATTGGATTATTTAGATTCATTGACTTAAGTGGATTATTTACATTCATTGACTTAAGTGGATTATTTATATTCATTGATTTCTTATGTTGCGCTGTTGTTTTTTTGGTATTCGTATATGGTTAATTTAAGTAGTATATGTGTTCATTTGCCTTTTTCTTTTTATTTTTGCTTTGACTTGGGAGAGGCCTTTAAGGCCGGGATACCTCCAATAAACGAATAGGTCATGCCGAAATTTTTAAAATTATGGATTTCACTAACATGTTTTATTTCATTCTTTCAGCAGGAGGAGACGGGGGAGTGGCCAGCCTCCTACGATCTCTTCTACAAGACGCATCGGAAGAAAGCCTCTGACGAAACGGAGGACTGGATCACGGCGAAGGCCCGCGACATCAGTGTAAGTAGACTACGATATCATTTGTTTTTTCCTTAGTTTGTTTTATTGCTAAACCCTAAACCCTAACAATTCTTATTCTCATTTCAGGACGAGTACAACAGACTACTCGCACTTAGGGGAGAAGATGCCGACAAGAACCGCGCTTATTGGGATGCGATTCGGACCGTCGGCCCTCAGAATAAGAAGAAGAGGGAGGTGTACGGGGTCGGATCAGCAGCGCCGCGATTCTTTCCCGAAGTTCTGCATGCAGGTGCTTCCTCTGAGGCCAGCACCTCCGCGCCTTCTACGGCCCCAGAGAGTCTTTCGCGTCTGGAATCAGAGCATGCGGCGCTGCAGCATGAGGTGGAGACCATCAGGGCGCAGCATGAGGAGAGCGTACGAGCACTGCGGTCGCAGCTGACTCAGACCCAGCAGGAGCTGCAGCAGTCGCTTCAGCAGGCGCTTCAGCAGGCGGTTGAGCATGAGCAGCAACAGACGATGCAGGTGCAGCAGCAGACGAACCAGCAAATCTCGCAGCTATCGCATCTCATCATCTCTATCATTTCCAGCTCCTCGCAGCCTCAGCCTCCCCCTGATGGTCACTCTTCTCCGCATGATCCCCCTCCATCTTCCTCTGCATAATATTTCATTTTTTGATTTTTCGTACAGTCTATTTCGTTTATTGTATTGACATATTCTTTGTACTTTTATATTTTATATGACATTTATACGGATTCTATTTCGTTTGTGTTGTTTACGAACTTCAATACACAAGTACTGTATTTCTGTATAACATTCGTACAAATGATTTAATATACAAAATAAAATATATTATAAAAATTAAATAATAATAAAAACTATTTAATCAATAATATATTGTATTATTTATAAATTAAAAATATTTAATATTTAATATTAAATTAATATTAAATATTAAATTAAAAAATAGTGACGAACCTGCGACGAAAACAAAATGTCGCAGATCAGAAATAAAAAAATCAAAAATTTAAAAATAGCGACGAAAAAATATACCGACGAAACTTTGCGACAAAATAATATGTCGCAGAAAGGAAATAAAAAAAAAAATTATAAAATAGCCACGAAAAAAATACACCGACGAAACAACGACGGCAATAACAGGTCGCGGACCTGACAGATTTTCATCGCAACTGTGCGACGAAACACCGACGAAATTTTTCCGTCCCAATATAGCGACGCTTCACTGACGATATTCACTTTGTGACAAGCCGTATCGCGACCTACTTTTTTCGTCGCTATTTCGTCGCAATATGCCTGTAGCGACGAAATAGCGACGATTTTTATCTGTCGCTATATGTCTTTTTTTTGTGGTGCAAGTAAGCACTTTCACTAACGAGTCACAAAAAAAGTAATAAGCTTGTCAAAACCAAATATAAAGAGACATGTTGTAATTTTAAATCAGTTTTAGACCTTCAAAATGTATGATTTTGACCTTAGTGACAAAACGAAAGTCGTAATATATTTAAAAGAGGTTTCTAAAAAATCTAAATAATTCCAACCAAAGTTGTGTAGCTTAAGATATAGTCAAAACAAAAACATCTGATTTAAGTGAAAAGTCAAATCAATCTATCGACTTATCAGTCAATAGATGACCTAGACTTATTTATTGGTTATTGGTCTAAGTAAGTCGATGGATGGACCGATGAATTTTTTGTGTTTGTGTTTCAAACGTCAAGAGAGATTTCTGATGGTTTCAAGTCCCGTCGAGTTTGGAGAATGACCCATGGTTCCTGGATGTGAATATAAAATGTTTATGAACGGAAATCCCAACCGGACCTCCATCAGCCTGTCTCACGGGATGATAGGAATGAAAATTAGGTGCTCAAGACCCGCTACGGCATAGTTTGGACTGCTCAGACACACTGTAAGTAGCGGAATTTCAATACCATGAAGAGAGTCAAAATCTTGCTTGAGACAAGAATCGAACTCTCAACATTCTATCGAACCTTCACCACCAGAACCACTGAGTCATGTCTGAGGTGTTAAGACCGAGAACAAAAATAAAGAAAATAATTAAACGATTAGGTGTGTGTATGCGATTGTGATGGTGTCTGTCGAGATTAAAGGGGATAAGGGAGGAGGAAACAGTTTGTTAGGATTTAAATTTAAAAGAAAATAATAATAATAGTAAATGCAATTAACTTCGTAAATCTAAGCCATAACCTCCCCACCCCTAATTTCCGCCCCACCAAAAATTAAAAAACCCCTAAATCCCATTTTCCCACACATCATTTCGGCAACAACGCTAAAGAGGAAAAGAAATAGAACAAGAGGGGGAAGCATCGTGAGGCAGAGAGAAGAAGTGAAGAGAGAGAAGGGGAGAAAAAAAAAAGAGAAGAGAAGGAAGAAGAGAGAAAGAGAGAAGGGAGAACAAGAAAGTAGACACATCCACATCGAATCCAACATACGTGTCAAGTAAATTCTTCGTTTAAAGATAGGTTACCCTTCTCTTTGTATAGGTTACCTTCCCCTCTGTCGGATTGCTTCGGATTCCCTCGCATTATGTATTGGGATGATTTGTTTATCACTGTATGTTTATCCTTTATATGTTTATCGCGAATTCTTTATGTTTTGGTATGACAATTGCGTGATTGGCCTTAGATATAGATCACATAGCACCGAAATAGGTTGGATATCTTGAAATGTAAATTCGTCACATTTTTTCCCCCAACATTTACACTAGTAGTATTTACTAATATCTTTGGCGAAATAATATCTTTAAGCGAAACTTCATGCAGAATTACAACACATTGACGCATATCTATGACTTTTCAATATGAGTTTCCATATATAAGTAGTCAATGTTTACCTTTCATAAATCAAATACAGGAATATTTCTAATCGTTATTTTTTTTTCTAATCTAATCGTTATTACTATAAGTAACTTGTTAACTAACAGAAAATGAAAAAAAAAAAAATCAGCAATTGATCTTGAAATAACCAGCTGTGCGATGCTTGTGTATTTTTTCTTTTTAAAAAAAAAAGAAATGCTAATGACATTATTAATAATGACTAACTAATAAAAAATAGTCATTATTTAATAATACTAAATTAAGAAATTAGAAAAGAAAAAAAACAAACTGTAGGCAACGAAGGAAAAAACGATTATGTATATTTAATTTATTTAATATTAAAATGCTTTAAAAATATGAAACTTTAGAAACCTATTAAATAAAACAAAATAAAAAAATAGTTGGGGAAGATAAAAAAATATTTAAAAATAAAAAAATTAAAGTGCTTGAAAGCCTCAGAAAATAAAATAAAGTGTAGAAACATAAAATAAAGTCTAGAAAGATAAAATAAAAGTAGAAGATAAAATGCATTAATGAGCCCCACGCAACATAGGGTAATTGTGCAATATAGGTAATACATAGAACGGAGCATGTAACATAAGAGAAACGGAAGTGTGAAAGTGTGAAGCATTCATGGCACAAGCATTGCATTTGGCCTATGAGCCGTGTGGTCCTACGGGACGTGCGGTCTGACGAGGCGTGTGATAAGTGTTGGTAATAACGGTTACCTACACCTAATAGGACCCGGGACATGCATAGCATAACATGAAAAGAAAGAGCATAGCGTATGATATTAAATGACTGCGTGTGACACGGAGATAGAAGATGCATCATGAAGTTGCGCATTGTATTTGTTATTATTGTGATTGTTGATGACCTTGTTATTAAGTTGTTTCAGTGTTATGTTTTGGAATACGGATCGGGTCGGGTATGTGTTACTTCATTATGCTTTATTGCTTTATTTATTTATCTGTTTCTACTTTACATGCTTTATCTGTTCACCCGACTCAGTATGTGACAGTCCCTTTTCAGGAGAGACGGGTAACCTACAAGTGACTCCCATCGCTCACCCCTACCTGCCCTCCACAGGTGAGCAGGATTTTGAGTATACTTTTATAAAGGACGAGGTTAATCGTGCAAGCTAGGGAGAGTGAGCCGAGACCGTGTGACCGGATGCTTCCAAGGGGATAGTTAGATGGCTCTATTTACCTAGACTCTATATTTGTATTCAAACTATTTCAGTGTTTCGTACTTGACGTAGCGAGTTTTCGACAGCTTTGGTACATGTTCTAATTTAGATGGATTTAATTTAATGAAGATGTTTATTTGATTATCGTTTCCGCAAAAAAATTATATGTCATTTTCGACGTGTAAAAAAGTTTGAACGACGCCTTGTAGTTCTCGTAGCAGGCTACGGCAGATGTACTGTTCCCGAAGCTAGGATTCGGAAGCAGGGCGCTACATGAGGACACTGGATGTGAATACAGTTTTGAATATGTTTAGAACCAGAACATATCATTTGATGCATTTCAGTCAGATGTATAACTATTACTTAAATGCTTCTGATGCCAGATAAATGTCGACATCAGAATTGGAGCCCATAGATGCAATAAGGCAGGCGGTTTTGTAAACTTTTGATAAGTTCCTTCTCATATAACAAATACATATGCTCTGCTCCGCAATAACCGCTAGTAACCGTAACCTTCACGGCGATTTCGCCAAATTTCCAAACACACCGTAACCGCAACGGTGCCGGCGGTCTCCGCCGCCATTATCACCGACAAAATGGACGTCACTCCCATGGAGAAGAGCACCGAAGAAGTTGATCTAATCAAACGCAGTGTTAAGAAATATAAACGACCAGCGAGTGATGATCCACCATCCCCCCATGATCAACAGATGCAATCTGGCCAGGCGTGGGCCGACTTACTGCGTAATACCGGTCCGGCCAATCCTTTTGAGCGCAATGACATATATACTGGTCTAGGTGAGGAAGAAGAGGATCCATCCATGCAAGATTTTTTGATGGAAAAGAATACAACTTGTGAAGGCACTGTCGCTGGCAGTGGCAAGGTTTCAATTGAGATATCATCTGAAGAGTGTATGCAATTATGGCGTCCATGGCGGAGGGCATTGGTTGTCAAACTTCTTGGACGCAATATATCGTACCGAGTCCTCTCTCAACGTTTAACCGATATGTGGACACAAAATCGCCGTTTGGACATCGTAGATATTGAAGAAGGATTCTATGTCGTAAGATTCTTTTCAAGAGACGACTACATCTATGCGCTTGAGAATGGCCCTTGGACCATTCAAGGCCATTACTTGACGGTTTCTAAGTTTCGCCCTGGATTCTTACCGTCTAATGATAAGATCACTTCTACATTAGTGTGGATAAGAATACCTCGCCTTCCTCTGGAATTTTTCAATGAAGAAATTTTAATGTGGATTGGAAACCAACTGGGAAAAGCAGCAAAAATTGATATGCAGACTATGACTGCCACAAGAGGAAAATACGCTCGTGTTTGTGTTGATGTCGACCTGCAGAAGCCGCTTGTCTCAGGCATTGTACTCAATGGTACCCATTTCCAAGTGGAATATGAAAGTTTGCACCAGATCTGCTTTTCATGCGGCAAGTATGGCCATCGATCCGAATTCTGTCCGATGAAGCAAACACCGGAACCTACGCCGGATGCGCCTCAACCTCCCAGTGCCCCTACTCCCCAGATTCCGGCTGATCCCTT
>AP025065.1:27796291-27909863 GCA_036186865.1 Eustoma russellianum
TAATAATACTGCCAATACACAAAGACCACGAGCCCCAGCGAATGGCAGTGATCAACCCTTTTCAGGCCGGGGTTCCAGATATGCACCTCTTGGTGACGAACCTGTGGAAGAAATTGTGAGGACGGTGACTAATTCACTCGAGACAAATCTTCAGTCCATTAAAGACTCAGGCTCTTCTGTTAGCTTCCGCACATCTTCGAAGGAGCAAGCTACCAAAACCAAGGAACGTAAGATGAAGGGTATACAGATAAGGGAATCTAACAAAGTGAAGGTCCAACCCCCACGTGTGTCAGCTTTGCCTAATGTTAAACATGCCGCACGTCAAACATCTGTGCCCGCCCCCATTTTATTACGCAGACCTTCTGATACTCATAGCCAATCAACCCACCCTCTGCATGACATAACAAACGTCAATTCCACTCATGCAGAACCGTACACTATTGGGAAGGAGTTACTTTTGTCGAAGGCTGCTGACACTACATCGGTTTCAGTGGTTGGAGACCAGACGAAATACAAACCACCTGATGGGGATGATATATCAATGCTAGCAATGGATGAATCCCATGCTACTGTCTTGGAGGATTCGCATATGTTTTGCAGCACTTTGCAGGTTCTTGAACAAGACAATGGTCAGCCGCCTAAGGCACAAGTCCAATGATTTCTCATGAAAGTCCTCGCTTGGAATTGTAGAGGTGCGGGTTCTCCCGGCACATCTCGCCAAATAATTCGACTTGTTCATGATCATATGCCAAATGTACTCTTCCTCATGGAAACAAGAGTATCCAGCTCAAGGGCCAATTCTACCCTACGGCATACACACTTTACCAACATTGCAGCAGTTGAATCTCGTGGTTTCGCGGGCGGATTATGGTGTTTATGGGATGCCTCGTCTACTAACATTAAAATTTTATCCTACACGGCTCAAATCCTTAATGTCCAGGTACTAGAAGGCTCCTCCCTTTCATGGATACTATCTTTGGTGTATGCCTCTCCTGTGGATGCACTACGTGAGAATCTTTATGAGTATGTTCAACAAATGGCACAATTCATTGATGTGCCATGGCTTTTGATTGGAGACTTCAACCAAGTTATATGTCAAGAGGATAAACGTGGAGGTCGCCCTATACGTGGACGTGGTGCCAAAAGGATGAAGGAAATGGTTGAAAATTGTTCTTTGCTGCCACTAAACTACTCAGGACCGAGATATACTTGGTCTAACGGACAGGCTGGACATCATTTAATTGAGCAAAGGCTAGATCAAGCATGGGCAAACTCAGATTGGTATTTACGCTACCATACGTCTACACTTCGGCATTTACCCCGGACTCATTCAGATCATAGCCCTCTTTTATTAACTACGGATGCTAAACCATTGACATCCTCAACCGAACGTTCATTTAAATTCCAAGCGTGCTAGATGGAGCACAAATCCTTCCTATCCTTTATGCGATCGGCTTGGGAGGAGCATGTAGGGGACTTCCCCAAAACAGTACAAATGTTTTCAGAACGTATGAACCAATGGAGCAAAGATGTGTTTGGATGTCTAGCATCGCGTAGAAAAAGGTGCTTGGCACGGCTTGAGGGAACCCAGCGTGCATTGGAACGACACCCATCCATTTTTCTAGCAAAACTCAACAAAGAGCTTAAGGAGGAGTACGACGATATTCTACGGCAGGAGGAGATATATTGGTCGCAAAAACATCAACTGCAATGGCTATCAAGTGGGGAGCAAAACAGCCGTTATTTCCACATCGTCGGGCACAATCGATAGTGCAGCTAAAGGATGCTAACGGACATTGGCTTACTGACCCCCAGGCAATTGAACATCAAATTTTAGAACATTATAAGACCCTTTTCTCTTGTGAAGCACCAACCCAGCTTGGCGCAAACGAAGTGCAAATTAAGTCATTCTCTGAAGTTGATCGTAGATGGCTAAACAGACCGGTGGATGCACTTGAAATCGACGAGGCTTTATTTCAAATGGGTGCGTACAAAGCCGCTGGGCCTGATGGACTCTCACCAGTTTTCTACCAACGGAACTAGGATATTGTTAGAAATTCAGTTGTATCCTTTGTACTTGATGCATTCAAAAAATGGTTGCTTTCATGTAGATATGAACAAGACTCTCATAACACTCATCCCCAAGGCAACACCCCCCGAGAATGCTTCGCAATTTCGGCCCATAGCACTTATGAACGTGGTTGTTAAGATCATCAGCAAAATCATAGCAAATCGCTTGAAGCCGATCATTAGCAAAATTATCTCGCCGACCCAGTGTGCTTTCATCCCGGGCCGCCAAGCTGCGGATAATATTATCATTGCACAAGAACTCATGCACACAATGCGACTCAAACAAGGGCGTAAAGGCTTCATGTCCCTTAAACTTGACTTGGAGAAAGCCTACGATAAGGTACGCTGGCCTTTCTTAAATAAGTTGTTACTTACAGTCGGCTTTAGTGAGGAAATGACTAAAATCATTATGTTCACTATTACTTCCGCTACACTGTCGGTGATATGGAATGGTCGCTGCCTAACACCTTTTCAACCACAACGGGGTATTCGTCAAGGTGATCCCCTTGCACCTTATCTTTTTCTGTTGTGTATGGAAGTCTTGAGTTTAAAGATTGAGCATGCTGTGACTACAAACTTATGGCATCTGATACCCACATCTCGGTTGGGACCTCGCATCTCCCACCTATTTTTTGCGGACGATTTACTATTGTTTGGAGATGCCACAGATCACCAGGCGAGGGTCATGGAGGAAATAGTGATGGACTTTTGCAGAGTCTCTTGTCAAAGTGTTAGCGTCCGTAAATCACAAGTTCTAGTCTCCAAGAACATGCCCACAACATTCAGTCCTGATGTACTCACGAGATGGGGCATATCTCGGACTGCAGATTTTGGTGATTACCTCGGTATGCCACTGCTCTATGGGAGGGGAGGTCGACGTGCATATAATTATATTGTTGATAAGGTTCGAAGTCGACTTTCTACATGGCAATCCAAACTATTATCACAGGCAGGCAGATGCATCCTAATCCAGAGTGTCTTGCTGGCTATGCCTAACTATGCAATGCAAACGGTATGTTTACCTGCTACTTTAATTGATGAGATTGAGAAGTTGGCTAGACGTTTCTTCTGGGGAGAAACGGAACACACACGCCACATGCATTGGATATCTTGGGAGAAGATATGCTGTCCTAAGACACAAGGGGGTTTGGGTCTAAAAAATCTACGCGCCATGAATTCAGCCATGTTGATGAAATTAGGATGGAAACTTCTTACATGCCAAGATCTTCTTTGGGTGAGAGTCTTAACATGTAAGTATGGTACATTGCTTCAACCACAGTTTGCGAAAAAGACTTCTGCATTATGGCGGCACCTCCGAGGTGTCCTTCCGGCACTACTTGCAAATATTGATATCCCTTCGGATTCGAATGCAACAATGGGAGAAACATTCAAGTGGAAATCTACAAAGTCGGGTCGGTTTGATGTCTCAAGCGCGTATGCAATACTTATGCCAACCGCCAGCCATACACACCCCTGTTGGAATAGCATATGGAGCATGCCCAGACCACGTCGCTTTCATATGCTCTTATGGCGAATTTGTCATCATTCACTTCCAACCAAATCATTTCTTTACCATCGTAGGGTTGCAAGTGACAGTATTTGCGATATTTGTGGGCATTATGATGAAGATATCTTCCATGCATTACGAGACTGCAGGTGGCCACGTATGATATGGAATCGCCTCCTTCGGCCTGAGCTACGACATCGCTTTCTCCATGCGTATTCCCCTCAAGACTGGGTATCGACCAACCTCAAGGACACGACGCAGATTGCAGATTACAGAGCAGAATGGAGACATATCTATATGCAGGCAGTACATACCATTTGGTATTGGAGAAACCAGTTAGCGCATGGCACTATACGACAACTACCACCGGTCTTGCATGTTTGCCAGGATGTAATTCGTAGAGTAGTATTTCAGATTTCTGTTAATGATACTACACGTAGTTTAGAAGAGCATATGGTAGACGTTTAGATTTGTGGATGTAAACGTTTGACATTTTTGTTGCAATAAAAGTTCCATTCCCCAAAAAAAAATACATATGCTCTTTGAGATATACTGCACTACTTGTGTCACCTTGATTTTAAAGACAAAAAGAATTTTTTTGACGTCCAATCAATAAAGGCTCTTATTAGTTATTACCTCTATTTACAAGTGAAAAAATGTGTCTAGAAATCAAAGGATGTGTCTTGATGAGGAAAAAAATGTGTATTTCTTGATAGTATAAATTTTATATTGATTTCACTATTGTTTAGAACAAGTTTGAATGCTATTGTTTTCAAATTTTGACTCACTACATTTCATATGATAATCATTTTAATAGTCCCAATATGTTTCTAATGTAATATAGTCAAATTTGTGAATATTATTATTATTATTATTATTATTATGTATAAATGATAGTTTTATAGATGAAAAAGTATAAGAGGCAAAACAGACGAATTAAAAATTAGAACAAAAGGTGTTTGAGTTTAACTTATTGATTGGATATATTAATTGGAATCATTTGAGTTGAACATAGATTAAAATGTTATCTCAAATATAAACGAAAAAAATTCCTTGTAAAACACCTTAAAACAATATTGAAAGGGAATAACGCATCAAGTTCTTACACTTGACCAACGCAAACTTAACACAACATGATTTAATTAGTATTCATCTCCTCACATCAAAATGTCAATTTCTTGCCTTTTCTTTCACTTATCCAAAAAAAAAGTTAACTCAATTCCACTATATATACCATATTTATATTCATATATCATATGATCTTTCAATCACTTTATCATATAAGACAAGATATTATATTTTATCTTTTTCAGAGAGCTAAAATCCCTACTGGACGCAAGTAATGATTTCTATTATATAAATTTAGAGCGGGTTTCTACCATGTAACATTTTATCTAGTATATCAAAAATGTGGT
Source organism: Eustoma russellianum (assembly GCA_036186865.1). NCBI lineage: Eukaryota > Viridiplantae > Streptophyta > Magnoliopsida > Gentianales > Gentianaceae > Eustoma > Eustoma russellianum. Next base: position 27,801,284 of record AP025065.1, read on the forward strand.
TTCTAGTATGGCCCTTTCTTTAATTTAATACACCCTCCATTCTAAATATATTGTTCTAATTCTTATTTTTATTTATCCTAAACATACTCTATTTTTTAAACATATATGTTAGTAGCAAAGTTTTCATATTATATTTTCAATTAACACTTATATAACCTTGTTAGTGTACATCAATTAACTAATAATAGTGAAAAAAATAATTTAACTCTTTAAAATTATATTTAAGGCAAAGATAATATAATAATATTTTTGAAACCAAGAAAATAGTATGTTATGATTCCACAACATTGCCATGCTCCAAAAGAGGCACGTGACACCGTCTTGTCTTTATAATACTAAGGTTTATTTGAACTTGTGATTATTTTCAATTTCCATGACAAAACATTTTACTCCATCATCAAAGTGAATTGAATAATTAAATTTCAGATGAAAAGTTGACAACGATAATCAAGTTTTGATGCAATGACATTATCGTCTTTTAAGAGATGGGCTTTAGAGTTCGTGCCCAAATAATAGATGTGTAGTTTTGAATAAGATTTCCCACGTCTTCAAAACTCAAGATATGTTTAACCCAAACTTAGCTAATCACGATGTTTATACTTATATTATACGTGTGTATATATACATATATGTGTGTGTGTGCATGCGCGTATATATACGTACGTGCATAGATATTTTTACATTTCTTTAAATGCATAAACATGCATGTGTGTGTATGTGTGTGTATGTTTAAGCACGTATGGATACACATTTATAAATGTACATGTGTGTATGCATATTATAAGAATAATGTTGTTGGGGTATTTTCCTTGACCTACGTACTGTTTTAATCGGATACATGTTTTGCTCTCTCCTTCGATTTTTTTTTGGTGTGTGGTTGGAGGGGGGGGGGGGGGATAAAGACGTAGGAAGAAGGGGTGAAGGGTGAATACATCCACGAGCGAGATTAGATTGACAAAAATAATTTATGTGATGTAATAGCCATTTGAGGGAAGAAACTTTTGCATAGTGACATTAACAAACAATAATAACGAAAGTATAATACATTAAACGGAATTTTTTTTGTCTTAGAACTCTAGTCGTTTATCCGTGTGTCTACCATGCAGGGACAATTTCGATATTCACAATACTCTTCAATTTCTATACTCTCCCTCATCCTTGGATGTTATTTCGATTCCACTCATATAATTAACTACAACAGTTAGTGTATGTTTCAATTTTTATATTAAACAACTATGAATTTTATTTGTGGCATTCATACCAATTCTAATATATATCATTCTGATTTCGATGTTTAAAACAAGCCCCTCAATTATATTAGAATAAAACTGAAATAAATAAATAAATGAAATGCAACAAGATGGTATCTGTTTCTCATGGAACACTTGATCTGATCATTAATCATCGTATGATAAGTGAACATGTGAACAAAACATTAGTTTAATGCATTAGAAGCCGTATCATGTCTATTTATAAAAGGAAAACTTTTGTCCTTTGTGGACGGGTAACGATCGACTCCAAATCTTTTATAAAAGCAATGAAAATTCAGTCCGGATCGTCTGACCCCTTTTTGGAGGCGGTAACAAAGGACATGTTGCCACGTGGCAGCAGGGGGATGGTGAGATTGGGGTGCGGGTGACCCCCACTCAGCCTCACCCCCCTGCTGCTACGTAGCGGGCGGTCACGTGGGGGGGTGAGGCGTTTCGCCTGATGAAAATTGCAGTTCATACCAACTTCAATAGAAAATTGTCCCTAGACTAAGAAAGCTGTGTTTGTTTTCGAACCGCCGTGCAAAAGTACAGCAAGCTTGAACTGTTACCATCAGGTTAGAAGTACAATCTAATTTGTACTTATTTATCTATATATCATATTTCGGTTAATATATTCATTGCAGAGAAAGTTTTCATTTACAATGAAATCAAAGACACACTTTTCCTTAACTTTAGATATGATGGAATAAAGCAAAATGCTCACTAAATTGGCTGCAGTTGACGCATTATTATGGGTCATCGGGAAACAACCTCTGTGCGTTTACAACACATGGGTATGGTTGCGTACATCCGACCCCATGTACTTCAGGCGGGAGCTTTTAAGACAATGGGGGTAATGTTATTGTATATTCATTACAGAGAAAACATTAACTTAACGTTTAAGGTTAAGACCAGAAAATACGATGAAAACGGGTTGAGTAAAATCAAATTCAACTCAAATCAATTTTACAGTTATTAAGCTAACTTTTTGGATGTCAAATACAATTCTGAACATTCTATATAATGTGCTTAGCTTACACACCTGGTAGCATCTACTGAGTTTTCTTTAGTTCCATGATTTCTGTGATTATTTTACAAAAAACTTAAAAGCTAAGGGAAAAAACAGAGAAAAGAAAGGGGGGGGGGGGGGGGGGGGGGGGGGAGCGAGAAGGAAAACTCAGAATATAACTAACATGGAAATGTTTGAGAAAATATAGTGTGTGTTCATCTCAGCAAAAGATACATTATAATACTGTGTATGTATACAAGCGAAAGTCATAAATTGACACATGCTAAATTAGATAAACCATACAAAATTAGTAAACTGCTATCTAACAAACTTTCTTTCTGTCGTTTCCTCTCCATCTACATCTATTTCTTTAATCATCCGGTGATTCTTGTTATTCTTCAACTGATCGTGACTGTTGACATGACATGGTTCAGTTACAAAGTCGTCTGCAAGCTGCTGGTCAACTGTGTCCTTTACCGCGTTACTGTGCTTCGTCAACCCGACACATCGGCTCGCTACTACTTTCCTTGTATTCAACATGCTACTGTGTTCATTCATGTCGTCTCCTCGGCTCGGTACATCCTTGTTGACATTTTGTCGGCTCGACACATCACTACTAACATCTTCACTGTTGTGCTTCTTCACCTTGTCTTTCAACTTGGTATATCATTGCTAGCATCTTCATGGTCTGGTACATTATTGCTGGCATGTTCTGTAGCGTCCCGGCCCGATATTGGACATCGGCACCAGTGCACCCGTCGTAATCTGCTATGAGAACTACGAAGCGTCAAAGCGGATCAAGCATGCGTCATCCATGATGTAAGATAAATCAGCGGAAACGTCGAAAAATTTAAAATTTCACTAACATCAATGTAACCAAATAAAATACAGCAGAAATGAAACGTAATTGAGGCTATGTCTAATATATTCTTCAATACAACACATTAACCAGTAAGCCTCCCAGCTAAAAGAAAAGGAATGTAATCTGTCCACTTTAGAGACCATCATCCCAATGAGCTCACTCGCCGTTGTCTTCTACGAAAATCATCTTGTACTCTGACTCACCTGAAAAGCAGATGAAGTGTCTATTCTTAGCGAAGACATCGCTAGCAAGTAACCCGTCTATACACCTTACAGAACCACACGCGACGAGTCACCAGTATATAAAGCAATGCTCAAAATAAGGTGCTCGGGTTAGCAAATAGCATTTTTATAACAACTTATCAAAACCAACTAAGTCCACATAAATGATGAACGAATACGAAACAACCATATATCGAGCAAAACGTACTACATAAACAGATCATATGCGAATGTCATTCCTTGCATGTCAAATCTTATGCTTCATGTCACATGATGCATGTGCTTCTTTAAACCACACATTGAACTAAACAGAACCATACATATGCTTTCGTTCATAAACGTGTCATGCGTGTCATTTCACAAAATTTTTCACAATTCTTCTTATCTTATTCTTCGCTTAGCAGAACTTTATACCCTGTGGGCGATCAATCCACAACAAACAGAACTTTATACCTCGTGCTGAAAGGTCCACGGCCCCATATCATAAAACTTTATACTCTGCTATTGATTCACAGGTCACGCTTTTATACCCTGCAACAGCAGGCGTGTCTTTTATACCCTGCGATCAACCAGCAGAAAAATAGAACTTTATACCCCGTGCTGAAAGGTCCACGGCCCCATAACATAAACTTTATACCCTGCTGTTGATGCACAGGTCACGTTTTTATACCCTGCCAAAGCAGGCGTGATTTCTATACCCTGCGATCAACAGCAGCCATAATTTGTCTTTCAAAAACTTTAATCTTCTTTGCAAACACGTGTTCTTTCGCAAGCAAACCTCATGTCGAAATGCAAAGTGCTCATGTCATGATGCAGAATGCTCATGTAACATCATATCAAACGTGTAAACATGCACCCACACTTTACATATCAAGCACAAAGTCCTGAACCTCAAACACACCCTGCTCGTACCATTTCATGCTCTTTCGTATTATAAAAATCATCTCGAGTTCACGCTTAGCCTTACTCATTCATACGTCCTCAAACACACTTTATTCGTACCATTTCATGCCCTTTCGTATTGCTAATTCACTTCGAAATCATACTTAACCTTACTCATTCACACTTGATGTTTACAAACTCAAGCACACCTCATTCATACCATTTTATGCCCTTTCGTACTGCAAATTCACTTCAAATTCATACTTAACTGTACTCCTTCACACTTAATATTTACAACTCAAGCACACTTCAAAAACACTTGTATTTTATGAGCAATAGAAGAGAATAAAGCTATCACACACAGGTGGAGCGCTTAATGTGTCAAAATGAACTTCCAGAATACTTGAAACGCCTTTAGGAGACGCCTAAAGTGACATGAAGCGCCTATACTAGGCGTTCGAAGTACTCTGGAATGGGTTGTGACACATCGAATGCCTACATAAGGCGCCTTATGTAACATGAAAGCGCTTTATATGGGGTGTTCGAAGTGTTCTGGAATGTGCTGTGACACATCGAAACGCCTACATAAGGCGCCTTTATGTGACACGAAGCGCCTTATGAGGTGTTCGAAGTGTTCTTCTGAAATGCACTGGGACACATTGAACGCCTACTTTAGACGCCTAATGTGACATTGGGTGCCTAAAGTGGATGTTCGAAGTGTTCTGACGGTTCCCAAAACCTGCAGTTCTGTAGTAACTTCCTCTCTTCATCTGCTCCCTTCACCCATTTCATCTTAACACCTCAAATTCAACCTTACCACCTGAATCCATTATGCACAACACACAAAGACACAATTTGATCCTTACATCTATCAATTTGCATCAACCTTAAGTCTTCTAATATTCACATTTCCGAATATGTCATCAACCTTCTAACCCATATCAAACTTGCAGCACACATCATCTAACCCTTCAAACCTTCCTCAACTCATCTCAAATCATCTAAGACAAACCTTAAGAAAGCATGATAATTTATCATAAGCATTATTTATACCAAAGATGACACTTTAATGGCATGTTTATCAACACTCAAGCACAACATAGGTATTCTCAGAATTCGGCCCAAAGAACATGACTTTACTCAATCAACAACAACAAATACATAAGTAGATTAACTAACGTAAACAGATCAAGAATTACAATGTGTGATCCATTTTCTCTTTATATGAACATAGAGCCTGTTGAATCAAAATTAGCGTAAGCGTATAGAAAGATGATTTGTCTTTGTTTCTAGATAGTCTTACGATGATCAAGTTGAACTTTGAGACGGATTACCTCCTAGGATTGATCACGGTTTCTTCTTTCCTTCCTCCTTCTTTTCTCTTCTTCTTTTCCTTTCCCTCTCCTTTTCTTTCTCTTCTAGCTGATTTCCCCCTCTTTTCTACTTGTAACCGACGGCTAGTGGCGAATGGGAGTTATACTCCTTTGTGTAACTCCCCAGCATTTAAGTGGGGAGGGGTAGTTTGGTATTTGTGCCTAATTTTCTCAACTTCTGCTTTTTGACTATTTCCACCTATAATTTATTTAACTAATCCTTGTAAACATATGTAATTAATAACATTGTCTTTTAAGTTGTTTTCTAATTATTTATGTCGGACTCGAAAATCATGGGGTATAACATGTTCCCTGCTGTATTCTTTGGTCTCGTCATTTTGAATCGCATATCATTGTTGTTAGAACCCGAGATTCCGGGAACGCAAATGTGATGTCAATATAAGTCAGTGGAAGTTAAATTTTTATTTAGGAGAATAAAGACATCGACATTAAATATCGGGGGTTAGAAACGTTCGGGAAAAAATAACCAAAGGTAAGCGCGAGACTTGGATGAGACAGACGACGAACTTTAAGACATACGATGCATTTAAATAATTAGTCGGTAGCACATAGAGTCGATAGATATAAATTAAACCAAATAAAAATACCCGATACGATAATTTCAGTACGCACTTTACTCCACTTATCACATTTTCTGTTCACTTTATCCTACATTCAAATAATCAAAACCCACTTCCTTCTTTCACACCCTCCTAGACCCCCTCCCCCAAGCATAGGCCACCAATCTTTTCTTCATTTCTTACACCACTATTATTTTAATCTCTTCCCAACCCAAGATACATCATATTCCCTATTCCCTCATATAAAATCTCGGTTATCACCAAGGAAAAAGAAAGAAATTTTGTTTCCCAACACTCCACCTCCTATACTTTTCCTACACCATTGGTACTTTTTCATACACTACTACTTTTCCCACTTCCCAACTCACATATAAGACAAAAATCCTTTAGCTCCTTCCCTCTAACACTCCCTGCGGTAAAACCACACAAACCAAGAAACAAATTTTCTCTCCCATCACATCCACCCTACACACCCCTACTTTATTTTATATCCATCTTTTCTTCATTTTTCTCCAAACCCAATAAATGAGACCACTCTCTCATCCCTCTCCCCTAATCACGTTTGATAGCAAAGGAAAAGGACAAAACATTCATCCTTCCCAATACACCCCAACATCAGTTTTCTTTCTTAACACACACTAAATGGCCAACCAATAGCCTTCATGCAGCCTACTATTTTCACCTCACCATTACTTTCCGCGTTTCAATTAACTCAAGACAACAAAACTTCTTTCTCTCCCCCACTCCCTTCCACTCACGGCTACACCATAAAAGGAACAAAACATATTCTAATTTTTCTTAATTCCTCATTTTGATAATCCTTCTCAACCCAATTCCTCCTTCTCTCTCTAACCTCTTCCTCTCTTCTAAATCCAAAACATTTCTCTCCTCTTGAAGTCTTCCAACCGTGAGGGAGGAAGGAGTGATAAAATTCTTCTAATTCCTTAACAAAGACAAGGGGACCTAGGTTATCAAAAAACGATATTCATTACCAATTACTCGGATATTAATCCGAAACTTATACCTCCATTTCCCAAACAAACAACTTTTATGGATTTAGATTCCTCCAAATCCATACCCTTAATGAGAAATCCCACAACCAAACACCCCATGAATTCTTTGAATCAGAAATATCGATCAATGGCTATTGAATTAGTCACTATAACGTGACCGAATGTTATGTACGTAATAATGATGTTACATTCACCGACAAAATGTATATGCGCGTGTATATAGTGAATTCAAGAAACAACATTTAATATGTAAATGTACTGGTACATGTCTATTAAAAATATGTCAATCGAAACTTGTTCTCTTGTTATTTATCCATTCTTAGAAGTCGGGGTTTGTTGCACGTATTAGCTCTAGAATTACTACGGTTATCTGAGTAGCAGATACCATCAAACAAACTATAACTGATTTAATGAGCCATTCGCAGTTTCACAGTCTGAATTAGTTCATACTTATACATGCATGGCTTAATCTTTGCGGATGCTAACGCAATGTGATTTCTGCCCAGTGCTCTGAATGTCAAAGTGAAGAAATTCAACCAAGCGCGGGTAAACAGCGGGAGTAACTATGACTTTCTTAAGGTAGCCAAATGCCTCATCATCTAATTAGTGACGCGCATGAATGGATTAACGAGATTCCCACTGTCCCTGTCTACTATCCAGCGAAACCACATCCAAGGGAAGGGCTTGGCACGTGGTGGGGGGGGGCGGGGCGCGTGGTGGAGGGCGTTGGCAGGGGGTTGGCACGTGGTGGCGGGGTGGTGGCGCGCGGTGGAGGGCGTCGGCAGGTGGAGGCACATGGTGGCGTGGCGGCGGCGCACGGTGGCGGGGCGGCGGCAATATGTCAATCGAAACTTGTTCTCTTGTTATTTATCCATTCTTACTTTTTTTTATGCCAATATTGATGTCTCGAGATAACTCTACCCAGTTATTACAGTGATGATAGGAATTACTGAAGCACTTCATCGTCACAGGAAAAATGCTTCCTTACTTTCACTCCTCACTCCTCAGGTTAGGTAAGAGCTGAAGTGTCCTTTTGCTTAAGAAAACAAGAGAGAAAACTTAAAAGCTAACTATACTTGAAGCTATCTATAGGATTTTTATAAGTTCCCTAGACTCATTTACCAAATGAGTGAACTTATTAACTACAAAGTCCATAAATTTGATGAGATAAATACAAGAACAACATTACTCTATCGTCTTAGAGTCTACTGTCTATGGCAGAGTTTGGAGAGTTGGATGTACGCAACCATACACATATGTTAGAAACACACAGAGGTTGTTTTCTGACGACCCATAATAAAATTACATCAAGATATGTCGATCAACTGCTATTTCATAATATAATAACTGCAGCTAATTTAATAATTTTTTTATTTCATTATATTCAAAAATTAAAATAAGAGTTGTTCTTTATTCTATTGAAAATGGAAACTTTGATAAACACGGAACCTTTTAAGGTAGACATCTGCCGTAAAACAGTGAGCCGCATGGAGCTGGCGATCATTTTGCTGGCCACGTTGTGCTTATAGAGCAGGGCACCAGCAGGGACAGATTTTAGATCCTATAATTTTATAATTTTATGTTAATTCTTTAGTAATTTCCATTAATTCTAATTGTGTCATTATTAGAAAAATATAGTTATATAAATATATTCACCGTGTCTCATTACTATCTTTTATTTTTAATTTTACTTCTTCTATATGCTATAATATTTTCAGTAAAATTTTAATTGTGTCATTGTGGAAAAGAATTACAATAGAATGTTTAAGACACTATGAATATTATGAATCTTATCAATGTTTCTAAGAAAGAATTGTAAGAATGGATGAGATTATTTGTTTGAAGAATTTTGTAAGTTTTATGTAAGAAGAGAGATCATTATTATTAAAATGGATGAATTTTTCACTGGAAGCGTGATGTCACGAAGAAGAGAAGAGTTAAATAAATAGTAATTCTTCATCACTGAAAGAACGGAATAATCGTTTTCATAAAAGAGATATTGTTTGTTCATTGGTGTATATGTTTTTAAAATTAGCTGTAATTTTGTCAGTTGTTGTTACTGTGTAAAAAGTCTTTCAGCTATGAATATAGTAAAAAATCGAATTACGAAATAAAATGAGAGACACTTAAATGAATGATCTTAAGTACTTATATTGAAAAAAGTTTGATTCCTGAAGTCGAATTTGAAAAAACTATAAATCGTCACTAAAAAATGAAAACTCGTCATGATCAATTATAATTTTTATATGATTTGGTTTACCTTTTGAAATAATGAGATTTTTATACCATCGATTGGATAAAACTTAAATACATATTTTTAATAAATTTGCCTTATATAGTATTGATTATATCACTTCAGCTAATATTTCTGGATCTGATGATGTCAGATTTATCACCAAGTATTAAGTGTGATGTGGTGGGTTATGCCGTTAATTCTCCGTCAGTTGTCTGTAGTTGACAGTTGGTCGACCTGCACAAAGGAACGAGGTCAGAGGACCCGGGATCTATGGCCCCGGGTAATACCCTCCGACGGTCAAGTCAGTTGAGGCCATTTTTGGAGAGGTTTATATACTGATGAAAGTTTTAAGTAAAGGTTTTCTGGTAAACCTGTGATTTCACCGTGAAGAAGATGATTGATTGCAGTAAGCTATGAAAATGTTACTTGTCCTTCTCTCTCCTGCTTCTCTGCCTTTTTATATGGCGGCTTGGGCCAATGCATGGGCAGCACCCGGAAATCGTGACAGGCAAGGAGGTCATTCGGATGACTCCTACTCTTGCGTACTCGCCACGTGGCTCGGTATTAAACTGAGTAAGCTAGTTTAGGACACCTGGCTGGGAGTTTCACCTGGCAGACTTACCTAGGGTAAACTCCTAAAACCGAGGTCAAATCCTCTAGAAGTACTCAGAAGTGCCCGAGATGACTTAGGGGTGGGGTCAGCTTGCTAAGACGAAAGTGGCCAACTTCAGAGAACATTGGTAGGTTTTTTATGACGTTCGCAGCTGAGGTCACAAATGTGGTTCGAGATCATCGAGTAAAGCGGAACTGAGGCCGAATACAGCCCTTTGGACGAGTTACTCTATGACCGAGATGGGGCTGAAGACCGAGATGAGGCCCTTAGGCCGAGATGGCGCTGTAGCCACTTGGCCGAGATGAGGCCTTTAGGCCGAGATGGTGTTGTAGCCACTTGGCCGAGATGAATTGTTTGTCCGCATATGAGCTGGTCAACCTCTGGGCCGACCCGCGGGACTTAACATTTTTACGCCCGTATCCAACCGTTGATGTTATTGACTAACGGGGGGTATTTTTGGCTCATCACTTGCCCCCCAGATTAGTTTGGCCGAGCTGACCCGAGAAGGCAAGCTAATCTGTTCAGATTTTTTCCATGTCGTCCTTTCCTCCGATGACGTGTCAACTTTGGATTAGGCCGTTCAGCATATTTATTAGCTGCACAGAACACGAAGCATTGATGGCAGTTTTGGTCGAACTGATCAGACGAAACTGACCAGATTCTTAAGTACGTTTTCTGTTCTGGCACGCGTCCATTTCTGATTGGTTCGATCTGCGCATTTACTGTTTGCGCGGAGCGCGAGGCATCAGTTGCGCAGCTTTTGGGATTCTGGCCGTTTCAGGATTCGAGGCTAATTAATTTCGAGATGACCTTTGGGCTGCCGAGATGGAGCCTTATAAATAGGTCTTCTGCTGGTCATTTTTTCTCTTTATTTACTTTTGCTTCCTTACTCCGGCATTTCACTTTCTTCTCCGGCGATTCCTTCTGACTCCGGCAACTCCGGCCTATTTCAGCCTTCGTTCCGTCTTCGTCCAGTCTCCTTCTTCCTTGAAATTCTCTGTAAGTCTTCTTCTTTCATCTTTCATTATGTCTTCTCCTTCCCGCGATTCGCAAAACCCTTCTGAAGGTGGTTCTTACGCCGCCGGAAGGGAGAGGCTATCGGTTCTCCGTCTCCGTCTGGCAGATCCGCCTCTGCCGATGATCTTCCCATCGGCAGTTTACTTCAATCTACCGGGGACTCTGCTCAGTCCAGCAGAGCCCTAACTATAATCAGTTCCTCGCCGGAGCAAGCAAGGGTTGCTCTTGCTCCGGTGTCTGTCAATCCTCCGGCCCCACTGAGGGGCCCCTCTTATTTTTCTGGAGTCATAGAGAGAGGTCGGCCATCTCCTCTTGTCCAAGAAACTTCTACAACTTTGTCTGAGGCCGACCTAGATAGGATCTGTAAATATTATAAAATTGATAGAAACCGATTTGGCCCTCTTCTTCCCTTGCCGGGTCAGACTGCTTATGATCCCCCTAGGGATTATGAAGCAGTCTATGAAGATTACTTCAAGTCTGACTTAACCTTCCTGTTCCTGAGCCACTCCTCCTTCGGGCTTATGGGCTCAGGCTTCCTCAAATCCAGCCCAATGGCCTCAAACTCATTCTTTGTTACATTCTTTTTCTAAGAATTGTTGAGCTTCCTTTTAATACCACTATTTTTCGAGCCCTTTTTGCATATCGGACCTCGCAGAGCTGGTACTATTTCAGCAAGCGAGCGTCTAGTATCGACTTTCCCTTTGCCCTTAATATTCCGTCTTCCAACAAGGATGGAAAGTAAAAAATTTTTATGTCAAGAGGTCCGAGCTGCCGAGCAGAAGTATCTGGAAGTCTGGCAGAGCTGATAACACGAGGCCAGGCCAGGATCACTGCAATGACGCAGACAGAATTCGAGCACTTCCAATAGTCATTGACTGGCAGAAGGTGGACTCGGAGATCTGGCAAGCAGCCGATCTGGACCACTCGGCTGTTGGTAACAAATATTTGCCACTCTCTCCGGACCAGTTACTCATTGTTCGAGGTGCATTTTGCTGCTTTTTCTTCTCAATCATTTTTCTTCTTCAGTGTCTAACTATTTGACTCTTGATGCAGGTGCAATGGCTGGTCCTTCCACTCGAGCTGACTTAATGGCTGAGGCCCAAGCCAGGAAGAGGCTTCGGAGGGAAAGGAGGTTGGCCACTCTTGGTTCTGGGGGAGCTTCCACTTCTGCTCTGCCCCCAGTTTCAAGTGCTGCTCCTGCTGAGCCCGAACCAGCGGAGCTTGAATCAGGTATGCTTTTCCTTCAAATGTAAAAATTTTCTAAGTGTTAACACTTGTTTGGATTCTGACTTGTTTTACTTCTTTGCAGCTCTGCCCATTGTGATAATGGACGATGAGCCTGAGGCTGAGATCCAGCCTCAGGCTTCTGCTGATTCAGACGCTCCAGCAGAGACTGGTGAAGGCTCTGTCCCTCGCCCCAGAAAACGGCAAAGAGGTGAGGGTTCCAGCAGTCGTGATCCGGGGCCATCTCAGCCCCCGGAGATGATCGCTGCTGAACCGGTTGAGGAGAACCTGCCTCAGCCAGTTGAATTTCATGACCCAATTCTGATTGGGTTTTCAGAAGGAGACTCAGCTTGGGACCCCGCCATAGCACAAAAGCTGAATAAGGTGGCAGTTCTGCCCTTGGACCATCAAAAGTTCAGGGCAACTGCCTGGGGCGAGCTGACAAACGCCTTCCAATCCAACATCGCTCTGGTAAGCAAGACTTTCTTTGAGTGCCTTGTTTACTTTTTATCACAACTTTTTCTAACTCTGCTTCCTTCGCAGGTCCGAGCTCAGGAGTTGGAGATTCTGACTCGCAGTAAAGAGTTTCTTGGGGAGCTCGAGAACAAGAATAAGCAGCTAAAGAAGCTGAGCAAAAGAGAGCTGAGCTAACCCAGGAAATTGCCGACCTGCGAGCTGGGAACACTCAATTCCAGCGAAGGGCCGAAGAAGCTGCGGTGAGGTTGGCCACCTCCAACTCTAAGGTGGATGAGTTGGAAAATAAGGTGGCTGATCTGGAGTTGGCCTCCACTCAATCTCTAAATGAGATTGAGTACTTGAAGAAACAAATGGCTGAGATGACGTAGAAGAGCCAGGCTGATGAAGAGATGATTGGCTTACTGCGGCATCAATTGACCGAAGCTGAGATCAAGACAATCATGGACTTCAAAAAGTCCAAGTTTTTTGAAGAAAATATGATTCTTCTATAAGGCTCAGCTATGGAGGTCGGCCAGAGAGAGCCATTGATGTCTGCTCAACTGTGTATCCAGATCTGAACAAAGAGGATCCCCGTCTAGCTGAGCTATACAACCCTCTTACTGCTCAAGACTTCGAAGAACAATTCCAGAAATTTGTGGATGGAGCTGACTTGAGGGATGAAGATCGAGATGACTAGGCTTAGGATTCTTATTTGTTTATCTTTAGTAGGGCAGACATTAATTTGTACTCCAACTCTTCATGAATGAAAATTTCTTTTCGGCTCAGTTGTCTCTTCTGTCTTTAGCACTTTTATCAAGTTTATTTTTCAATATTATTGCTGCTGATTTTTCATGTCAGTCTTAGCAAACTTGATCAACTCCATTGAAATAAACTAAGTCTTCAAGTCATAGAATAAACCTGTTGTTTGGGCTGAGCTAACTCATGAATAAACTTGAGATGAACTCTGCCTTGTTTAGATCAGGCTCTGACTTGGACTATAGTTGCGCTTCCAACTCTTGAGTGTGTAATATTGCTTTTTAACGCAACTTTAACTAGTCGGGCTAGATCAGATAAGGCATGTGCACCTTGTTTGATTTCACTTCGGCCTCCTTATGTTAAGAGGATTTTTGAGGCTTGTTTGTACAAGTCTTCTCTTTAGTGAATTTTCACCTCAGGTTTGCTGAGGTTTTGCAAGTCATTCTTTGGACTTTTACCTCGGACCTGCCGAGGTCTTGTTGCACCCTTTAACGGGCATTTGTCTCGGACCTGCCAAGGTCTTGATGTACCCTTTAGCGGGCATTTGCCTCAGACCTGCCGAGGTCTGGATGTACCCTTTAGCGGGCATTTGCCTCGGACCTGCCGAAGTCTTGATGTACCCTTTAGCGGGCATTTTCCTCGGACCTACCGAGGTCTTGATGTACCCTTTAACAGGCATTTGCCTCGGATCTGCCGAGGTCTTGATGTACCCTTTAGCGGGCATTTGCCTCGGACCTGCCGAGGTCTTGATGTACCCTTTAGCGGGCATTTGCCTCGGAGCCGAGGTCTTGATGTACCCTTTAGCGGGCATTTGCCTTGGACCTGCCGAGGTCTTGATGTACCCTTTAGCGGGTATTTGCCTCGGACCTGCCGAAGTCTTGAAGTACCCTTTAGCGGGCATTTGCCTCAGACCTGCCGAGGTCTTATGTGAGCCTTCCATGATGCTCGAAGTTTGCTTGGACACTTGACTCTTGATAGATGCTCTAGAAAAGTTGTATTGATATACAAAATAGTTACAATCACATCACTGATGTAGAAGTCGGAGATAAGAAGTGTGCCAAGTTCGAGGAAGGGTTCGTCCTTCTAAGGTCTGTAACTTGTAAGCTCCCGCTGGGAATACTTCAACAACTCGGTAAGGACCTTCCCACTTAGGATTAAAAGTTCCTGCTGGGATTGCATGACTGATTTCATTGTTGCGCATCACCAGATATCCTAATTGAAAAGATCTCGGACGTACTCGAGAGTTATAATATTGAGAGATCAAGTTTTTGTATTGTGCCATGCGGATGTGAGCTCGGTCTCTTTTCTGCTCGAGTTCATCCAGTTTAACCGTAGTAGTTCTTGATCATTATCTGAGGCAGAGTAATAATCCACTCGAGTTGATGTGAACCGATCTCCGCAGGAATAATGGCTTCTGTACCATACTAATGAGAAAGGAGTTTCTTTTGTTGAAGTAGATGGAGTAGTCCGGTAGGCCCATAAGACGCTGGGTAATTCCTCCACCCAACTAGTGCCAGCTTTGTCCAGCGCTTTTTAAGACCATCTTGATGATCCTATTGGCAAGCTCTACTTGGCCATTTGACTGAGGTGAGCTACCGAGGTGAAGCATTGCTTGATGTGCAAATCAAGACACCAACTCTTACCGGATCCTCGGCAAATTGCCTGCCATTGTCTGAGATCAGGACTTGGGGTAGCCGAATCGACAATAATATTCTTCCACAAAAACTTTTTATTTGGGCCCCAGTTATGGTGGTTAGTGGCTCAGCCTCTATCCATTTGGTGAAGTAGTCAATAGCTACTAAAGAATCTGACCGAGCCGGGAGCTCAAGGCAGAGGCCCCACTAAGTCCATACCCCACTGCACAAACGGCCAAGGACTGGAAATAATGGTCAACTCATGGCTCGGCAAATGAGAGGTCGGGCATGAGCTTGACAGGATGGGCATTTTTTAACCAACTCTTCTGCGTCTTTGCGAATAGTGGGCCAATAATAACCAGCTAGATAGCACTTGCAGGCTAGAGAGCGTGCACCAGAATGGCTTCCACATATCCCCAAGTGCATTTTCCGAAGAATATAGTCTCCTTCATCTCAGTACGCAACGCAACCACGGCTGTGAAAAAGACTTTTGTACAGTGATAAAGAGTGCGTACCTGGCAGCCTTCAGGCAAAGACGCCGAGCTGTGACTTGTCCTCGGGCTAGGTCTGATGTTGCAGATAGGTGACTATCTCGTTCATCCACGTATTATGGTAGTCTTGTTGCAAGACTTCATTCCCATCAAAGGCATGATGTTTCACCAGCTCTACAACAATCTTTTTCCCTATAGTGGCCGAGGGGACGAGGCCAGCCGAGATAGTGCGTCGGCCCGTTTATTGGCCGACCTGGGGATGTGTTCTATCATAAAGTGTTCAAACATTCCTTTCAAATGATGAACCTTAGCCAAATATCGCTTCATGTTGTCCTCCTTGGCCTCATAGTCTCCATTAATTTGAGAAACTACGAGCTGTGAGTCACTTCGGGCGATTATTTGTTGTGCCCCCAGTTTTCGAGCTAGACTTAGCCCAGCTATCAGAGCCTCGTACTCGGCCTCATTGTTAGTGGCCTCAAAGTCAAAGCGCAAGGCGTATTCCATCTCTTCCTCATTCGGATTAATTATCAGGAGACCTGCTCCGCTTCCCTCCTTTGAAGAAGATCCATCACGTATAAGATCCAACCTTGTGCTGGAGGAAGATCTTCTTCAACAGATATCCCTTCGGCCAAGAAGTCGGCCAAATCTTGAGCCTTAATAGAGGTGCGTGACTTATAGTTGATATCATACTCAGCAAGCTCCATAGCCCACTTAGCAGCTCGGCCTGAAGTGTCTGGCCGGGAAAATTTGCTTCAAGGGCTGATCCGTCACCACTATTATGGGATGAGCTGAAGATAGGGTCGGAATTTCCTTGCCGCCACTATCAGGCTAAGATGATTTTTTCAGCATTAGGATAACGCACTTCGGCGCCATGCAAAACTTTGCTAGCAAAATAAATAGGTTTCTGTACAGCATCCTCCCTGAGCAGAACTGCGCTCACTGCCTCATGGCAGGTTGACAAATATATTACAAAGTCTCCCCAGGCAAAGGAGATGTCAGCATAGGCACCTCGGCCAAGTGTGCTTTTAAATCATCGAAGGCTCTCTGGCATTCGTCATCCCAGAGGAAGCAGTTCGTTTCTTCAAGATTTGGAAGAAAGTAGCGATCTCTCAGCTGACTTAGAAAGAAATCTGCTCAAGGCAGCAATTCGGCCTGTCAACCTCTGAACCTCTTTGATGTTCCGAGGTGGATGCATACTTTCTAAGGCTTCAATCTTGGCCGGATTGGCCTGTACTCCTTCCTTGGAAACCATGTATCCGAGAAACTTTCCCGTACGTACTCCAAAGGTACATTTTTTCGGGTTCAGCCTCATACGGGAATCTCTTAGGATGACAAACACTTCCGAAGATTTGAGATATACTGATCAAGAGACCTGCTCTTGATCAACATATCGTCAATGTATACTTCCATAACTCGGCCAATCTGATCTCGGAATAATGAGTTGACCAGCGTTGGTAAGTGCCCCTGCATTTTTAAGACCAAAGGGCATGCTGACATAACAATAGGTACCCGACTCTGTTATAAAGGAGTCTTTTCTTGATCCTCCTTTGCCATCATGATCTGATGATACCTTTGAAAGCATCAAGAAAATCGAAGACCGTACCCCAAGGTGGAGTCCACCAACCTGTCAATCTTGGTAAGGGGTAACAGTCTTTTGGGCACGCCTTGTTCAAGTCAGTGTAATCAACGCACATTCTCCAGGTCTTGTCGGGTTTGGGAACCACAACAGGGTTGGCTAACCATGTCGGATACAAGACCTCTGCAATGAACTTTGCCGCAAGGAGCTTTTTGACCTCTTCGGCTATCACTTTTCCTTTCCGGGGCAAAGTTCCTCTTCTGCTTAATGGGTCTGACCTGAGAATCCACATTAAGCCGATGTTCTCTAAGGAAGTCGGGATCCCAGGCATATCCTCTGCCGTCCATGCAAAAATTTCCGCGAACTCCCTAGCAACTCTGAAGCGAGCAACGTCTCAGCTGGCATCCATGTCCCAATCTTGATGTGTTATCGGGCCGACCTGGATCTAGGATGAATTCTTGGACACGTATCTGAGTGCAAACGCTCCTCAGTTGGGGGAATGAGATCATCCAAAACAACCTGTTGGACGGCCCCACCCCCTTGGGTAGCAACTGCGTAACAGTTTTGAGCTATAGGAATATCCCTTGTAAGGTAACTACTCCACCTGGTGTAGGAAACTTCATGCTCACATGCAGAGGGGATATTACTGCTTCCAAAGCTACCAGCGCTGGTCGGCCTAAGAGGATATTGTACGCCGACCTTTCTTGACTACCACAAAATCCATCCACAAACAACGATAAGCAGGAGGTTTGCCAAAGCTAACGCTGAGTGTGATCAGGCCAGCTGGCCGAACTGGCATACCAGTAAATCCGAACAAAGGGGAAGTCACTGGGGTCATTTGGGAATCTGCTAAGCCCAATTGCTTATATACATGATAATACATGATATTTACAGCACCCAGTATCTACATAGACCCTTCGCACTTCTACAATTTTATCTGGTGCCAAATGTATACACAAACCTATTACCAGACCCGTATTATTGGAATCTAGTGGAATAATGTCTTCTGGTCCGTAGACCAGTTCTCGGGCTAACCTTCTCTTTTTAGGGGGACCCAGATGACGTCCCTGACGTACTGGGACCCCCTTGATTTTGCTGAGGTGGCCCTCCGGAGATGGTATAAATTATAGAATTGATTTGGGGCTGCACTGCGGCCTCATGTCGGCCTCTGTCTCATCATCGCCGACCTGGGACGCGCAGGTGGAGTCTCAGGTCGGCACTTATCCTTCTGAGAACTTTTTGGAAGTCAACGATTGTGAAGTCGTGAGCGTGGATATAAACTGCTTAAGTGCCCAGCTCGATCAACTTCCGAATTGCTTGGGCCAATTGCCGACAATCTTCTGTATCATGGCCGACATCACAATGATAACGACAGTACAGCTTAGGATCCCTTTTATCTCTGGGACCTGCCAGAGGTTTAGGGTCCGTCCTCAAACCATCTTTCCATTACAGCCAAAATTCTGTCTTTAGAGGCTAAAAGGAGCAGACCCTCCCTGCCTCGTTTGCCTCGGCCCCAAGGCGATCAAACGCACTGCGTTCGATCGCGCTTGTCATCATAGTCGGTCCCCTTGGGAACTTGGGCCGAGCTTCATGCCGAGTAATTTGCCTCTAGCCTCTTTCTTCATCGGTTGCCTCTTCACCTCGGGCAAACTGGTGGTGCATTCTCCAGGCACTCCTCAATGTGGTGGGCCCCCCTTCAGCAAGCTGAGAGAGAGGCGACCCGCCCTGAGACCATTAATGAATGCAGCTTGCTTTACTCCTTCGTTTCGATCACTGACCTGCAGTGATTCATCCGAGAAGCGCGGCATGTATTCAGCACTGACTCTTCAGGACCCTGTTCAAGGTCATCAGGTGTGAAGAGTTTTTGATAAATGGCGCACTAGAAACAAATTGAGACTTGAACTTCTACGCCAATTGTCTGAAGGGAGTCCACTGACTGAGGTGGAAGCTCCTGAAACCATCTCCTTGCCTTCCCCCTTCCCCCGATAGATACATGGGGAAGGGTTTTGCACCGGAGTGGATCGGGATATTTTCAAGCTCATGGCCGTCTAAATGAAAAAGATGATCGGTAGGATCAGACGTTTCCATCATAAGTATCCATTTTTGGCACCTTAAAGTTATCCGGTGCCAAATACTCCGCAATATCCAAGAAAATGGGCTTTCTTGAATCACCCCTCATATATTCGGGCTTGGGCTCCTAGGTCGGCTCCTCGGCCTGCGAGGGTCAGCCTCCTGACGTACGCTTTGAAAGATCGAGGCCTTACGCCGAGGCGCTGCCTGGGCAAAGGCACCGATTCCACCGTTGGAGCCTGCAACACCTGCCGCTTCTGGCATCCGCTATGAAACCTTGAGGGCCGTGAGAAGATTGTTGCCGAGTCTTCTCCTTAACATGGAGAGGGAATGGAGTCCTCCTCCATGTACTCTTCCTCGGGAACGCTTTCCTTTGAGCAGCTTCTACAACGGCCTCAAACACATCCAAATTCTCGACCAGCATATTTCATGGCCTTTTCTCGCTCATCTGCGGTCACCACTGGTGCCTTTTCGCTTCCAGCTCTGGCCTCCTGGAATCCTGTCCAGGATGAACAGAGCGAGTATCTTTACGACGGTGAGGATTTGAAGACTCCTAGTCCCTCGCGGGTTCTTTTACCCATCTGAGCTGACTTAAAAGCTTAAATAGTGCAGTTAAGAGAACTTGGTTGACGGAGGTTCGGGCTCTCCTTCTAGCGCCAATTTGATGATGTCAGATATATCACCAAGTATTAAGTGTGATGTGGTGGGTTATGCCGTTAATTCTCGTCAGTTGTCTGTAGTTGGCAGTTGGCCGACCTGCACAAAGGAACGAGGTCAGAGGACCCGGGATCTATGGCCCGGGTAATACCCTCCGACGGTCAAGTCAGTTGAGGCCATTTTTGGAGAGGTTTATATACTGATGAAGTTTTAAGTAAAGGTTTTCTGGTAAACCTGTGATTTCACCGTGAAGAAGACGATTGATTGCAGTAAGTTGTGAAAATGTTACTTGTCCTTCTCTCTCCTGCTTCTCTGCCTTTTTATATGGCGGCTTGGGCCAATGCATGGACAGAACCCGGAAATCGTGACAGGCAAGGAGGTCATACGGATGACTCCTGCTCTTGCATACTCGCCACGTGGCTCGGTACTAAACTGAGTAAGCTAGTTTAGGACACCTGGCTGGGAGTTTCACCTGGCAGACTTACCTAGGGTAAACTCCTAGAACCGAGGTCAATCCTCTAGAAGTACTCAGAAGTGCCCGAGATGACTTAGGGTGTGGGGTTAGCTTGCTGAGACGAAAGTGACCGACTTCAGAGAACATTGGTAGGCCTTTTATGACGTTCGCAGCTGAGGTCACAAATGTGGTTCGAGATCATCGAGTAAAGCGGAACTGAGGCCGAATACAGCCCTTTGGCCGAGTTACTCTATGACCGAGACGGGGCTGAAGACCGAGATGAGGCCCTTAGGCCGAGATGGCGCTGTAGCCACTTGGCCGAGATGGCGCTGTAGCCACTTGGCCGAGATGAATTGTTTGTTCACATATGAGCTGGTCAACCTCTGGGCCCACCCGCGGGACTTAACATTTTTACGCCCGTATCCAACCGTTGACCGTTATTGACTAACGGGGGATATTTTTGGCTCATCAGGATCTATTTATGGACACCAGCACTAACGAAACTTCATGTTTGAAAGAGAGAATCTCAATGAGAAACAAACTAAGGTCGTACCATAATGAGCATATATTCGTGTATCATGAGTGGCAGGCAATGGCGAGTTCTTTATTTTGCCCATTTATAATAGACCACCGACCCCACCTTTGCTGCTATCCGGTATATTAGTATTACGTGTTTGTATGAAATTTAGAAAGGGGTCGGATCGTTTCGAAATCTAATATACACAATCTTACCTTATATTTTGTGAAAGAGATTGTTTCCCTAACCAAAAAAGCTTATATTTGACCTCATAATATGCTCTCCATTGCAAGAAAGCTTACATTTGACCTCATAATATGGTGATTTCTAACTTTTTCTTAGTTGGTTTCCTTTTTTTTAAATTTTATGAATCAAAAATATTTAATATGATATTCATTTAATTATTTTAATGGTCTAATTAAAACGAGCTAATCCATTTCAAAAAAAATTCAATGTTTCATTCTAAATTTATTTTTTCTATAAGGTGAAAAGTATGACAGAAAAATACATAGTTAAGGCTTTATTAAATTGTGTGAAGTTATAGCATAAATTATAGCATATTGTTTTTTTGTTATAATGGTTTTCCAAACAGTAAGAAAAGCAATGTAGAAAGAAAGTATGGGAAAGTTTAGTTTATTTAAATTGCGTGCCGTGACACAAATCATACCTAGTTTAGATACTGCAGCAGCCACGATTTTAATGCTTCCACCATCTTATAAAACAAAGAAGAATCACAGTGTTTACTGTTTATGATAATTATGTTTAATATATTTTTTGACGTAATAATTTACATATTTACTCATATGAGTTGTTATATGTTAATATGTTTACATGAATCGAGCCTTCATTAGCAGCAATCATACATGGAATGCAGGATATATATAGACTTGACTAATCGGTAAATTTTAAAAAAAAAAAAAACTTGGTGTGAACAGAATATTTGAACAATTAATTATTAGAAACAACATACGACAACTTATTTGCGTACTAAGTTTTCGGTATTTTACGACCAGAAAAAGAAGATATATGTCCTTTCTTAAAGTAAAATGTAGAAAAGTTTTATTTGGAAACAAATAATTACTACTCCACCCGTTTCAAAAAAAAAAAAAGCTCACCGCTGACTTTTTTAAATATAATGTAAATTATATTATGTTGAGAAGTCAATTCGATAATATTTTTAGAGCAGGAAAAATAATTAGAACCAACGCCAGCCTTGTTATTTAAATTTCACTAATTGATTGCGCTTCTTATATTGTGAAGTAGAATTGATCGACACAATTTGACACAATTTTTATTATGGGTCATCGGGAAACAACCTGTGTACACAAGGGTATCGTTGTGTACATCCGATTCTTCCATACCTCGTCATAGGCGGAAGCATCTAGGCATGCGATAATGTTGTTCTTGTCATTCATATAAACCCTACACAAAGTTCTTTGAGAGGTTCATATGAAACTTCTCTTAACAATATTTATGAAGCACCAATATAGATTGACTAAATGGAAGATGTTTGATATAAGAGAGGCTCAATTCGAATGTTTGTTTTTATAAATTGATGCACAATTTTATAATTTAAAATAAAAGTATAATTCTTAACCAAAAGTTTTAACGCTGTCATAAAACAACATTCATTTTCTTTCTTTTCTTTTATACGTTTTGTTATGTACATAGAAGTTGTCTGGTTTGTAATTTTATTCTCACAAGTGTTAAAATATAACCCAAAAGTATTGGCTTACTTTCTCTCTTCAAATAAAACAAAAAAAAAAGTTACAAACTGAATAACTTCATATGGTGAAAAAAATTGATACAAACACAAAATAGAACTTGTAAACTAAGTATAAGAAAAAAAAAAGATTAGTGGGCACCCCTTGCTTGCATAAACGACTTCCTTTTGTTTTTATACAAAATTAACGAATTATATACTAATTAGACATGTTCGTAAAAAATCTTTACGTGATACTATAAACAAATTAACGTCTAATGATACACATATTTATATATCATCAACACAAGTTTGCAACATCTATCATGTGATGTTGCCCCATGTATGATGTACTCACCTGTCATGTGCAAGTTGCAGCAGCCGACGGCCGTATTTCCTGTCATATATCCTATTGTTCTAGTCAGATTTGATTACACTTAAAAAAAATAAATTTTATAAGGTTATTATTTATATTTTACTGTTAGTTAAATTGATGAAGTAAAATAAAACATCCACATATATATTAACTGAGTTATTAGTATAGAAATTTAAATATTAATATATATAATCTTTAAAAAAATAAACATTTTTTCTAAAATAAACAAAAAAGACATTTTTAAGACAATTATTTTTCTTTCCGTAGACTATAAGTTGATTAACCAAACGACAAAAGAAAAGATTAACAAAAATGGGAAAGAGTGGTCCAGCTGTAGCTGCACGTGCTTATCGTCTTAGCTTATCATGTGAAAAGAAATGTACATCTGCTTATAATTACGTGAACAAAACAAACAACAAAAACCCCCGTACTAGATGCTTCTTACCCATGTGGTCTTGTACATCTGGGCTTGGAGAATTCAGTTCGAATTTGTCTTCCATCGGGATCAATTATTTAATCGCCCAAATATTTGATGTAAATAAGCCGCCAATCTCATACTATAATTAGTATATTATGTAATTTTGCCAGTTATACAGTTATGGAATTATGTTAATCGAGTTAGATTATGCGTTAATACAGTTGCTGTTAGACAAGTACATATTGCACTGTGTATCCGTCCACTGCATTAACCATAATATAAACTTGCGGGCTAAAAACCCCATCAAGGGTGAAGACAAACGTATATGGGCAAACTCGTAAAGAGAAATCTCACTTATTAGCCTAAGGTTTGGCCCATTACTCAGTTAGCAGCCTAACGTTCATGAAACTCACTTAATAACAACTCTTTTGCCGAAATGTCTCACTTGTAGCCAGTTGACCGTTGACCAACCGTTGACTAACCGTTGACCAGCCGTTGACTTTCTCAGACCAACCAGAATCTGACACGTGGCAACCCTTTTTAATTAAAAAAATAAATTGTATTTTTGAATAAATTGATTTAAAATGAATTTAAAAATTCTAAAAAATTGTGAAAATTAATTAAAAAACATTTTAAATATCAAAAATTAGGAAAAAAATATAAAAATAATAAAAAATACCCACAACACTCCAGCACTCCCACCCACCTACCCCCCCATTGCCACACCACCCACCCACCCCCCCTGCACCCCCGGCCAAAAATTTTTTTAATTTTTTTTTTAAACTCACTCATAACGCTCCGACCACCCCCGCGTCCCCTCCCCCACACCCTCCTCTCGCGAAATTTTTTTTAAAAATTTTTTCTAACTCTCCCAACCCCGCGCACATTTCTATTCAATGCCTTCGTCAAAATAGTTGGAGATAATAATACTTATAAAATAATGACAATGTATATAAATGTGGTAGCGTGGCTCGAATTGCAGAGGTCCCTGTCTTTTTTTCGAATTATATTATTTTCTTTTTCCAAGTTGCAAGACTAACATTGTCATTTTCTTTTTGGACTGAGGGTTGGATTGTTTCGGGTTCTGGGGGATGGTCGGAGCTTTGTGGGTGAGTTGAAAAAATTTTAAATTTTTTTGAGGTGTGCGCGGGGGTGGGAGAGGGGGACGCAGGGGTGGTTAGGATGTTATGGATGAGTTAGAAAAAATTTTTAAAAAAAAATTTCGCGAGAGGAGGGGGTGGAGAGGTGACGCGGGGGTGGTCGGAGCGTTATGAGTGAGTTTGAAAAAAAAATTAAAAAAATTTTTGGCCGGGGGTGCGGGGGGGGGGGGGGGGTGGGTGGGTGGTGCGGCGTGGGGGGGTAGGTGGGTGGAGTGCTGGAGTGTTGTGGGTAATTTTTATTATTTTTTATATTTTTTTCCTAATTTTTTGATATTTAAAATGTTTTTTAATTAATTTTTACAATTTTTTAGAATTTTTAAATTCATTTTAAATCAATTTATTCAAAAATACAATTTTATTTTTTTTAATTAAAAAGGGTTGCCACGTGTCAGATTCTGGTTGGTCTGAGAAAGTCAACGGCTGGTCAACGGTTAGTCAACGGTTGGTCAACGGTTGGTCAACGGTCAACTGGCTACAAGTGAGACATTTCGGCAAAAGAGTGTTATTAAGTGAGTTTCATGAACGTTAGGCTGCTAACTGAGTAATGGGCCAAACCTTAGGCTAATAAGTGAGATTTTCTCAACTCGTAAACGGTGAACGCTGAAGGGCAGAACAGACTTTGGTCAACGTCTTGCTCTGATACACCCGGCTCGATGAACCTGTTCAGGGGGCAATTTGATAAGTCTTTCCACCTCAGCCAGTAACAGTTAATGTTGCTGATTCTGCCACAAGCGCATGGCAGCCAGCTCAGTCTAGGCTTTGTTTCTACTCAGCACACTGAGAAAACCATTGACCCAGCATACCTCTATCCGCTCAGCCCGACAAAATGACCAAAGGGCAGTGCCTTACACCTTAGCTCGGTCATGCATGCTTAGACAAGCATCTGTCAGCGAGTCACCTCAACCATGCACCGCGACATGTGGCACCACGTGGCCACCATGCAGACGAGAACTGCCGGCAGGACGGCCGGGTGTCGCCACCCCATGACTTCTCGCCATGCACAGCTCACTCAAACCTATATAAAGAGGCCTCCACTGAGCTGCAACAAGGGGAGGAGGCGCAAGCTGAGCCAAATCAAGCTACTATAAGCTATTCCAAGCTAAAACAACCACATTGTTACTAGGGAAAAACCCAGACATGTTGCTTCGACCTCTACCTTATATTTACCACCATAATTATTCTCACAACTGACTTGAGCGTAGAATGGTTTTTTCCAGGGCAGTAGTCTTGGGGTCTCTAACGTCGTTCTTCCCTTGCAGGTTTCTACAAATATCATCTCGGTATTCTGACGAGACGCTAACAGCGTTATCCTATGGGTCATCTTTGATCTTTTGGTGAAGATCCGGCTTCATCAGCTAAACTAATGAGTTACTATCATTGGTCAGAGTTCTCTTCCTATATTAACAAAGCTACAAACTTCTGATTTCTGTAAGTGTGGTGATTCCATCCATTAAGATATTTGGATGTTTATTCATAAGTTGCAGTAACTAGAAAGTTACAAATATGATATACGTTATTTGTAGTAACTGTTCGGTGATTGAGACCTCTAGGTCATGGTTCGCCAATTTTTTTTGTTTTTATATATAAAAAATGCTACCAATTTTACAAAATAGGAAAGATGTCAGATGAGTGGAGAAAGAGTGTCGTGGTCCCCCTATATAAGAACAAAGGAGACACACAGTGCTGTGGGAACTACAGAGGGATTAAGTTGCTAAGTCATACCATGAAGTTATGAGAGAGAGTAATCGACACTAGAATTAGGAGAGAAACTCAGGTTACGGTGAACCAATTTGGTTTTATGACAGGAAGGTCAACTACGGAAACAATACACATTCTCAGGAGATTAATAGAGAAGTATAGGGAGAAGAAGCACGATCTACATATGGTTTTCATCGATCTTGAAAAAGTGTATGATAGTTTGCCACGTAGCCTGATCTGGGATAGCTTGGATGCAAGAGGGATTCCTATGAAGTATATAGACATAATTAGAGATGTGTATGCTAAGACAAAAATAACCGTTCGCACGTCTGTGGGGAATACAGACTTCTTCTCGGTGGAGGTAGGCCTCCATCAAAGGTCTGCGTTGAGCCCATTTCTTTTACAGTTGTCCTTGATGAGTTGTCAAAGCTGATACAGAAGGCAGTTCCGCGGTGTATGCTTTTTTGCTGACAATATTGTATTATCGCAGAGAGTAGACATACCCTGAGTATGAGATTAGAGCAGTAGAGAGGTGTTTTAGAGAGAAAAAGCTTAAGGATTAGTCGTTCTAAGACCGGGTATCTGCACTGTGACTTCAGCGGCATAGCCGATAGTGAGAATAGTCAGCTCATCATCGCTGGTCAAGTGGTACCACAAGTAAGTAAGTTCAAGTATCTATGATCATTTGTTTAGCATAATGGAGACATAGATAGTGATGTAGCACACCGAGTTCAAGCAGACTGTTGTAGATGGAGGGCGGCCTAAGGGTTGCTGTGTGACAAAAATTTCCGAACTAAATTGAAGAAAAAATTTTATAGGGTGGCAGTGCGATCGGCAATGCTATATGGGACAGACTGTTGGGACATCAATAGGTCACAATTGCAGAAGATGGAAGTGACAGAGATAAGGATGTTGAGGTGGATGTGTGGGCATACAAGGCTAAATCGGATCATAAACAAGGTGTTTCGAGAAAGGTTAGGGGTGGCTAGTATAGCAGATAAGATAAGTGAGGGAAGAATGAAATGGTTTGGGTATGTCAAGCGGAGACAGACAACGGCGTCGGTCGGAGCAATTCAAAGCCTCATTGTAGAGGAGAATAGGAGTAAAGACAAGCACAAACTGACTTGGGATGAGCAGATTAGGCACGACCTACTAGATTTGCACCTCTCTGAAGACATGGTCCAGAATAGGAGTTCATGGAGACATAAGATTAAGGTTAACGAGGTATAGGTCACATATAGGGGCACCTTAGAGTATATTTAGGGACGTAGATGGACGTAGACACTATCTACGCTTTAGGTTGACTTTGCACTTGTTTGTTTATGTTTTACCGTTGTTTTTCATTATATGTACATATATACGTTATGTGTATTTTAATATCGACAGCCTCCTCTTTGTATTTCTTGAATTCCCTCACTAACACACTAGCACATCATATCTCTATTATTGTGTTATTTATGCAGGTACGTATAGAGTCGAGGGTCTCACTGGAAGCAAACTCTCTATCCCTTGGGACAGAGCTATTGTTTGCCTGCCACTTATCCTCCCTAAACCTTAGCGATAGCTTTTGCTATCGTTTGGATATATTGGTTACGAATGATGATGATGAAAAAATGCTACCAATGCATGGAACTGCCGTTCACATCTAATTATCAATTGTTCTGAAATTCCTTTTTTCGCTTTTATTCGGCCATTACTTGTGGACTAATTGTCGTTCAGGATGCTCGTTCTTGGAGACGGATCTTCTTTGTACCTGCATAGACAAAACAGAATGTTTTGCCTAGGTTCATTAAATACATACATTATTTGATACATACATATAGACACCCGCACACACACCCATGCACATACGCACGTGTGCAGATACATATATATAGATATCTATATATACATACATACATATATATATACATACATACATATATATATATATATACATATATATATATATATTAAATTGGGGAGGGGAATCGAACTCGAGACCCGGGGTTGGGATAAATGCTACTCAACCGCTAGACCTAAAAGTTTTTCGCATATATATATATATATACATATACATATATATATACATATACATATATATATATATGTAGACACCCGCACACACGCGCGTGTGCACACACATATATCTGTAGATATATACACACATATATATACATATACATATAAACATATATATATATATATATGTATATATATATATATGCAGATAGGAGGGCGGACCTTAGAGCAACTGATAAGGTTGTTGTTTTGTGACTTTGAGGTCATGAGTTCGAGCCGCGGGAACAGCCTCTTGCACAAAGTGTAGGCTAAGGCTACATACATCAGATTGCAAAGCGATCCGGTCCTTCTCCGGACTCTGCACAAATGCAGGAGTCTAGTGCACCGGGAATCCGCATTTCATATAAGCACAGACATATTTACATACATCTAGCGTTAGGCCCGTGGCAATCACTCTAGATGAGAGATGAATAGAGTGTTGGACAAGATTTGGGTTTTTCTTGTATTTGCTCGCTCAAACTCTCAATGCTTAGCCAATATAAGAAAGAACAAGATATTGAATTGGAGGTATACAATTTATAATGGTTTGAATATCCTTGATTTTGCTCCAATATCATTTTGTTTCCAAAGTGAATTTTCAACATCAAATTCTTATTACCTTCCACAAGGAGTAAGAACAAAAACAACAGCTTGTTACAACAACTTGTCCAACATCAACTACCACAACAATTTATTGCTACAACAACTTGTGCAACATCAACTACGACAAGAGCTTGGTGCTACAACAACTTCACAGCTACAAGCAAGAGCCCTTGAGCTTTTCTACTTGCTTTCCCATAACTTCAATAAAGTTCTACCGAAGAACTTTCACCGAATGGAGTTTAAGAAAGAAGTAAAACGACACTTTCAAATGAGTATAAACACAAGCAAAATATTAAATATGTTTAGTTCCTCTTGTGTTAGACTTCTACTCTCTCAATACAACAATGTAAACAAACAACAAAAGCTTAATGAGTTTTAAGCACTTTTGCACCTTGAGATTTTTTAGCAACAATTTGGAATGAAGCTTGAAGAGAATAAAAGTATGTAAATGTCTCATTTGAGCTTCTTTAATATATAGAGGATGTGAATCTTGTTTTGCAGCCTCCGGGGAAGTCTTCCACTCCATTAATTGGCTTGAAGAAATCCAACTTGTCTTCAACCATCCTATATTTGAATTTGATGCTCCATAGCAATCCTTGAGAATCTTAGATAGATGTGCAATAGTCAAAATAGCTTTGTGGATGTTGAGAGAAAAAGCACAATCAATTTGGAGAAGATTGGAGAGAAAAATATAATCCATCTTGGATCTGTTTGCAACACTATAAAAATTTGAATTCAGGATGACGTTATCGATATATGTCTCTATTTTAGAGAATGGTGTATACGTCACCTGATCGATATCATTCAGATGGAGAGATCAACGAACTGTGTGTTTTCAATTTTGCACCTTTGATACATCAATCGATCGATATCTCTTTGAGAGACTAACATATACATCAATCGATCGATGCATTTTAGTTTGAGAGATGGATCATGGACATTGTACTTTTAAAATTGCACTCTGTATACATCAACCGGTTGATATTTGAGATATGGATGTTGGACAGTATACTCTCAAAATTGCACACTCAATACATAATCGATTGGCATCAATTTAAGAGATCTATGTATACATATATCGATATATACGTAGGATGTGATGCACACATTGATCTTGTTTTATAGATCTACGTAAAGATCGACGCTACTTCCTTAATAGTTCAAGCTTTTATTAACAAAGTTTAAAATGACTTTTCAATCTTTTTTTAAACATCTTTTAAACTTAATCAAAACATTCATATTCCAACACATGCATATATATGTGTATATATATAATTTGACAATTATGAAATTCTTCTCGACATTGTTAACTTATTTGCTTTGTATGGCTAATGAAGTCGCTCATCCAACTTATACGGGAAAAATGCTTAAATATGAAAATTGAATTACAACTCGTTATGTAACATTGAGTTATCAATTCGCACTTAGCATGACGGAAACCAAAATTGTCATTGTAGTTGTGTGGCTTGAGTAATAGTTTGACTTTTAGGTCTTGATGCTATAAAGATTCTCATGTTTGAAATATGAGGTTAAATATGAGGCATCCAATCACGCGACGTCACGTGTATAAAAGGGCCTGCTGTTTACTTTTTTTTATCTTTTTAAAAAAGCTCTTTTATACATGTGGCGTCGCGTGATTGGAGGCCTCATATTTAGCCTCATATTTTACCTCCTCTGATCTCATCCGGAACTGCGGGATCAGTAGTTCCGGATGAGATCAGAGGAGGTAAAATATGAGGCTAAATATGAGGCCTCCAATCACGCGACGCCACGTGTATAAAAGGGTCCGTTGTTTACTTTTTTTTTTAAAAAAAGCTCTTTTATACACGTGGCATCGCGTGATTGCATGCCTCATATTTAGCTTCATATTTTGCCTCCTCTGATCTCATCCCTCTGTATGATTTTTATCTATTTTTGGTAAGGCTAAATGTTATCCTCTATAATTGTGCATTAAATGCTACACTGTAGGTGTTGGCTTCAGAACAAGTACGCCATATGAGAGACACATGGAAAAACAGACGCACAGTCCTACATCATCTAATATTGTTTTGACTTTGACTTATGTTAATGTAATTTAATAAAGTATTATAAAGAATCAATAAATGTCCCACTTGAAAATTTCCTCAAAATAACTTCCTACAAATGTACTAATAGTCAAATGTTTTTGCTGCCTTTATGGTTAGATATCCCAAATAGGCCATATTGTGAACCACAGACACACAGAGTACACCATCCAATCCGTGAAAAAGGGTATGGTGAAACTAATTACTTGGTAGCATAAGACGAAATCCTTTGCCCAGTACCAGCCTCCAGCCTCATGTAGTTTTGTGGAAGATGCAAATCAGGTGTCTAGCGGTCTCTTAGGTTGGTGAGGCTGCATACGAAGATCCACACAAAGTGTTCCCTACAAACTCTGCATACGAAGATCCACACAAAGTGTTCCCTACAAACTAGCATAAGTGGAGCAATTGTCCCCTACAGACTAGCAGAAGTAGAGCACCCACACTGCGAGCGTCTCCGGATTCAAACCGTTGCCTTCTTGGTAGCAATTCTTAGCTGAAATACCAACTGGACTACATCCTAATAGCAAAAAAAACTAATTACTACTAGCACATTAACTAGTGACGCTTTTCAAAAGATTAAATCTCATTAAATATACATGCCGCATTATTTGTCAATCTCATAATTGTATAAGATCGATTGTTACTTATAAACATTGTTTACGACATCTTTTGAGACATTATTCAAATATGTATACGTTCAGTGTCAGCAGATACATATACAACCGGGTTTCAGGATTTTAGTAGAATCAAACTCTCTATTGCTTGAGATGGAGATATTGTTTATCTGTCTCTCACTTCTTCCAAACCCTAACGATAGCTTTTACTGTCGTTGGGATATACTGAATATGGTTGTTGTTGTTGTATACGTTTAGTATCAATTTAATTACTTTAAATGTATGTGGATTGACCAGTATTCCACCAATTAGTAATCCAATATTTGAGACGTTTTTTAAATGATAGAGAAAGCCACCAAGATAAAAAGACTTTATGTACATAATTATTAAAATATACGATATAATTCATTCAAAAGTTAAAAATGCAATCAAGATTTTACATAAAAGTGCCGAATGAAGTTTAAATAAAGTTTCAAGATAAATTGAGTCGTAATTGAATCTTGATTGATCTTCTACGAGTTTGAACTGTGAAAAGAATCTTCACTTTTTGATTTTACCAAAACTGTTTAATAAGGTTAACGATGTTACAAAATAATAGGGCGTGTGACATGTGGGGTTCAAGTACAAGAATTGGAATGAAGATCGAAATAGTAGACTTTATATAAGCACTTACGGCTTAAAGCTAAGACAAACATCTTAGTAAGAGGACGGGACTTGAAGCAACTAGTAATGTTGCTGTTTTGTGACATTGAGATCACGAGTTTGAGCTACAGAAACAACCACTTGTACAAAAAGTGTAGGATAATGCTACGTACATCAGATCGCGAATCGATTTGCCCCTTCCTTGACCTTACGTAAACACGGAAGTCTAATACATCAGGAACGACTTTTTACAAACACCTTAGTCATGAAGTCAATATATATTTGGTAAAGAAATAGAATGAGTATTATTGCCTCAATTTACCTTTGGAGGTATTCCAGACATAATAATATATAAATAAAGTAACAAAAAAATAAATGTATATGTATATAGAAATTTTTATATATATAAAGCTACAAAATGTTTTATGTTTTTTGTGCATATTCATATATTAGTATAATTCAGGAAATCGCAATATATAGTAATAGAATATCTTCTAATATGCTTAGTATTTCACAAATTAAAAGATATGTTTAATATGTGGGTGCACAAACGTGTGTGTATGTATGCGGTTATTTTGTATTTGTATGTGCATACATATGAATAAAATAAATTCACGAATCTACAAGCATTATATATTACTACAAAATTTGTATACATTTAATATATTTAATTTTCTATGTATAATTAATTAATATAAACCTACGTATGTAAAATGATAAATAAATAAAGCTAGTTTACATCGAAAATATAATTTAACAAAATTACTTAGCGTGTACTAGTTAATTTATGAATTTGTTGTAGAAATTCAATGTCAATTATACGATTTTAGTCTACATTAATTTAACATATTAATCAAATTATGAAAATATTCTATTTTATAATTAGGACACCTTTATTGGTCATTTTAAAGATAAGTTTGTGTCATTTCCAGAAATATATTCATTGTCTTTATCTTTAAATTAATAATAGAAAAATGCTATTTTTTATGACATAGGAAAATACTTTGTAGTATTGATTTTCTATAGAACTTAATAAATTAAACTAAATTCCGGCTTAGTGAGCCCTTCTTCCGTGATTAGATAATTGATTATTTTTTATTAATTTATATGCATAGCATCATTATATATACATATGTATCGATCATTATATGCAGTCAGTAATATTTGCTCATAAGTAAAGATTTACCTCAAATCGATACCTTTGTTTTTTTTTTTCAAATAATGACCAATGTTAGTCAAAAGAAAGACGTGCTTAACTTATAGCCGTGCTTTTATTTTTTTTATTCATATGTATTCTTTGAATAAAGTTTTTCTTTTTTTTGGACATTGTATTGAGTATTGACTTAAGACTAAACTAAAACGTCTTATGCCAGAGGTTATTTTTCATTTACTTCTAAAATAATCTAAAATCACTCTTAATTAAAATATGATAAATGTTAAATATGTAGGTATGACAATTTTCAAAAAAAGAAACGTATTAATGCCTCAAAATAGACTATTAATCCTCTTTCGTTCAACACACTAGCACATCATATCTCTATTATTGTGTCATTTATGCAGGTACATATAGAGCCGGGGATCTCACTGGAAGCAAACTCTCGATCCCTTGGGACAGAAGTATTGTTTGTTTGCCATTTACTCTCTCCAGTCCCTAGCGATAGCTTTTGCTGTCATTGGGATATACTGGGTACGGATGATGACGACGACGACGACGTTCAACACACATTTGTTTCACTAGTTTGTTTTTGTTTTTCAATGATTTGGGTCAGAATCGTGTTGAATCTGTCTCGCTCCGGGTTGACTCGTCTACCTTGCCAAAACATATACAAAATCTTGACACAAACCTTGTTAAACCTTAAAAATGACCTACAAAACATATATGGCGTTTCCGGTATATTAGGCTCCCGTGTTTATGCATGGCGACCTGATGTACACAACCTTACCTTACACTTTGTGCAAGAGGTTGTTTCTGCGACTCGAACATTTGACCTACAAATCTTATCAAAATTAAAAATTCGAATCCACAGGACATAGCCCAACTGGTTCCGAACAGGAGTTCTCAAAAGAGAGGTCAGTGGTTCAATTCTTGTTAAAGTCAAGAGAGCCCCTTCCCAGCAAGTGCATAGTGTGGGAGATTCCTTGGCATGTAGGCTTGCCTGCAGTGCTGGGGGCTCTTTATGCAGACTACTGTGTAAATGACCAAGTTCCTGCTAGCGGGCCGTTGGGTACCTGATTTATATCCCTACATTACCTTTGAGACTAAGTGTGACAAAGACCCTTACTGATTAGGGTTCAACTTTCTAAAAATTCGATTTAGAGGTTAACTCAAACAAGATTTGTCAACCGGCTTAGTTAGCTTTTTTTTTTGAAACCCGTTACCCTGACAGGGATAGGATTCCATCACACACTTTTTCTCACCGCATGCGTTATCGCACGACACGTGGCATCAAGGGAGGGTGGTGAGACTAGATGAGCGTCACCCGCATCTAGTCTCACCATCCCACTCTAATGTCACGTGTCGCGCGGTAATGAGTGAAATGAGGAAAAGTGGGATGAAGAGATCTCATTCCACCCTGACAACCCAAAATCATTTTGTCGTCTTTTTGAAACCCGTTACCCGGCCAACCCAAAATCATTTTGTCGTCCATACTTTTAACTAAGATATTCTCCAAAATTCATTTGAAAAAAATATTAATAAAATGCGACAAAAAAGAATATAAACACGTCAGCCATAATACACAATTTTTATGATAAGCATTCAACTTTGTCATTTTTATATAATTAATTTTATCATATAATTTATTTTTGATAATTTATCAAACATAAAAGTGTATATCAATAAAAATATGTATTTATAATTGGCTATATAAATATGACATTTTAGGTGTATCTGAAATTTACAATTGATCGACATAATGAGAATCCCACGTTCTTACAACACGCTAACGAATCCTAGAAGGGACACAATCATGGGACGCCCACATTAAAATGATTTATTACCTCTTTTTATCGGTTTACAAGTTCTACGATCAAGTAAAATATAAAGTGTCTAATCACGCGACATTATATGTACAAACTGATCATCAGTTTAAATTTTTTTTAAAAAATACCAGTTTATATACATGACGTCGTATGATTGGAGAACTCATATTTTGCTTTAGCATTGTCGTGCTCATGTCTGAACCTTTTTTACACTTTTTTGACAGCCTATATTCACTCCTTTTGCCAGCAGATATTTTTCATTTTCCTTATTCCTTTTGAAGCAACTATATATATATCGGCTTTGAAAGACCCTCGCCAATTCATTTATTCACATCTTTCCCTCTCGAAAGATTGTATATTTTTCGCTATTTATAATCTGATTAATCAGGAAAGTAAGATAATACATCACGAGACATCTGCAAGTGTTTCACTTTTGGTGTAATTTTGTTTCCTTTCGTGAAAGCAATTAAAGGTCTTTCAAATTTCTGTGGCTCAATTCAATTTCAAAGTTTAAAGCTTGCGTATTTTTTTTTTGAATCCCCGGAAATTTCTGGGCGCAGAATCTTCTGGGCCCTTTTTATTTGGCACAATCTTTGATTTTGTGCTCAATTATTGTGCTTCTGGGGGACGCCGCTCGAAAGGTATGGACATGGAAAATATCTGTCTTTTTGCTGTTTCCGATTCAGGTGTTTTTGGGTTTGGATTGGATTCTGTATTTTATGGAGAGAAAAATTGTAAATTTACCGCTGATTTTGCTGTTTCCTAAATCCTTGGTCTTTGATTTGCTTCTTCCTTTCTTTTTTATTTTTGTCGACCTGAGAATAGAAAAAAAGGCGTAATTTTGATTGAAATTGAACTTCAGATTAGGGATCTGACTGTTTTAATTTCCAAGCCTTTCCAGTTTTATGATTTTATTTGTGCTCATTTCCAGGTTTTGAGCGGAAATCTCTCGAGATAAAAAGGGAAGGTGTTTTTGGTCTATTTACTTAGTGAAAATGGGGGCAGAGGTTAGAGCTCTTTTGTCAGGTGCCAATCCCCTACTGACAACTTCAGATTATGCTTCAGTGGTTTCACTCAATTTGTTTATCGCTCTTCTGGTCATATGTATTGTGATCGGTCATCTTTTGGAGGAGAGTCGTTGGATGAATGAGTCCATCACTGCCCTTGTGATTGTAAGGCTTTACTTTAATATTTGCTCTGTAGTTAGTATTTATGTTTATATAAAGACTGATTTGAGTTTCACTTTTTTCTGTCCAAGCTTTTAGTAACCTATTTAAATGGTGTTGTTATCAGGGATTGTGCACAGGAGTTGTCATCCTACTAATTAGTCATGGAAAGAGCTCTCATCTGCTGGTGTTCAGTGAAGATCTTTTCTTCATTTATCTTCTTCCGCCGATTATATTTAATGCAGGGTATGGTTTATGTTCTTTTGATTCTGTAATTTACACTGATAGAGTTGTCATTTGCATACAGGGTGTGTTTTATGTACCAAGAATGGAAGAAAATAAGGACTTGATTGTCTGTATGCAATTAATATGAATTCTGCTTATAGTTGTGTTTGTAATTGATAATATCATAGCTTTCCATCTTGCAACTCTTTTGCACACAGTATTTACTATAAGAAAGTCTTCCACCCGTCCATCGCTCAATTTGAACAATCCATTTGTGTATCTCCATTTTGCTTGTATGGCATCCTTCACATGTTAGGGGATGAGTGTTTGAGCTTAGGTTACATATGATTAGTTATCTCATAGATCGTGTGTCGAAATATCAGCGAATATGTGCCCTGATCCTGTGCTAAATATCTAATAAACACCATAATAGATGACTCTAATTTTACGTCATTGTTTGTAAGAACTGATGGGGGTTTGTGGGGGCAATCGAAAACAGAAAAATGAAGCAACATCAGTAATCTATTGATGCATGAGATGTTGTCATAAAATGTCTTTTGTGATTCAGACAGGAAAATATTTGGTTCCTCGACTTTTTATGGTATCTTTACCAATATGTCCATTCTCTCTCTTGCAACTGCATATTTTTTTTTGCATCTAGGCTTTAATCTTAGTGCTATTTATATCTTATTTAGCTTTTTTGTAAGTAAAGTTTGGTTTGCTAAGGAAAAGAATGAAATCCAAAAACTTCTTTGTTGTTATATTAAATTTATGAAATTCAGATCCACATGATCTTACATATCTGTTTTTAAGGACAACATTTGCATAAAATGTTTAAACTTGGTTGGATTTATCTTTTTTTGTCTTATTCTGATGACCCTAATCATTGTTCATTTCTAAAATTCATGGGGATCCTCATGAATATTGATGTACATCATCCATTGTGCGGGTGATTTTTGGTTCATCTGATGTTTATTATTTGTTTGCCACTGGCTGACACTTGTATTTCATCCCTCAGGTTCCAAGTTAAAAAGAAACAGTTCTTTCGCAATTTTATGACCATAATGCTGTTCGGAGCAATTGGCACTCTTATCTCATTCTGCATTGTGTCATTGGGTAAGCAACAAATGCTTTTCCTCTACAATAATGATTGACTACTGTAGATTATTGTCATGAATAAAGCTTAATTGGAAAAATTAAAGTCAGAATCAGGTGCATGGTCTTCACTTATCTATCCATACTACTATGCACAAACAGGACTTGATAAACTTTGTCGGCATTGTGATTGATTTCCTTCTTTAGAAAATAAAGAATGAAGGATTTCTTTTAGAAATAACGTTACATATGGGAATTTCGGGATGAGCTTATATCATGCTACTATTAATGGACCACTTTCATGCTAACGATTCCTTACATCAGCCTTCAGTTTTTTGCTCTATTAGAAATATGCCATGCATGATGAAATCCTAGTCTTTCCTTTCAATTGTCTGCCTAAAATAGAAATTAGAATTGTTGTTAATCCTTGTAGAACTTCCAAGTGTCGTAATGATTCATGCACTAACCCTAGTCACATTATATTCTGCAGGTGCTATTGCTTTTTTCAAACATCTGAATCTAGATTCTCTGAGCATCGGGGATTTTCTAGGTATTTGTCAGTTTTTCTTTGTGTCAAAAATTTCCTAAGCGTTTGCTGTTTCTTTGTTATTGATAATCTTGCTTTGCTATATTTTCAGCAATAGGTGCAATCTTTTCTGCTACGGATTCCGTTTGCACTTTGCAGGTGAGGGACTAGTTAGTGATTGTGACGTGACAAGATCCTTTTCGTTCTGTGCTGAAATTGTTAATTTTATGCGGTCCTGCAGGTTCTTAGTCAGGATGAAACACCTTTGCTTTACAGTCTCGTATTTGGAGAAGGTGTCGTGAATGATGCCACATCAGTGGTGCTTTTCAATGCAGTCCAGAACTTTGACTTATCTCACATCAATTCACGCGTGGCGTTGCAATTATTTGGCAATTTTTTATATTTATTTATCTCAAGCACTGTTCTTGGAGTTGCTGTGAGTATCTTTTTACACTTTTCAGTGCCTTCTTTTTCTTTATGTTTGCATTAGGGATAATCTCAGATCATCTTAATAATGGGACTGTTTGTCGTGTTATTAAATATTTATGTAGGCTGGATTGCTCAGTGCATACATCATAAGGAAGCTCTACTTTGGAAGGTAAGGAAAAAGATTAGCCATGAAAGTATTTCTTAGATGGGACATTTACATTTGGAGAAAGTCTACATGAGTGCTTACTTTTTTTATGTTTACACTGCCTAAAATGAGTCTTCATGAAGATTCTGCAAATGTAACAATACCATTAGTGATAGTTATGAACACAAGTCCTTCATATCTTGTGCTAGGTACCCTCAAATTTAACAGGGAATTGGAACTGCTTATATGGGAGATAAGATGATGTTCTCCAGTAATTAGTCGGCTTATGTTAATTATATAATTGATGTTCTGCAAAAAAATAAGTTCCTCAACCTGTGGCATGTTTGACAGACCAAATTGTGACACCTTCACACTCAACTTTATATGTATATGTTTCCCTGATGTTTCCAGGCATTCCACTGATCGAGAGATTGCCCTCATGATGCTGATGGCGTACCTTTCATATATGCTTTCTGAGGTAAGTTGGCTAGTTACTTTTTGCAACTCCATAACCAACTTTCAAGTTTTCGTTTGAATTCATTAATTTAAGCTCGTCTTAATTGTTGTATTTGCTGTGCAGTTATTTGACTTGAGTGCCATCCTTACTGTGTTTTTCTGTGGGATTGTGATGTCGCATTATACCTGGCATAATGTTACTGAGAGCTCCAGGATCACTGCAAAGTACGCCTTCCTTAGACAAATCGGAACAGTTATTTAAATTGTTACTTGCAACCCTCTTGCATGATGAGTATCGAAGCAAAGTTATTTGCTGCTTAATCCCTTTATCTGCTCATAAATTGTAGGCATGCTTTTGCAACACTTTCCTTTGTCTGCGAGATATTTATCTTCGTTTATGTTGGAATGGATGCTCTTGACATAGAGAAATGGAGGATTGTAAGTGACAGGTATTTGACATGCATTCTAAACTGAGTAGCCATGCTTTTATGAATTTTGAAATTACACACACGCGCACACACATGCTTTTGTTTATGGCTTTATGCTTACTATTTGGTGATGATATAATGCCTTTATTTCCTTTTTGCAGCCCAAAAACATCAGTTGGAGTCAGCTCCATTCTCTTAGGACTTGTTTTATTGGGTAGAGCAGCGTTTGTGTTTCCCTTGTCATTTCTGTCCAATCTGACAAAGAAGTCTCCAGAGGAGAAAATTAACTTGAAGCAGCAAGTATGCGCCCATTTCACATTGAAAAATTCAGGATTTTAACGTAATTTCCTTCGTAGATAATTTATGTTCTAACTTTACAGGTTGTTATTTGGTGGGCTGGTCTGATGCGGGGTGCTGTGTCAATGGCCCTTGCTTATAATCAGGTATTAGATGATTCACCACACCACACACACACACACACCACACACACACCCTTCTCTCTTCCACTGATTCCCTGTACAGTGTTCTGCCTGGAAAGGCGTTTTTGTGAGCTTTATCCGCACCTTGGGGTATTTTTAGGAAGGGGGAGGAGAGAATATCGAGCTGCATATATTTAATCCTCTGTTCTCTGTTGCAGTTTACAAGGGCAGGGTTCACCCAGTTACGTGGAAATTCAATTTTGATCACCAGCACAATTACTGTTGTTTTGTTCAGCACGCTGGTAAGAATCTTTACCTCTTCATCGTCACTGGAGTATCTTCTATTTTTTCTCCTTGGAAAATGGAAATGCTAGGGTATGAAGGCACATAGTTGACGAGTATATATGCCCTTGTGGAGTCCCAGAATTCCATTTGGGGTTTTTCGCCAACATTAAGAATGTGATTGACACAACTTATTTCTTGCTGCTTTCTTGCCATGAAAAGTTGGTTAGGAATCCCTATGCTTTACAAAGAGAACTTTACAAAGAGAACTTCACCAAATGAGTCAGTGATATTGTTGGTTACCCGTTCACATAAGATTTTGATCCTTGACCCATCTACTTAGACTCAAGAAGACCAAGTTATTATCCAGATTTTAGATTTTCTTTTAGTTCTTGAAGGAGGTTTTATCTTGACCAAAATTATACATAGATTATTTCTTCAAGATATATCTGAATGAATTTCTTTACCGTATGCATGGCCCTTCATCATTTCTTCCTACTATGCTATTTCTAATTTCCAACCTTGAAATGCTTGCTTTGCAGGTGTTTGGTTTATTGACTAAACCTTTAATCAGGCTTCTGCTTCCGTCGTCAAAGCACTTGATCAGAATGACATCTTCGGAGCCAGTTACTCCAAAATTCTTCACTGTACCCCTTCTTGGAAATGGACAGGATTCAGAAGCTGATTTAGGTTCGTGCAATATACCGCGTCCAACGAGCTTAAGGATGCTCCTGTCAACTCCAAGTCATACAGTCCATCACTATTGGAGAAAGTTCGATAATGCTGTCATGCGCCCTATGTTTGGTGGTCGAGGTTTTGTACCCTTTGTCCCTGGTTCACCAACAGAAGAAAGCCAAAACCAAAACCAAAACCAAAACCAATGGCGATGAAGGATTAAGGGCAAGAATCTACAGCACAAGTAAAAACATCTTTGGATGGTTTGTGCTGAGAGTATTTTTGGTGCTGCTCTATCTTGTATATAGGTAGCGCATATATGTATCAAAATAGGGTTGTACCTAGGGATCATGATAGAATATATATTGAATTTCTATGTGGCTGCTAAAACTTCATTTGCATTTTCATCAACTGCTGACCTAGTGGTTAGTACATCAACATGGGATCTCCGGATTCTTCTACCCCGTCTTCGTCTGTTTTCCAGAACACCAAATAGGTGCAGCTTGTCAAGTTTTTGGGTTATTAACATAGCAGCTTGGGGTGCAACATATGTAAGATAAGTTGGTTTGCAGTTTGCATCGGCTGTTTGGATTCCTTTTGTTTGTGTGTTTGATGCTTAGGTGTTGGCATGACAAGAAGTGGTTGACTAGACCAAAGTGAAGGGCTGCAGTAATTGAGGGAAAGTACAGAACATCATGTGATGACTTGGACAGTAAATGTTCTTCAGCTGAATGGTCATGCATGCTATCTATATGTCAAATACTTTGGTCTAGGGAACCAAGTACTTGGGCTCTTGCCTTGTGTGAATCTGTTTGGAAGAATGGTATTAGATGCTCTCTATGTTTGATTTCTTGTTCAAGCATGTTTTTGCCTAACATGTAACATATCTGGTGATCCAATAGCAAGGAGATCAATTATTTTGTCTACTGTTTTGGTTGAGAGTATTTTGTGGTGAGAAAAATGTAGCGTATTATGAGATCGTAGAATTACGACGACCGTTGGTCTTTTTTTCTTTCTCCCTTCCCCAGTTACAAGGTTCTTATCCTTAAAGGAAAATCAGGTATAGCGTCATGGGAAAATGTTGTCGATACAGAAACTGTTAGACGATGCATTTGATGCAAGGCTCTTACAGTTGGGAACCAATATTTAAGTTATTGGAGCAAAATGTCATACTCCGGTTCTGAGGTCTCTATCTTTCCAGCTTCAAGGAGCATTGTGGAGTATGCGAATCAGGAGTTTAGCGGCCTATTAGGCTGGGGAGGTCATACGCAAGGAGCTCACACAAGGTGTCTACGGCAAACTAGGCCTTTGGCCGAGACAGCAACGAAACACTAACACTGCCGTGTCCCTGGAATCGAACCCTGTGTCTCTTGGACCAACTCCCAACTCGGGTACCAACTGAGCTATGTCATGGGGCACCAATATTTAATTGGCTTGACATACACACGCGTCTTAGAATCTGCTCTCAATCACAAACCAGAAGGCACAGGGTGTTGGTATCTCATACTCATATAACCCATGTATTTCTTCTCTCTCTCAAAGTAGCGAATGTAGGACAATATTCTCAACTAATGTCCTCACGTGGCAACATGACTTGACATATACACGCGTCTTAGAACCCGCCTTCAATCACAAACCACAAGCCAGACATGAACATCTAAACTTGAGTGAGGATAAAATAAATGGGCAACCATGAGCCAGACAATGTGTGAGTCTACATCTTAAACTGACTCTGATACCATGTTGAAACTTAGGTTACATGAAGTGAGTCATGTATACATTCAAAACCTTAAGTCAATGAGTGGTATCTTATACTCATATAACCCATGTATTTTCTCTCAAAATGACTAATGTGGGACAATATTCTCAACATACGTCATCTTAAAAAATCAAATGTGACAATATTTTTGAAATATAGAAAGTAAATTTACAAGAACAACTAACATAAATAGTTGAATTACATTCCGACATGGTATACCTAGACCAACTGGAGACTTCTATTGCTTTATCCTAGTAACGGGTTGTGATCTCCTTACCCCAACTTTTCTCATCCTCTTTGTGACCACGCGACACGTGGCACTAAGGGGGATGGTGAGGATAGATAAGGGTCACCCTCATCTAGCCTCACCATCCCTCTTTGCTGCCACGTGTCGTGCTGTCACGCGTCACCGCATCCCCCTTGCGGTGAGGTGATCCTATCCCCCTAGTAACACCATTCAACAACTAACTCCACTGATGGATGATGGATGCAGTCAGAGGGTGAAATATAATCATTTGATCAAAGAAAGTAAAATCTATCATCCAAATGATTAAAACCAGTTCGTATTTTAGTGACAATAATTTCATAACTTCACCCGGCGTAATTTAAGAGTTGGGAATTTAGGAGTGGATCTGGGTTCACTTTTCCATGCAGATATAGCTACATAACTGCAGCATTCAAGTAAAGGTTAGCAGCTATGGGAGACGAAGATTTACCAGAGGGATAGATGTGTCCTAAAAAGACGTTTTCGGTGCAGATTTAAGAGTAATCTCAGACACGACACGAGATCACGATCTAAACCTGATACATTTTCCGCGTGTATGGTTATAGGCTTGGCGGATTTCGTGTACAAATTGGGTAAGACCTGAAACTTACCAAGTATACCCGCAGGTTACCTATTTATACCCGCCATAGCCGATTTTTTAAATATATTTTAAATATAATTATAAATTATAAAATTAAAATTATAAAACAAAAAAGAAAATCCTAAAACCTAAAAATTGCCCCGTCGCCCCTACATTGTTGTTTCAATGATACATTGTAACAATACTCATTTTAAATACATGAAACCTGAAAAATACACAAAACCTGAAAATACCTAAAAAATACACGAAATGACCCGTACACGACCTGAAATATTTGAACTTGTGAAATTTGTGGGCATACCTTATACACGACACGAAATCTGACATATACAGGTCTGAGTATCTACTTCCGTACACGCGAAGAAAACAGGTAAGGTATGAGTTTAGTACTTTGATACCCGAAACCCGAAAAACACGAAACACGACATGTTTGTCACCCTTAGGTGCAATAGACTCTCGCATCTGCGTAAGGTCTGAAGAAAGACTGAATCAATTCGCGATTTGATGTACGCAGCCTTATCCTACATTTCGTGTAATAGATAGTTCCGGAAACTGTTTGCAGATGTGTCCTAAAAATGATCTAAACATTTGAGTCTTTAAGTGTTTCTATCAACTTTGTACTTTCTAGTCTTTACTAGTAATTAACGGATCGGGTCGGTGTCGCCTATGTTTTAAATCTCTAACTCATGCCGGAATATGCTATTTAATTTTTGGTTGTCTAGTGACTATTTAATATTAAATTTATGCCATTTTATTAAAAAAAAATACACACAAACATAAATGTTAATATGTAGTGTGTAAAATATCCGTGGTGTATATCACACTTTACAGATGATTGTGTATTTTTTTTTAGATCGCCATAGTTTATCATTAAACATCATTTTGTATAGCAGAAAAGTAGACATCAAATATCATCCATTCCAAGTTGTGGGGGGGGCAATTATGCTCAAGTAGATACTATTGAGATCTCAATACTAAAAGATTTGGGGTAAGTCAGGTTTCTTGTATTTTTGTAGGAGTTTGTTTTTTCACTTTATGATAGTAGTAGTTATTTCATGTATTTAGCAAGTTTTGTATATCATATATAATTTTCTTCACTAGTACACTAGCACATCATATTCCTATTATTGTGTCTGCTATGAATGTATATATAGAGCCGAGGGTGTCAC
The DNA here is from genome assembly GCA_036186865.1 of Eustoma russellianum. Taxonomy (NCBI): domain Eukaryota; kingdom Viridiplantae; phylum Streptophyta; class Magnoliopsida; order Gentianales; family Gentianaceae; genus Eustoma; species Eustoma russellianum. The sequence continues at coordinate 27,846,114 of AP025065.1, forward strand.
TGGAAGAATACTCTCTATTCTTTGGGATGGAGGTATTATTTGACTGCCTCTCATCCTCTCCAAACCCTACCGATGGTTTTTGTTGATGTCGGGATATATCGTTGTTGTATATCTTATATAAAACTTGAAGCAAAGGTGAAATCCCTCACCCCTGGCCTCCACCACCCCAGCCCCCAGGAGCATGTGTGGAGGATGCAAATTAGGAGCACAGCGGATTCCTATGTTGGGTAAAAATTTTACGCAGTGATATACACAAGGTGTCCCCCACAATCCAGGTCTTTGGCCTAGCAGCAGAGGAACACCCACATTGTGTGCGTTCCTGAAATCGAACTCTTGACTAGGGCTGTAAACAAGCCGAACGAGTCGAGAATTGCGTTGTTCAAGCTTGGTTCATTTAACTTAACGAACGAGCCGAGTTTGTTCGTTTATTTAAACGAACATATTTAATTGTTCAAGCTTAGTTCGTTTAACTCACGAACAACATTAACGAGCCGAACACCTTAAACGAACGGCACCACTTACCGAGTTCGAACAGAAAAAGGGTGTTCAAGCTCTGTTCTTTAACCTTTTATCCGAGCCGAGCTCGAGCTCGAGCCAAACGAGTCGAACAACCGAACGGCTTGGTTCATTTACAGCCCTACTCTTGACCTCTTGGAGCAAATCTCAACCTTAGTACCAGCTAAACTATGTCATAGAGGCTATATAAAACTAATTATAGAAGTTGTGGAGTGATGAGCTATCAATCAACTGTCAGAGAATTATGTTGGTATTTGGCTTCTATTATAAGTTGGTAATACCAATTTAAATATTTTTAAGTAATATGGCGTCTTTGATAAACGCAACCTAAGAAATATAAAATTTAGTCTCTCCTCACTCATTTTTTTCAGTTAATAGTGTTTTATTGGTAATTAGGTTTGACTAACCAAATAACAGTTTTACTATTTATGATAAATAAAACACTTAATTTCTTATTTTTTTTTATTTGTGAACAAATCCCTAGTTCTAGAGTTTGTCTACTATTCGCATCCTCTAGCACATTACAATAACAACAAAATTGCCCATTGACTTAGAGACTTCTGCTTATGGCAGAGTATGGGGGTTCGGATATACGCAACTATACACATATGTTAGAAACACACAGAGGTTGTTTCTCAATGACCCATAATGAAAATTGCGTCAAGCTGTGTTGATCAACTGCTGCTTCACAATATAATAAGCATAGCCAAGTTAATGAGTCTTTTTGTTTTACTTTATTATATTTTAAAGTGAAAAAAATTAACGTGTCATTTACTTTAATGAACCATGATATAGCAGCATGTCAATGTTTTCTCTCTGTCCACCATACCGCATGTGCCCATCTTACATCCTGAATCCCAACAAATTACAAGCGCAAAAAACAAGGCTGATTTTGTACCTACCCACAATTAGTTCGTCTTATGATGGGTACTTAACAAGACAAATTAGGAGAATAAAAATCTTGTGTTATTGATTCATTTGTTCGGAATTTATATTGATTACATTCCTTTCTCATAATAACTATGTGATACTAAACTATCTCCTAAACTATAGCTAGTCTCAAGGAATGAGGATATATTTGTTGACCAAATCTTCAATTTATGACAGAGACATAATCACATTAATTTACAATATTTAGACATGAGTGATACCAAGACATTAAGGTCTAAAGGATCTGGGAAGATCTCGTAACGCCCCTCTTCAAATTGGTTCGTGTAAATTTGAAACGTCCAACTTGAACATGAGGAAATCGAAATCACGTTTGTCTAGTGACTTAGTGAGGATATCCGTAAGCTAGTGGTAGATAGAAACATTTAAAGGACGAATATGACCCTCTAAAATTGCATCCTAAAGAAGCTGACGATCAACTTAGATGTACTTTGTTCGTACATGATTCTTTGCTTGTCATATTTGCTTTACATAATGTATTATGCGTCAGAATACCTAAAAAATCACTTACCATCAAGTCTTATTTTGTTTGTGATACAATTTACTACAAGTTTAGGTAAGCAGGCTTCCCGATTTTACATTTAGTGTAGGCATGTCAAGACCTTAGAGCAAAAGGCGAAATCTCTTGTTTTGGAGGTTCCCAGTGTTCCAGACCCAAAGAGCATTATGGAGTATGCAAATCAGAAACTCAACGGTCTCCTAGGTTGTGTGAGAACTTACGTACTGACCTACACAAGATGTCCCTATAAACCAGGCCTTCGAACTAGTAGCTGTGGAACACCCATATTGTGCATATTCCTAGAATTGAAGTCTTGACCACTTGGAGCAAATCTCAATTCAAGTACCAACTACAGGCATGACAAGACCTGAAACGATCAGATATTGATTTGCATTTGATTACCTTATGATAACACATGTCGTTTCGATCACATAATGCATAAAAAAGGTGTTTGCGAATCATGAGCAAATCAGTCACAATTTGCTCGAATTAAGTCTGAAAACTACAAGAATGTTGCTATGCGGAATAACTCACACTTGCACTCCATACCAAGATCCTAAATTTAGTAGTTGTAAGAAATTATGTATCCAACACCAATGCACAAACAAAAAATAGAGAAGTATAATGTTGACAAATAAAACTTGACACCAGACATATTAATTACTTCGGTGTAGTAAACCTACGTATGCAAAAATTTGTCCATAAATAAAGATTCACTATCAATGCAAAAGAGAATATAATCTTTCGTTAACTAAAGAAAACTATTCTCCCCATAATTCCACCACTTTATATATCCACCCCCTTTGTAATATAGAAGTATAAACAAGATCTAGTTGCAAAACTAGCATAACCAAACTTCTAGCATGACCAAACTTCCTTTGACCTCTATGTATGTCGATGCTAGCCTTCCTTGTAAGGTGTAAGAGACAAAATCATTGTCAGATAAGGGTAATGGCTCAAATGGATTCTATATAAATGGGAGGTGAGACACATTAAAACTAAAATATTATTACTTTGTGTGATTAACATATTACCATATTCTCTATTTGTAAAAGTAATACCCTGGTCTCGATAGTTTCCATCGTTCTAATTTTAAAGAGTTTTATGGAAGATTGTAAATCAGAAACTATGTGGGTTCCTAGATTGGCAAGGTTTTTTACCCGCCACAGAGTGAATGTCCTTTGGTGCCCATTTTTCTATCTCCACGTTAATAGAAGTGTGTCACATGATGTATTCTAAATACTGCACGTTTTGACATTTTCTCATTCAAAATATTAAAAAAATGAGCCACGAAAAAAAAAAAAAAGGAAATCCAATCCCTTCTCTGGTGTTGATAATCAATTAAAAATGAACCGATGCCAAGGTTCCTAATCTAGTTCGATTCTATTTCACCAAGAGAAAAAAAAAATAAAGCAGAAAGAAAATAATATCCATGAATTTGTATAATTGATGCGTGTTGAGACTTGAAGTAACTCGTAAGATTGCTGTTTTGTGATTTTGATGTCATGAGTTTCAACCGTATATCAGATCACGAAACGATCCATCTCTTTTTCGAACCCTGTGCAATGGAGGAGCCTAGTGCACCGGAACTCTCTTTTTCTATAATTTATGGCGTTTAACTCACGCGGGTTACGCTCGCAGTGTGAGTTCAACCAATGACGTCATTCCTTCGTGGTTTGATTGGCTATTCTGCGGTCTGAATTGTCTCTGTAAATCAGAAGGAATTCACATTGTTACTCGCAATGCCCTCACGTGTTAAATCGACCATTAAGTGATAGACTTTTTTTTTATATGTATTTTCCTTTTTCCTTTTCTTTAAAAAAGAAATTAGGAGTAAGTGGTCATGTTCATACATGAAATTTTACAAACTCCTTGAATTCAACCATTTCTTTTAAACTTAAGACAATTATCAATCATTATACGGTTTTTCCATATTTTTAAAAATTGAATATTAATTAACCAACCATTTCAAATTAATCCTTTCTATAATTTTACTCATTGCGTGAGCAATATCTATTCAGCTATAGTTTAACAAGAATTTTTCGTATGTATTTACTATTTGAATAAAAGATTCACCAAAAATTATGTTTGTGCATTTTTTTAAAATATTCAATACGTAGCCCTATAACATACTCCCAACGGCCTAAAAATTATTGACATAAATGTCAAACATATAGTTTAAAAAATCTCATGTAAGACCAAGTGTTTAAAGTATTTTAAACACTTTCTTTAAAATTTGGTCTTACAAGATGTGATAACTATTTTTGATAAATATTTTGACAATTTAATCTTAAATAATAGTTTTTGAACTAAGTATCTGATCACTTATAACTATAATTTTGAGACAAACAGATTATTTATTTCAAAACCAGAAATATGAGACGATGGAACCCACTAACTCTAGTTAGAAAAGGCCACAAGTAACATAAAAGATTACATTTTTTACTTATACTAAAATTTATTAAATAATAAAATAACAATTAGTTTCTTAACTTAAAATATTGCCTTAATTTTATTTTAATATAATTTAAGAAATTCAACTTTGTATGTCATTAAGTCTATGCTACTATTAGCTGGCTATTTAAAGTAAACTAAAAAATCATATAAATGTTAATTAAAAGAGATAATATAAAAAATTTAATTTTTAAATATTTATATTTTAAAAGCAGACAATATTTTAGAGATAAAACTAATACAAAGTAATATAATAATTTTGGATAGAAATAGTTGAAAAAAAACATATTTCATTCATCCTAATAATATTTTTATAATGGCATTCACTGTCACTTGGTCAGAAGCGCGTGTGTCACGAGGTAGTAGAGGTCAACAAACGCAATTCTCCATGCCCCACCCACCCGGTCTCCATCAATCTTATTTATTAGCAGTATCACTCTTGACTCCCCTATTCCCCCGAAATTATTCTACAATCATCTGGCCTGGTGCACTTATCTCTTCTCATTTACCATCTGCTGCAGAAGTTGGGGTGCTCTGAGGTGAAAATCGCTCTACTTTTTCTATCTTTCGAGGTGTTTGATTTTTTGTTCTTCTGTTTCTGCTCAGATTTTATCTCCATTTCTGGCACTTTTCAAGCTTTAATTTGATTTTAATGGTGATCTATCGTTTCTGTTGTTGAATTTATATCAGAGCTGACCAATCCTTTGTCCCGCATTAAAAAAATGTCTGTTAGACCTAAGAGTCAAACCTGAAGCCATAAATCTAGATCTTATCTGGATGTAGATTTTTCATTTCGTTCCTTGCTTTATTTTGTTCAGTGTCTTCTAAATGTGTTTTTTACACTTCCTTCCCTGAAAAGTACTCATTCATCTCTAAAAGAATGAAGCGATCGTGGAGTTTCTAGATTTGCTAACGAGCGAAGCTATCTTTCGTTAGCAAAGGTTTCCTTATGTTTCCAGTTGAAAATCTGGTGAATGACGCCAATTGAGAAATTTTGTTTGAAATAATGTTAAGTTTGAAGAAGTCCGCCTGGTCGAGTTTTTGACTTGCCGATCCCAAGCTTGAGTAAATGAGGGTTGTGTTAGGTTGATAACTAGTATAAAACTTTGTCATTAAATATGATTATGGATCAAACAAGAAATTGCCGTAGTGATAGGATGTTCTCCATATGGAACAAATTGTATGGTCCGAATGGGTGTTCCGGTAAGGAATGCTGCATCTGGAGAGCTTAAATATAGTGTCAAATAAGAGGGTCTCCCTCACCATGGTCCGAATGTGGCGACAATTGAGCTAGAGTCACTACATCTCCTAGAAAACTTAGATGCAGTGAAAAATAAGTAAGAGCCCTTAGGCCGTAAGTTAGATACTAAGAGAGAAAATACTAGGTTTAGGTAGGAGTATTATACTAGAAACGCAGAACATTAGAACTCTAACAGGGAAGACATTAGAGATACTATACACGATGATAATGAGAAAAGTAAATATTTTATGTTTGCAAGAAAGAAAGTGAATAGGTGAGAAAACTAAGATGTTGGACAAGTTAGGATTTAAACTGTGGTACACACGAAAGAGGCAAGGAATAGACTTGGGGTTATTACAGGTGTTTCATTAAGAGACGAAGTAGTATGTGTTATTCAGAAAGGAGATAGAATTATAGCCCTTAAGTTGGTGTATGGAAAAGAAATAGTCAATATTATTAGCGTATATGCCCCTCAAATGGTCTATAGGAGGCCATAAAGGTTTCCAGAAAAGAGATTAACATTTGACTATATTCAAAAGTGGACCAAATAAGTCGTAGATAGACTATTTCATGACTCGTAAGAGAGATAGAAGAGCTTGTGAGGACTCTAAAGTGATCTCAGAAGAAAGTTTAATAGTGTAACACTGTCTTGTAGTGTTGAACGTCCATATCTGACATAGAAGATTGAGAAAACAAGGCCTGTAGAACCCAAACTAAAATAGTATAATTCGAAGGAAGCTAAGGAAAAAGATTTTAGAAACATATTATTAGAGCAAGAAGTCTTAAGAAATTTAAATGGTGATGCAAATAAAGTGTGGGAGGATCTAATGGTAAAGATAAAGAAAATAGAGAGAAATTTACTTGGCGAGTCAAAAGGTCGAGCACTTGTAAATAAAGAATCTTGGTGGCAAAAAGAAGAAAGGCAAGACAAAGTAAAAAAAACTAGTTATAAGGCACTTCAACTTTCCAGAGATCCAGAGAATTAGATAAAAAAAATGTAGGCTTGTTAAGAAAGAAACTAAACATGCCGTAAGTGAAGCCAAATCAAATGCTTTTGAATATTTTTATAAGCAGTTAGACATAAAAAAGGTGAAAAAGATGTGTATAAAAATTGCTAAAGCGAGAGAAAAGAAGATAAGAGATTTGACTCAAGTTCAATGCATTAAAAACGCAGGTAACAAGATTTTAATAGAGGGAAGGGTAATAAAAGTATATGAAGACTATACTTTGAAAAACTTTTAATGAATCAGTGTGTATGAACTTGTACGGGGCGAGTTCGTAACTCTGAAGAGGATTGATCCATAGCATATAGTAAAAAAAATTCGATCGATAGAAGTAGAAAATGACTTGTAAATGATGAGAAATGGTAAAGCGATTGAATCCAACGGTATTCCAATTAAGGTGTAAAAATGTCTAGGGAAAGAATGTATTATGTGACTCACAAATCTTGTTAACAAAATTGTGAAAATCAGAACGATGCCTGATCAGTGGAGAAAAAGCACTTTAGTCTGTATAGAAACAAATGAGATATGCATGATTGTGCAAATTATAGAAAAATAAAGTTAATGACCACATTATAAAGGGAGCAAAAGTTTGAGAAAAGACTTCGCAAAGAGATAGTGTATGTGAAAATCAATTTGTATTTATGCCGGAAAGCTCAACGATGGAGGCTATTCATCTGTTGAGAAGATTGATAAAGAAATATCGAGAGAATAAGCATGATTTGTATATTGTTTTCATTTGCTTGGAAAAGGCACGTGGTAAAGTTCAACGAGAGATTTTGTGGAGATTGCTTGAAAAGAAAGGTGTTAGAGTAGCATATATAGAAATTATTCAAGACATGTATAAGAACGCGATGACAAGCGCAAAGATGCCAGGAGGACCACGCCCAGAGTCCTCTATTACAGGAAGTTTATACCAAAGATCTATATTAAGTTCATATTTATTTGCTTTAGTCATAGATGAGCTCACTCGATATATTCATGATAAATTTCCGTGGAGCTTGTTATTTGCAGACAACATTGTGTTGTGGAATGAGACTAGTGAAGAGTCAATACTAAGCTGGAATGTCGGCGAAAGATACTAGAGAAAAAGGGTTTCAAATTGAGTCGAAAGAGGACAAAGGATATGAAATTTAATTTTAGCATCAAAAGAGCGATCTTGGAACCTTTTGTGAAACTGTTAGACCATGAAATTCACCTGAGTGAGAGTTTTAGGTATGTAGGATCTATGCTACAGATGATGGAGGAATTAATAAGGATGTGAATCACAGGATACATGCAGGATGGTTTAAGTGGAGAAGTGCATCAGATATATTTTGTGATAAAAAAAGTACCTTTAAAGCTTAAAGAGAAATTTTATAAGACGAAAATAAGACCCACACTGTTGTACAGGTCTAAATGTTGGACAGTCAATTATGAACATAAACAAAATATGCGAGTGGCGGAAGTGAGAATGTTAATATAGATGTGTGGACATACAAGGAAGGATAAAGTAAGAAATGAACTTATAAGGTTAAACGTTGTTATGGCTTCTATATATGAGAAGATGAGAGAGTGAAGGTTAAGATGGTATGAGAATGTGCAAAGGCGTCCTACAGATGCACTTGCTAGATGGTGCGAGACAGTGAATGAGCTGCATGTTAAACGTGAGAGAGACCAAAGAAGTCATGGAGAGACACAATAAGGAATGGTAAGATTTATATGAGAATTGAGGAGCATATGGTTAGCGATAGAGCACAGTGGATACAGTTGATTCATATAGCTGGTGTCATGTAGAAGGTATAAGATTTAAGTGAGAATTTAAGGTACTTGGTTGGAATCACGGTTGAGAATATGATATTTTTGAAAGAAGCGTATTTTAAAGGCACATGTTATACGTTAGGTATTGTGAGTCATGCAAGGAGGGTATGATTTACAATAAAATAAAATAAAAATAAATAAATAACACGTAAGAAAATGATTGATCCATATAGCTAATGCCACATTGAAAAAAAAAACGTGAGCGTTGTTGTTGTTGATATGAAGTATGTAGGACTGTATTTTGTTAAGCTTAGGAATCCTTGTCGAAAAACGGAACATGTGGATCCAAATTTGTAGTCAAAGAATCCGTCGTTTAGCCTTTGCCTAAATAAGATCTGGTCCATTAATGCTATACACGGCAAAGTCCATTTAGAATGATGGAGCCTCAATGTACCGGGCTTTGCCTTTTGTATTTTGAGCAATGGTAGGATACTAGCTAGCTTGCTAACGCGCTCATTCGGTATGAATCTACTGTAAATTGACCTTTCAAGGTCCTTATTAATGAAATTTTACTTACAAAAAAGAGATCTAATTCATTAGTTGTTTCTGTACCTATATTTTATGTATGTTTCTTATTTCATAATTTCCTATTGCTGTATAAGCAGAATGCTTATTTGCAAGGGCCTTCATATCACCTAGTCGAAGTAGATTTCAAAGTTTTACTAGAGGTCCTCTTTTGTCATGACCTTGACCTTACACTTGCAAACCAGGGAAGATTTGTTGGCTACTTTGTTGTTGAAATTTGTTGAATTTGACTAGAGCCCCTTTGGAATCAACAGAATGAATTCAACCACTTAACTATACAAGGATCTCTATTACTTAGATCACAAAAAGCAAGTGATATTCTTGTCCATTTTGTAGATCACAGAAAAAATGGTGAAGGCAGTTGCAGTTCTTAGCAGCGCTGAAGGCGTTAAGGGGACAATCTATTTCACCAGTGAAGGAGATGGTTTGTGATTCTACTTTACCATAATTTGCTACTTACCCTTTGGCCATTCACATTTTAATATTTTTGATAATTTGTGTGTGTATCTCTGAGTAATTTGTTTATGTAATGTCCCAGGTCCAACCACTGTTACTGGAACTGTTTCGGGCTTAAAGCCAGGACATCATGGGTTCCATGTCCATGCCCTTGGTGACACAACAAATGGTTGTATGTCTACAGGTACTTATCTTTCTCCAACACTTGTTGCAATCCTTTTATTTTATGCACTCTGTTTAAATTAGTTATTTTTGACGATGACGGAATAGGACCACATTTTAATCCTGGTGGCAAAGAGCACGGTGCTCCAGAGGATGAGAATCGCCATGCTGGTGATCTTGGCAACATTATTGTTGGTGAAGATGGTGCGTGCTTCTCATGTGATTCTTATAATTTATTTTCAAAGCTACTGTTGTACATTGATCAGTTAATTGGTGAATTTCATTGTGCCACTAGCTTAAGGTAATTCTTCATAATGTCAGATAGTTATGCTTAGTAGAAGTTTCCAAGTAAGAGTTGGCTGCAAGCTGTTTCATTCTGCATGCTTTGCTGCTCTGCCCATATTGATTTTAACCATGTCTTAAGATAATAATCTGCCAATACTTATGTTCTGATAGATAACTTCCATTAGTTCTGGCTACTGCTAAAAGCAGCGACATATAATATGACTTGGGTATTTGTTGGTGAAGAATTTGGGATATGGTGATAGTACCCTAAGATAGGATTTGAGGTGGTCTCAGTACTGGTGCATATTTTCAAAATGTTTCATGTGAAATATATTAATTTCTCATTCTGACTCCATTTTTGTCGAAGTAAAGATAATTTAATTGAAAAAGTGTCAGGCTAAAGTCAAACAAATATCAGTTGTTGGTCAAGCATTGAGTCGCTACTGTGCTCATTGCATTCAACCAATTATCTGTCCTCAAATTGCTACTCTGTCACTATATTTATCATCTTAAACTTTCCCAAGATATGTTAAACAAGCTTTTTTGTGAGTTTAGAGATGGAATAAGTTGTAGCATTTTTTTATTACATGTTTTTTTTCTTTTTTCTTTTTGAGATAGAATGACACATATTCGTAGAATTATTATATATTTTATTTTTGAAATTTCTTTTGTTTGTTTGTGCTGGATATCTGTTGGTGTCTTTGGAATTATATCAATCTGATTTGCTACATTGGTTATTTTAACAGGGACTGCTTCTTTCTCCAAAGTTGACAGTCAGGTTACTTTTGCTCTTTGTTGCTAAATAATTTTCTCTGAAATGGAATGATTGCTTGTTTACGCCTCTTACTGCTAACTAATGTTTGCAGATTCCTCTTACTGGACCTGATTCCATTATTGGAAGAGCTGTTGTTGTACATGCTGACCCTGATGATCTTGGAAAAGGTGAGCTTCTTTAATGCCTTCATTCTCAATCGTCCTATGAGTAAAATCATTGTGAGTTCTCTGCTTGGAAACGTTAGCTTGATTTTATCTTGATCACAAGTGACTGCCTCCATCATCCAGAAGGCTGGACTTTTCGTGAAATATTCGTCATTTCTTTTCTTGGGATGCACTGGTCATCGTTCGTTGATGTTACAGACCAATGATGTGTTCTAAGGGTTATCACCACTTATTTTCAGGTGGACATGAGCTCAGCAAAAGCACAGGAAACGCTGGTGGAAGAGTTGCTTGTGGTAGGTTTATTAAGCGTCCATTGTATCACACCACTTTTATATGCCACAGACACTTGATAGCTCATTGACATCTGCATTTTTCATTTTAAAAGTAATACATATGGGTTCTTCTCTAAATGATTCCTCATCTATGTAGGCAGATGTAGTATTAACTGTTAAACCCTGCTATAGACGGGAGACTCTAAGGCAATGGGGTAATGTTGTTGTTGTAGTATCAACTGTTTGCTGACATTACTAAAATTTGTCAAATCCCTTGCAGGTATCATTGGCCTTCAGGGTTGAACGTGATGCAAAACTTGCTTTCTTGTCCTGTCTGTCCTAGAAAACTTATGATAGCAATATAAACTATAATAAATGGTTGGTCGACTTGGATGCAAACCTTATTTCTCTTGATGAGTTTGAACATCTGTCGTGATTTTGTGGCAAATGCTGCTACTATGTTCTATTCCATGTGTGGATGTTGAAGAATTTCGTATGCTTATCATGTCTTTATATCTCCAGCCTGGTCTTTGATTACATTTTATAGCTCGTGCATATGCTTCACCGTTTTCTAAACCTAACATGTAAGATTATGTGTCATGAAGGTTGACCAGAGTAATAAGTTTTATACGATCTTATTTAATCTGTTAAACGTCTCTTCTGTATTGATATGTTTCTTTTATGTTTTTTGTAATCATATTTGATTTTTTGAAATTAATGTTTATGATTTGTAAAGAGTTTTTCTTTTTTTTTTTGGGTTACATGTGAAGAAGATGCTTTCCTGACTAATCTAATGCTTAGAAAATAAAAGGTTCTTAGCATCCCAGGCAATTGAGAATTGCTTGAACCATGAAGTCTAGTATTTGTTGTACAATGTTGCATGCTTTGAATATAATGGGTTATGATATGTGTAAGTTGGTTTAGTCAACTGCGGATGGCGTGAAAAACCTTGTCCGTTGAGTTGTTTTGTACTTAAAAACATTATTTGTGCACTTATGTAGACTACATGGTGATTTGTATTTCTATGTAGACGGCAATCTCGTGAAAATTATCCAATTCACCCGAAAGGTTCTTTTATTTTACCGAGACTTCTACTTGCCAAACTATGCCCCACAAAAAAAAAGGTGTTTACTTTTACCATAAGGAAAAATACCCAACAATTATCCGAGAAATGTCATCATCATCATTCGGACTTAGTATATCTCAACGACAACAAAAGTTATCGTTAGGGTCTGCGAAGGATAAGTGATAGGCAGACAATACCTCTATCCTAAATGATAGAGAGTCTGCTTCCAGTAAAACCCAAGCTCTATATGTATATTTATTTGATATTGGTTTGTATGGCTTCGACCTGTCTCGAGTAACGCGCAGAATTCGTTAGTTGTTGATGCAACACACGACATTAGCTAACGGAGAGATTGAAAAAGTTTCACTATGCTAATGATGTCTTAAGAGTTAAAATTGAGACTTCAAGATCTTTTCAACGCTTAAAACAAACGGTATTGAATTTAATTTCAGCGCTATACAAAATTTCTCCTTATTGTAATATAATTTCAAATTTTCCACATATCTAAAATTAATTCAAAGTCTTTAGAGCATAGGTCAGTTAGTAATCAAGTTGGGACATTAAAACTAGAATGTCGTATGTTCAAACCGGAACACGTACAGTGTACGTGCAATACTTTTATCTGAGTCAGTATTGATTTAGATTATGGTATCCGTCAATTGGATTGTTGCTGGCTCAGTTTGTAGCAGACAACTTATTTGAGTTTCTGACCACACTTTACCAATCTACGAGTCACTAATGGATTAGGTCATAGTATCCGATCCAATTATATTGTTGATAGTCCAGTTTGCAGTGAACACATTGTGTCGGTTCCTGGCAACGGCTTACAAATCTGATAGACTGCTAATTTTTTGATTTATATTTTTCACGTAGTTTCATAAAACTAGAACAGTGATAACCTTCGAGACCAAGGATTTGACCATTTAAAAATAGAAAAAATAAGTAAAACGCATAGGCACTTACTAACCTCCCCAAACTCCACATCATAGCCCTTGAGCCGGTACAAAATGATCCTACGGTTAGGATGAGCCCGTACCAACCTTTGTGACACCAGAGGCTACCACTGTTTTTCCTAACCAAATGGGTCCACTTCAATATTCAAACTCTTTTTTCAACTAAAAAATAAATAAAACTCAAATGCTGCATTTTTTTTATTCGGAAAAAGTTCTGAAGTTTTGACTTTAATTTACTTATTGACTTTTACATCCTTCAAAAATGCACAAACCTCCTCCAAGTTTTCACTCAATCAAGTTGAATCCTTCCACACATTTAACTGTAATAGTATTCTTGCAATTGTGATATTAGCATACATGAGTTTGTTTTAAGCCATTGATTTTAGATATTTTAATTTATATGAAAATCTAAAATATAGGTCAAAATGCTTGAGGAGTTATTTTTCATATTTTTTATCTTCTTGGTAACGTTTAGAAAAATAATTATATTAGGACACCTTATTCAAAAAATTTAACCTTTAATGCCCTTTAAACTATTTTCTAAAAGGAAAAAAATAAACTAGCGTTTAGTCTAGAAAAGTTGACGATAACGAAATAAAGGGCATTTTTGTAAATAAAAAAGTAATCCGTTTCTGGAAAGGAATTGAAAAAATAATAAAAGAAACTATTCGTACATTTTTGCCCCTTGCAACTCATGGAGTAAAAAATCGATGTAGATATTTTTTATTAAAAGAAAAAGAAAAACTACACATGAACATTTGAAGAATGATTATAATCATGACTTAAGAGATCTATCTTACTAGAAAGCGCCATTTAACTATCATTTTTCATCACTTACATCGTATTTGAATTAATTTGATTTAAATTACATGATAAAATAAATTATTATAAAATAATATAAGTACGCATTTTATTTTGTAAAATATTTAATATGGTACTTATATTGATCATTATAATACATTTTTCAACATAAGGTAACTAAGTGTTCATAAAATATAACAACACCATTTTCCACTCAAATTATATATTTCGTATATAAAGATAGGATTTACACTGAAGGTTGACTTTTCACTTTTTTATTTCGTTATTTGTTTTTCAACTATTTTTGCATAACTCCTGTTATGACTATTTTAATATCGAAAGATTTCTGTTTATGTTTAATAAAATCCCTTCACTAGTACATATTCCTATTATTCTGCTATCTATGAAGTACATATAGAGCCGAGGGTCTTACTGGAAGCAAACTCTCTATCATTTGGGATGAAGGTATTTTTTGCCTGCCACTCGACCTCTCCAGACCATAGCAATATCTTTTGTTATGTTGGGATATACTGATATGATTGATTGATTGTTTGTTAAAAAATATATACAGGGAAAAAAAAGTTTAAGTTAAACAAACACAATCTGGAACTGAAAATTGAATTTTAAAGGTTAAAACTGTAATTGTCTCAGACTCCACTGACTTCGTTAGCTCCCTACCCGTCTGCTGCAACCATAAGATGTCGAAAAGTCTACCAACGTTGAAATCCTCTATCCTCTGTATCGACGGGGATTTGAAGAGATACTTGTTGCTCTACCTTTCCGAGATTTTGTACTCTCTCCATTACCGTAGGTTGTATCTGAGTTGGATTCGGAAATGGAGGGAGGCGGAGCTGGAAGGCGGAACCAGACGCTAATTTGCGCGCCACTGATGGCGGAGACGGTGGATCAGATGTTGAGCTTGATGCAGAAGGCTAAGTCGGTTGGCGCTGATCTCGTTGAAGTCAGATTGGATAGCTTGACAAGTTTTACTCCGACAAGGGATCTTGATTCTCTCATTAAGCTGTCCCCTTTACCCACTCTATTCACTTACAGGTTTCTTTTTGCAACTCAGATACTTTTAGCTTTGCTGTCTGGTCTCATGTCGTAACATGAAGGATGAATGTTGTTTTGTTTAGGTGTTTACTATAATTGAGTTGATATTTGCTTCCGAGTCTTTCTGCTTGATATGGATTTTTCTGTTAGGTAGCCTACTTCAATTTAAATGCAAAATTTGTTTGTTTAGAAGATAAGCTCTTGGAAATTTAAAGGTAGTGAAGGAAAATAGATTATGACTGCTGGATAAACATGGTGCTGGAAATGTCTATTGTTAGATTTTTTTTTGGGAAATTGGGTATGGAAGTTAAAATTTTGGAAACGCACTGATGGTTATTGAAAATGGATGAAGTTAATGACATAGAAGGAGGAATTTCCGATGCAGTGGTTCGTGTTAAATGTAGTTTAGTATTTTGGCATTTGCGGTGTAACACTTTACTTGTATGTAAAATATTGTGGACTGGAGAAGTTGAGAAAGAGCAATAAGTTAAGGTTGTCTATGCTGTTCTTAACATTGTACTCTGGGAAGTTAGCATTTGCTATTCCTGTAGATTGACTTATATTGCAGTCTCTTCTAAGGGCTATGGTTTTGGCTGACCAGAGTGTAGTTTTAAATTTCTTTCTCATTTAAAATACTTCAAATGTTAATGCTTATGATGTTGAACTTTGAGTGTGAAATGGGGTTTTGATTAGACCTTATAGCTTTGCTCGTATTATTGTAGTGCTCATTTGTTGCCGTTTAAATCTATTGTCTTATTGTAATTGTTCTAGACCTACATGGGAAGGTGGTCAGTACGAAGGTGATGAAAAGAGCAGATTTAGTGCCCTTCATTTGGCAATGGAGTTGGGAGCTGACTACATCGATGTTGAATTAAAGGTTGCCTTCCCTTCATTTCTAAGATGGGAGCTCCACCCCACCCTGCACCCCCTTCCTCTCTGTGTGTGTGTAATCAAATCATCTGTGATGTTATTCATGTGTACGAAGTTTAGACAACCAGGACCCAAGTAATTTTAAAAGGTCAAGGTTTCTTAAAGTTGTCTCACAAGTCTCTCCTACTTATACTCTCTATCTTACCTTTTCAGGCCTTTTCTGTTCTTTTCTTCCTTTTCTTTTCTTATGGGGTGGAGGGGTTGGGGGTTTGCGGATGGTGGTAGGTTTTAGTAAACTTCGTGGAACCCATCTTTATGCTGGTGAAAATCCTTTTATTCATTATTCCTGAAAGTAATTCAAAACTTAAGTTGGGTTCTGTGAGTGGGTTAATATTAATTCTGTCCCGTAAGTTACTTAAAACTTCTAGTGAGTTCATGATGTTCTTTTCTTTCTGAAGGCCATGCATGAGTTCAACAGTTATAGAAATGGAAGTAAGCCTTCGAAATGCAAGGTTATTGTTTCTTCTCACAACTATCACAGCACCCCCTCTGTTGAAGATCTTGGCAACCTCGTTGCTAGAATACAAGCAAGCGGAGCAGATATAGTGAAAATTGCTACAACTGCTGTGGATATTACTGATGTTGCCAGAGTTTTCCAAATAACCGTACATTCTCATGTAAGTGGCATAAGTAGCATAATCAAGTTCCATAGGAGTTCACTTACCTTTCAAAGTGTCTTCATATTTATGGAATCCTTATTTCCATTTTTGTTATAATAGCCACATACTAAGTCATGGATAGCCCATTACAATGACTGATTTGTCTTATGTGATTTAAGTTCCCTGAAATTGAAGTTTCTGTTACTTCTGCCTTCACCTAAGTCCTGTTTTCTTTCAGGTTAAATGCATATCTCCTCGTCTGTTTTATCTGTATGCATATGTTGTAAGGAGAAGGGCCTCTTTTAATAGCCATTACAATGACTGACTTGTCCTGTGTGATTTTAAGTTCCCTGAAATTGAAGTTTTTGTTACTTTTGTGTTCTCCTAAATCCTGTTTTATTTCAAGTTAAATGCATTTGTCTCATTGTATATGTTATCTGTATGCATATATTGTAAGGAAAAGGTTATCTTCTAAGGGATTATGTTATAGTTCTATCTCTCTGGTCATTGCGCAGTTGATTAATTCTAAATATTCATATCTCCATCACATACTATTTTCCTTAAGTTTTAGGTTATTCCCATGGCTACGTGCAAGTTCGTTGAATGCCGCTTTATGATTTTGGTGATATGTTCATAAACAACTATCTATCTTCAGGTTCCGATAATTGCACTGGTTATGCAAGAAAGAGGGCTAATGTCTCGAATACTTTGCCCAAAATTTGGTGGATATCTAACGTTTGGTACTCTAGAGCCTGGAAAAGTTTCTGCTCCTGGGCAACCTACAATTGAAGATTTGGTGAATTTGTACAATTTCAGACATATAGGACCAGATACAAAGATTTATGGGATTATTGGGAAGCCAGTTAGTCACAGCAAATCCCCTAGATTATTCAATGAAGCTTTTAAATCGGTTGGGTTTAATGGAGTTTATATACATCTGTTGGTGGATGACATCCAAGAATTTTTCCGCACATATTCGTCTGCTGATTTCGCGGGCTTCAGGTCAAGTCTTAAAGTATAACGTCCTACATTGCTGACTGTTCACTTCAGTTTTTTTTTTCCCTTTCTTTCTAATAGCATTAGTGATAGCTTCAATTTGGTTGTACATGTATCGATGTGATCAGTGTTTTTTTATCTTTTTCTTTGGCTTGTATGGACAAACTTCATGGACCTCATGAAGTTTCCTACCCGTGCAGTTGCACCATTCCTCATAAAGAGGATGCACTCAAGTGTTGTGATGAAGTAGATCCTGTTGCAAAGGTATCAGTTAAATTTAATCATTTTGTACACTTTATGTTAAATGTGGCAAATCCTATTTTTTATTTCTTTTTTTCCTTGAATTTTCATCAGTCGATAGGGGCTGTAAATTGCATTGTGAGAAGGCCAACTGATGGGAAATTATCTGGCTGCAATACAGACTATGTTGGTGCAATTTCAGCTATAGAGGATGGATTGCAAGGTTTGCTGTGTTTTATGTGGCAGTAGGTACACATAGATTCCATGATTTGTTATTGCTGATTGAAGCATGACCTTTAGATCCTCTTCTCCTCTTTACAGGTTCCCTGGATAGTGCTAGAGCAAATGAATCACCATTGGCTGATAAGTTGTTCGTGGTCATTGGTGCTGGAGGTGCTGGCAAGGCTCTTGCCTATGGTGCAAAGGAAAAGGGAGCAAGAGTAGTGATAGCTAATAGAACTTATGGTTAGTGCCTAACTATACAGATCGCATAATTGGAAAAGCCCATCATTCTTTATCCTTCTTGGTTTTTGTATATGGTCACAGTCTTCATTGTCATCAATACTTTGCACTTGTTTATTTATCTGATTACATGGATCACGGGAAATTTGTCTTCTTTCTTTTTTCCTGCGATGGGTTCCTGCGATGATTTTGAATGTCACTTTCCTTTCTGAAAGATCGGGCAAGAGAACTTGCCGACGCTGTGGGAGCAAAAGCTGTGTCTTTAGCTGAGTTAGATAGTTTTCATCCAGAGGACGGTATGATCCTTGCAAACACCACGTCAATTGGGATGCAGCCAAAGATAGATGAGACGCCCATTTCAAAGGTTAGATTCTCCCGTCTTCTTCCACAACATATTGTTGATCATCATAAGTTTTGTCTAAAAAAGAACAGTTATTGTATGATCTGTGAAGTGTACGGGGCCACCAAATATTGAGTAGCTCTCTCATTTGGAGCTGGGATAATGCATTAAAAGTTCTAATTCTTGTTGAATTGTTTCATTGAATACAGTAGTTGAGGTGCTTTATCCGTGGATGTGTGCTATATAAGATATTACAGTCGCTGAGCGCTTTATGGTATTGATCAGCTATTGTTTACAGGAAGCTCTCAAACATTACTCGCTGGTTTTTGATGCTGTATACACCCCGAAAATCACTAGATTGTTAAGGGAAGCTGAAGAAGCAGGAGCCAAAATCGTCAGCGGAGTTGAGATGTTCGTTGGTCAAGCATATGGGCAGTATGAGAGGTTCACCGGATTACCAGGTAACTGCTGGTGGTGCACCATCTTCCAAGTTTGAGGTAAGTGTATCCAAGTATTCTTCCTCTATAACTGATGAAATTCATTATGCAATGGCAGCACCAAAGGAACTCTTCAAGAAATTAGCTGGTTAACATGGAGCACTGGCGTCTATATGGGTTTTCTCCCAGGTAAAATGAGAGTTATTTTGGACACGCGGTGGACCCCAGAACACCAGAGGTCTTAACCTGATATCATTTTCTAATAGTGGCTGTTTTCTTTTGTGTGTGTGTGTGTGTGTCCCTTAGGATCAGGCCTGAGGTTTGGGAGCATGGGCTGGGAAACTGACTGTGATTGGTTTAGGTGTATGTTGTTGTAACTTTTTACTGTGCCTGCATCCACTTCCAGACGTATGATTGTGACCATTATGGTGGGAGAGAGGAAGAATTTTCCAACCTTTTGTGTTTATCCCCTGTGATTGTATTTGATTGTTTGTACCACAGGAACCTGTGTAAGTTAATTTTTTGGACTGAACAAATTTGGTTAGAATTACCACCTTCTTCATCATGTGAGCAAACAATGGAGATCGTTTATATGCAATTCTCTATCACTGAACTTAGAGGCTTCTGTCTATGGCGAAGTATGGAGATTAAGATGTACGCAACCATACACATGTGTTAGAAGCATACAGAGGCTGTTTTTCGATGATCCATAATAAAAATTGCGTCAAGCTGTGTTGATCAATTGCTAGCTTACCATATAAGAAGTGCAGTCAATTTAGTGAGTCATTTTGCTTTATTATGAGATACTAATAAGAATTTTAAAATGCTCCGAAAGAGTGATTATTTATAATCTCACCAATCAAATATTTAAATAATCTAACCAATCAAAAGTGTAAAATAAATGTGGTATGAGTCTTATGACTTTAATATCAACCCTGCTTGTATGTTGATGTAAAGAAATAATCCGAAGTTGGATATGTGAGAAATAATTAGATGTTTCTCTAAATGATTTAAATAAAATCATGGTTTTCAAATGTTTAAATTGTTACTTTTTCTTTCATACTTTTTTATTATAAGAAAGAAGTTACTCGCATAAAATAATGCCATTATTTGAAGCAACAATGCCGATTATTAATACGAATAGCATATTGAAAATTTTATATTATTTATATTAATGTTATTTTATCGATTTAATTAAGTCTGATAATTTAAACCGAATAGAATATAAACATTCTTTAGGTATAATGATTTAAAGCACTATTGTTGTTTAGTGTGAGATTGCTTTTTTTTTTTAAATGATAATCTATCATCTCTGAACACCGAGACTATAAAATTAGGGATGGGATCACCTCACCCCATGCGTGACCGTGCGACACATGGCAGTAAGGGGATGGTGAGGCTAGATGCGAGTGACCCTCATCTAGCCTCACCACCCCTCTTGCTGCCACGTGTCGTACGGTCACGCATCACTGCATGGGTTTGCGGTGAGGGGATCATATCCTATAAAATTAGAGGTTGCACCTAAATGTACTGTTTAGATACAGGCTAGAGGGTATAGGAGCTATAGAATTAGAGGTTGCTTCTGCACGTAATCCTTGGTACACTGCATTTGATGATGAAGATAAGGGTAATTTGTTTTTATTCACATGTTACGTCCCTTTAATAAACGCTAGGACCATCTTTACATGTTTAATTTTGTCCAAAAATACAAGCCTAAATATTAGGTTTAAATTATTGAGGTCACCTAAATTAGACATGTATAAGTGGTTTCTTTTTGGACCGAAAACAACATTTCTTCTTGAACATCGGTGTTTTGTAAAACATATTCTCTTGAACACACTTAGTAGTGATGTCCAAATATGGTTTCCAGAACGACACTGATAAGAACGTTCAAAAATTTTTATGATGACACTGTATTCTAATTATTTAAAGAATTTTTACAAAACATATTATATTTTAAGATTTTCTTATTAACACTATAATAAACTTTGATAAACACCTCGCCGCCGTTTGCATTTTCGCACAAATTGATTTTCCCTCCAAAAATCAATTTCACCTCCCACTCTTAAACCCTAACCTCTTCCAAATCCTTCCTCTTTTTCCCTTTTCCCCCTCGTTTTCTCACGAATTGCAAGTCCTCTGCTTGATGTGTTATCTCTGTAACGGTGGTTGTTTCCTTCGTCAATGGTTGAGGATGAATTTTCTTTGGGTTACCATAATAGAACCAAGTTAAAAACTCATTGGCTGGATGAATTTTCTTTGGCTTGCATCTTTTTAATGCTTATCTGTTGATATGTCACCTTTCAGATGAACTAGTAGGAAATTAACTGATGACGACGCCCAGTACATAGGAAAACACTCTTCCAGTTCTATCAAGTGAACTAGGTAGGAAACTAAGTGATTACTACACCCAGTGTATTGGAAACGCTCTTCCAGTGGACGATGTACATCTGTTTGGAGGTGAATTTGAGACCCAAGTTCTGGATTTTGATGGCCAGACACAAGTATTGGATCTTTTTGGTGAAACGCAGCTTTTAGATGACTGCAACACTGGAGATTCATTAGATGGTGAAGATGAAGAATTTGGCAAAACACAAATCTTGGATGACACTCAAGTGCTGTCATATGATGACTCTGTGGGAATGACTGATGATTTAGTTGATATTGGAAGTACCCCGGACACGAGTCTCAGGAAAGAAATATTTAGGAATGCAACCAAACCGAACAGTTCTCGAATTATCTGAGTTTCATTCATATTTGATTCGAGTTTGTTTTTTAATTTTACTTAAACAAACTAAATTCAAATATCTAATTAGGTTTATTTACTAAAACGAATCGAGTTGTTTGTGAACTATTTGGCTCGTTTAAATAGTTATAGTGTTATCAAACTGAATTCGAACAAAATTTGAAGTTTGTTAAAATAAACGAACAAAACCAAGTCAAACGGTTTGTTTAACCAAACGAATCCAAAATTAAAAAATCTGATATTGGTTCGGCTTAGTTTTGTTTAACACTAGCACAACCACTGTTAGCTGCAAAGAGCAAGGTGGAGCAGAGTTCTACTGAGCCGATCGCTTAACTTTTTCTTCTTTTTTTTTAGTTTATTCGTGTTTTTGTTTTCAGTGTCTAATTTTACATATATGGAGTTATCTTCGCTTGAGTTTTAGTAGTAATCATCTAGATAGTCGTTCACAGAAAACGATGATTTTATTTTGGAACTTTTAATATTTTTTTTTTCAGGATCTATGGTTCGAGGATTTGCTTCTGCTGTTAATCGAACTTTTTGAGTTTGATTTGTATTTGGTTCGAGTTCGTTTGTTAATTTTATTTAAACGAGTCGAACTATTCGTGAACTGTTCGGCTTGTTTAAAAAGTTATAGTATTATCGAGCCGAACTCGAACCAATGTTAAAGCTCGTTTAGCTAAACGAACCGAGCCGAACAGTTCGTTTAGCTAAACAAATCCGAATTCGAAAACCTAGTATTCGGATCGGTTCGGTTCGTTAACGCCCCTAGCCTATAGCCTTTGCTAAGACACAAATGCTGTTAAAGAAGGATTCGAGCTAGAAAATGTATACAATCAACAAAACAGTCACGAGGAATTTGTGCAGATGAATGAATCAAGGTATAAATATTTGCAGATCATTGGTAGCTCTACAGTCAGAAAACTCTTTACATATGCAGAAGTCTGTGACATGAAGCAAGCAGATGATGGTAACAATCATGATAAAGATATCATCTTTCATGTGGATTTGAGAATGGGTTGGTGGGTTTATATTATATAAATTCTGAAGAACCTGGAAAATATCGCAAGCCAATGCGCTTGAAGTTGTGAACAAGTTTCTTGAGCTTAATGTCATTGACGGTGGTTCAGATGTTGTCTCTGTACAGCCCAGAAGGGTTTAAGCGAAACTTGTCTCTAACGCAAGAGATATGAAAAGTATGGCAAAGAAACCTACAATTAGAAGCGCGATTACGTTCAGATTTTTTTTATACGTTCTTGATTCTGTATCAAGAGAGCGCACGTTATGGTTCGAATGACCTGTTGCAGATCAGGTCACGTCTAAGAACGGATCTTGAATCCATTCTTGATCAACGAACAAATCTAGTTTTTAACAGTTTTAACTCATGATCCAACTAACTTTACACACGTTTCAAGCACAAGGTAATCTTTGAAGGACAAGTTTGAACGAATGCAGATCAATATTTGCGCGCCTCAAACTAGCGTCAGGGGGACTCTTGAATGATCCCAAAACCCGATGGCAAATCTTGTATCCTGAAGGTGAGAATGACACGATGGTTATTGGAGATGAATCATTGCATAAAGTTTTTTTCATGTCAAACTTACTGTTGGAGAATTTAAGGTTGGGCTTTGGCCCGTTGTTGGAGATTGAAGATTTGGGCTTTGGCCCGTTAATGAGTGTTGCTAAATTTGATTGAGCAACGTACTTTGAGCTTACTGAGTTTCCGATAATGAAATCGAAAACTAATGAATCCTTAATTATCTACGTCACGAGTAGTTAATGTTAGGATGTGGAATCACAATTTTGAGATTGTGTGAATGTGAAATTAATGCTCAAAGTAGATGGAAATGTTGTGGATGGGTGAGGTGTCTCCCGTATGGAGGAATGCCACGTTGGAAGTGTCCATGTGGCGGTAAAAGCATCTGACGGACATCGATCGATGACATCGATCGATCGATGTCACTTCGATCGATCGATGTCATCGATCGAAGTGGATCAGAGGCCTTCGATCTCTTGGTAGATCGATCTAAGTCAATCAGAGGACATCGATCGATCACTTCGATCGATCGATGTCACTTAGATCGATCAAGTTGATCGAATGAAGTGCTCAGTCAGACATCAGTCGATCACATCGATCGATCGATGTCACTTCGATCGATCGATGTGATCGATCGAAGTCTGACAGCATGCAGATTTGTTCTGTTTGGGCAGGTTGATTCAAAAATGAATCAAACTCTATCCTCCTCCATTTCAGATAAGATCATCTGTTATGATCTAACGGTAATGAGAAAAGCAGCTTGAATCTAACGGCCGAGATTTAAACTATCTTAACCGCTTAACCGAATATGGTTTCCATCCAACGCTCCAGGTTTAAACCTGTTAATCTATCTTTGATCTAAAGGCTGAGATTAAACCATCCTAATCTGGATAGGAGGTTTTAATCCAACGGCTTAAATTAAACTTCAGTTTTGATCCAACGGTTACGGTACCTCCGACTCCCCTATATAAAGAGGGCTAAGGGTGCACTCTTTACACACCACTTACAACACAATTCAAGCATTAAAGCATTTGGCATTCGTAGCACGTGAGTCTTGCATATCGTCCGGGAGAAGTCAGGACACTCTAGCGTTCGAAGGAGTTCAAGTTCAGCAGTGCCGCTCAACTGAACAGGTACCCGTTGTATCCTGGGAGACGATTGCTCATACTGGATGGGCACAGTATACCGGAGCAATACGTCTTAAGAACAGAGTCCTCGACTCGCCCCGGGTTTGATTTATTTTGTTGTTTCATATGCACACAGTGTACGACTGCGTCTTGGTACAGGATTGATTGTGACCAACAATCTTAAGACGTATTTCAATTCAATTACATTCTGTACCTTTTGTTTATTTACGCAAAGGCAGTTTCGTACTGTTTTGCAGTCTCTTTCTACTCATTCTTGAACCTGTGATTGTTCTGATCTTTACGTTTTGATCAAACTGAACAGGAATGGAGAACGAGAGCTCAAACTCTGTTCACGGCTTTAATGGTGCTCACTCCGTGTCTGCACCTGAAGGGGCTAACAATGTGGCTACCGGACCGCAGTTCAATACGGTTCCGTTGGCACCAACTGGAAGACCTCAAATGAATCCGGCTGCCACTGCTGCACAGGTGGAGAAGCCGAAAAAGTTTGACGGCAGTTTTTTCAAGAGGTGGCAGCAGAAGATGCTGTTCTACCTCACGGCGTTGGGGTTGGCCAGAATGCTGTCCGAGGATCCACCCGTGGTTGAGCCTGTGGAGGATCAACAACAAAATATGCAGAACGCCTTGGGTGCTGAGGCCTGGGCGTATACAAACTTCTGTTGTTTGAATTTGATTCTTGGTTGCCTAGATAATACACTCTATGGCGTGTTTTGTACATTTAAAACTGCAAAAGCTTTATGGTTGGCTTTAGATAAAAAGTATCGCACAGAAGTTGCGGGTACTAAAAAGTTGATAGTTGGGAAATTTCTCGACTATAAAATGTTAGATTCCAAAACTGTAATTTCGCAGGTGGAAGAAATACAGATGTTGGTTTCTGAAATGGAAGAAGAGGGCATGACGCTCAGTGAATCTTTCCTAGTTGCGGCTGTGATTGAGAAGCTGCCTCCTTCGTGGAGGGAATTCAAGAGCTATCTCAAACACAAGCGAAAGGAGATGAAGATGGAGGATTTGATAGTCCGTCTTCGCATTGAGGAGGACAACCGTCGCTCCGAAAGAAAGCCATCCATGTCTTCTGGTCAAGCCAAAGCTCATGTTGCTGAGGCAAAGAACAAGAAGAAGCATAACACTTTGAGTGTGAACTCCAAGGGCAAGGAAATTGCGAAGAAGTTCACAGGTAAGTGTTATAACTGTGGTAAACCAGGGCATAGAAGCAGTGAGTGCAGGAAGCCCAAAAAGAATCAGAATCAGAATAAAGCGAAAGCAAATCTGGTCGACGCAATGGATGATTTGAACCTTTGCGCGGTGGTGACCGAGTGCAACGCAGTGGGAAACCCACGGGAATGGTGGGTGGACACAGGAGCCACTCGACATATGTGTGCGAACAGGGCAATGTTCAGAGAGTACGTGCCCACGACAAACAATGAGCAATTGTTCATGGAAAACTCCTACAGCTCGAAAATCGAAGGATCGGGCAAGGTAATCCTGAAACTGACCTCAGGAAGGGAGTTGACTCTGCAGAATGTGCTGCATGTTCCTGACATAAGGAAGAATCTGGTTTCTGGCGCGCTGCTAGTCACGCATGGGTTCAAGCTTGTTTTCGAGGCAAACAAATTTACACTTTCTAAGAATGGGGTGTATTTGGGGAAAGGGTATCTTTCGGATAACATGTTCAAGTTGAATGTTATGACCATTGTACCCAAAAATGTTGCGCCCATTGAGGCTAATAAAATTGTTTCCTCTTCTGCTTACATGCTTGAGTCTTCCTGTTTATGGCATTTTCGTTTGGGACATGTAAATTATAAGTCAATACAACGAATGAATAATCTTGACTTGTTGCCCAAACTGGACTTTAGTAATAAAGACAAATGCCAAATATGTGTTGAAGCGAAATTAACAAAAGCACATTTTCCTTCAACAGAACGAAACACTGAATTGTTG
The DNA here is from genome assembly GCA_036186865.1 of Eustoma russellianum. NCBI lineage: Eukaryota > Viridiplantae > Streptophyta > Magnoliopsida > Gentianales > Gentianaceae > Eustoma > Eustoma russellianum. Next base: position 27,872,451 of record AP025065.1, read on the forward strand.
GATTTAATTCACACAGATTTGTGTGACTTAAAGTTTGTGCAAACAAGAGGTGGTAAAAAGTATTTTGTAACTTTTATCGACGATTGCACACGATACTGTTATGTATATTTGCTAAGTAGCAAAGATGAGGCCCTTGATGCTTTCAAGGATTATAAAAATGAAGTTGAGAATCAACTTAGCAAACGAATTAAAACAATTCGTAGTGATAGAGGTGGCGAATATGATACACCGTTTAATGAATTTTGTTCAGAACATGGCATTATTCATCAAACAACTGCGCCATATTCACCTCAATCAAATGGTATTGCTGAACGCAAAAACCGTACTCTAAAACAGATGATGAATGCTATGTTGATAAGTTCGGGTTTACCTCAGAACTTGTGGGGAAAGCAATCCTCTCAGCCAACGTCATTTTAAACAGGATTCCGTCCAAGAAAACGGATAAGACCCCATATGAATTGTGGAAAGGCTATAAGCCTAGTTATAAATACTTGAAAGTGTGGGGGTGTCTGGCAAAGGTTGCTATACCAAAGCCAAGACAAGTTAAAATCGGACCTAAAACGATTGATTGCATATTCATTGGTTATGCAACGAACAGTAGTGCATATCGTTTCTTAGTGCACAAATCAGACATTCCTGAGATACATGAAAATGTTGTCATGGAATCAAGGAATGCAGTGTTCTTTGAAAATGTCTTTCCGAAGAGAGACAAAGACAGTGAAGAAGCTAGCACAAGTATGCGAGTGCGTGAGACGACTCCTCAAGAAACTGAGGAACCTCGTCAAAGCAAACGAGCCAAAATGCCGACGTCTTTTGGACCAGATTTTCTAACCTATATGGTAGGAAATGAGCCTAGGAATTTTTCCGAGGCTATGTCAACTCCAGAAGCTCCATTCTGGAAAGAGGCAATTAACAGTGAGATAGACTCAATTCTTCAAAATCATACTTGGGAGTTGGTTGACCTTCCACCTGGAAGTAAACCACTTGGTTGTAAGTGGGTTTTTAAAAAGAAACTTAAGGAGGATGGGTCTATTGGGAAGTATAAAGCCAGGTTAGTAGCCAAGGGCTATAGACAGAAAGAAGGCTTTGGCTTCTTTGACACCTACTCAACAGTGACTAGGATCACTTCAATAAGGATGCTAGTAGCCATTGCTGCAGTCTATGATCTGGAAATCCATCAAATGGATGTAAAGACTGCCTTTCTGAATGTTGAGTTAGAGGAAGAGATTTACATGGAACAGCCCGAGGGGTTTGTCGTTCCAAGACAAGAAAGGAAAGTATGTAGACTTGTTAAGTCTTTGTACGGACTTAAACAAGCACCCAAGCAATGGCATTTAAAATTTGATCAGGTAATGATGTCAAATGACTTCAAGATCAATGAATGCGACAAGTGTGTGTACATTAAGAGCACACAGAATGCATTTGTGATAGTATGTCTCTATGTAGACGACATGCTTATCATGGGCAATACTCGTGACATCATCTTGAATACAAAGAAGATGTTAACACAAAACTTTGATATGAAGGACATGGGAGTTGCCAATGTCATTCTAGGAATTAATATTTCTAGGGTGACTGAGGGACTCATACTGTCACAAACTCACTATATTGAATCTGTTCTGAGACGGTTCAATATGGATGATGTGAAACCGGTAAAGACCCCACTCGACTTAAGTATGCACTTAAGGAAAAATCGAGGCAAGCCTGTTGCCCAGTTGAAATACTCTCAGGTAATCGGGAGTCTGATGTACATAACGAATTGTACAAGACCAGACTTAGCTTGTTCAGTAAACAAGTTGAGCAGGTTTACCAGTAATCCAAGTGATGATCATTGGAAAGCTCTTAACAGAGTGATGAAGTATCTAAAATACACAATGTATCATGGATTACATTACACGAGATATCCAGCGGTGTTGGAAGGATACTGCGATGCAAATTGGATATCAGACAGTAAGGACTCAAAGTCCACCAGTGGATATGTGTTCACTGTTGGTGGTGCTGCTGTGTCGTGGAAATCCACGAAACAAACATGCATAGCTAGGTCCATTATGGAAGCTGAATTCATAGCGTTGGACAAAGCTGGGGAAGAGGCTGAGTGGCTTCAGAATTTCCTGGAAGATATTCCTTGCTGGCCTAAGCCAATCGCTCCTATTGGCATACACTGTGATAGTCAGTCAGCTATAGGACGTGCTCAAAGCAGCATCTATAATGGTAAGTCACGACATATACGTCGAAGACATAACACCATTAAACAGTTGATCTCTAATGGCGTGATTTCCATTGATTATGTGAAATCAATGGAGAATCTTGCGGATCCGCTTACAAAAGGCTTGCCTAGAGATCAGATGTCAAGATTGACAAGCGGAATGGGACTTAAGCCCATAATGCATGAATCTTTGTAATGGTAACCCAACCTTGTTGACTGGAGATCCTAGAATCTTGGTTCAATGGGACAACTAAGTTATGAAGGTTCAGTTAGCACTTGCTCATTCCGTCTGATAAAAGTGCTGTCTGCAGAGAATTTAGGGTAAGCTAAGGCTTTTAATGATGTCCTATATCTTGATGCGTCAAGTGGAGTATGGCAGAATACTCTTGATAGGAATCACCTATGTAAGTGTGAAGTAGGGCCGCTTCTATGAGAAAGTCTGGGAGGCAAGATTTCTCTAAAACACTTTCTGAAACCAGGTTGTTCATGGCCAAAACGAACACAACCATGAGAACCAAAAGGGTGTTAAAGAAAATATTGTGTGAGTATCATTGTCTTGGTTCACAACAAAGGCTGACTAGTTCAAGACATCAAGTCACTATTTAGCCGAGTGGATCCGATGATACATCACTAAGAAAGGTTCAAAGCCAGAAGCTACCTCTTCTGATGCAATATTTTCTTGTCTGACTTCTCCTCATAGTCTGCATATTCATTTGCATTAATTTCCATTCATGTGGAGGATTGTTGGAGAATTTAAGGTTGGGCTTTGGCCCGTTGTTGGAGATTGAAGATTTGGGCTTTGGCCCGTTAATGAGTGTTGCTAAATTTGATTGAGCAACGTACTTTGAGCTTAATGAGTTTCCGATAATGAAATCGAAAACTAATGAATCCTTAATTATCTACGTCACGAGTAGTTAATGTTAGGATGTGGAATCACAATTTTGAGATTGTGTGAATGTGAAATTAATGCTCAAAGTAGATGGAAATGTTGTGGATGGGTGAGGTGTCTCCCGTATGGAGGAATGCCACGTTGAAAGTGTCCATGTGGCGGTAAAAGCATCTGATGGACATCGATCGATGACATCGATCGATCGATGTCACTTCGATCGATCGATGTCATCGATCGAAGTGGATCAGAGGCCTCCGATCTCTTGGTAGATCGATCTAAGTCAATCAGAGGACATCGATCGATCACTTCGATCGATCGATGTCACTTAGATCGATCAAGTTGATCGAATGAAGTGCTCAGTCAGACATCAGTCGATCACATCGATCGATCGATGTCACTTCGATCGATCGATGTGATCGATCGAAGTCTGACAGCATGCAGATTTGTTCTGTTTGGGCAGGTTGATTCAAAAATGAATCAAATCTATCCTCCTCCATTTCAGATAAGATCATCTGTTATGATCTAACGGTAATGAGAAAAGCAGCTTGAATCTAACGGCCGAGATTTAAACTATCTTAACCGCTTAACCGAATATGGTTTCCATCCAACGCTCCAGGTTTAAACCTGTTAATCTATCTTTGATCTAAAGGCTGAGATTAAACCATCCTAATCTGGATAGGAGGTTTTAATCCAACAGCTTAAATTAAACTTCAGTTTTGATCCAACGGTTACGGTACCTCCGACTCCCCTATATAAAGAGGGCTAAGGGTGCACTCTTTACACACCACTTACAACACAATTCAAGCATTAAAGCATTTGGCATTCGTAGCACGTGAGTCTTGCATATCGTCCGGGAGAAGTCAGGACACTCTAGCGTTCGAAGGAGTTCAAGTTCAGCAGTGCCGCTCAACTGAACAGGTACCCGTTGTATCCTGGGAGACGATTGCTCATACCGGTTGGGCACAGTATACCGGAGCAATACGTCTTAAGGACAGAGTCCTCGACTCGCCCCGGGTTTGATTTATTTTGTTGTTTCATATGCACACAGTGTACGACTGCGTCTTGGTACAGGATTGATTGTGACCAACACTTACTGCATTAGTTTCATTGGTAAATCTTTGGAAGCCTAAGCAGAAAGAAAAATATGTCCTATCATTGGTTCAAATCTGTGTATACCATTTCAACCATCCCCAAGGTTTTTGATCAGTAATCTCCTCTCCTTTGCCCGCCCCATTCTCTGTTCACCGTTTCTGCTGCATGTACAAGGCCCATTATTCTTCAATGATGCATACAGAAAAATATTTCCTAGAAATGTCTTATAGGCTCCCGCCTATGACAGGGTATGGGGGGAGTGGTCAGATGTACACAACCATACCATGTGTTAAAAAACACACAGATGTTGTTTCTGATGACCCATAATGAAAATTGCATCAAGCTGTGTCGATCAACTGCTATTTCACAATATAAGAAACGCAGCCAATTTAGTGAGTGATTTTACTTTATTCCATTATGTTCCAAAGTCAATAAATAGTGTTATTGACTCCATTGGAAATGAAAAGAATGATTCCATTGGAAACGAAAAGAGATCCTAGAAATATCCATACCTTCAATTCCAAGGGAAACACAATAAATATTACAAAAATATCAATCAGATCTTGGCAAAAGAACGAAACTTGGGATTACTAACTTTCCCCAAGATCAACCAAATGATCAAAAGGAAATAGTCGAACCTTCGCAATAGATAACGAGTTCAAAGGCCACTGAGAAAGCGCTTTAACAAAAATCCGTGGCCCAGTTCGCAACAAATATTGGTTAAGATGTTTGATTAATAGTTTGCCCTTATTCAACGCATAAGACCTTCCAAATAAGACCATCGTATTACCACATCAAAGTTTACACAACAAATACAGAAACCTACCAACCTACTAAGAGTGGTAGATGTACATTATTTTTTCCCTAAATGCTTAATGCATTTAAAAGGAAGCCTGTTATACTCAAGATCATAAGTGAAACTAAGTGTTACACCCGGAAAAATTTAAACTAGTTGCTACGTACCAATTTGGAATTAAGTAGCCGTTGGGTGTAACAACCCTTCGAAATTAAATTAAATGTGGCGTGTAGTTAGATCCAAGTAAATTGTATACCTGGATGAAATGGTTATTTATACGAAGAGTAAAAAAAAAAAAAAGAAATAATAATAAAGATAATAATAATAAAGTAAGAGTAAAAAAAAAAAAAAAAAAAAAGTTTAAAATATGAAAAGATAGGGTGCCGTGGATAAGTGGACTTGAACAAAAAAAAAAAAAAAAAAAAAAAAAAAAAAAAAAAGTGGGGCAATCGTGGATGTTGTGGGGGGTACCAAACCCCCCAACTTTCTCTTGGCACTAATTACTTACTGCTGGGAAAAGCAACGATAAAGCCAAAGAAAAAGGAAAAAGAGAGGACTGAGAGGGGGGTTTCGGCAGAAAGGAAAAGGAAAAGGGAAGAGAGAGAAAAGAGAGAAGGAGAAGAAGAAACGCGTAAGAGATTCTTCGACTCGTTCAAGTTAGTGAGATTAGTCGTACAAATTGTCCGTATCCAGGTAGGTTCCTTTTCCCCCTTCGTTTGGTGCAGATTCAAGCATGCTTTAGTGGTATTTTCTTTGTGTCTTGTTGTCTTAATTGTTGAAATTCATAACATGTGGTTTGATCTGTGAAAAGCATGAGTTTTGATGACTGTGAATAAGTTTGATGGTGGTGGAATGCGTGTATATTGTCTGCGTGCGTCTGAATGGATTTTAGGGAAAACTTTGATAATCAAAATGGTAAAAAACTCTTGCAGTTTAGAGATGTTTTTATTTTGTTTTGGCCTTAGAATAGGTTCCCATAGATTGGAAATAGGCGAGACTATAGATCGGGGTTGAAAAACGGTCGTCGGAGGCCGCCGGTGCGCCGCACGCGCCACCGGAATGCGGCCGCGCGTGCAGCCACGCGCCTCTGGCAGGCTGGCGCTGGGAGGTTTGGTTTAAATAAAAAAAAAAAAAAAACATAAGTTAGGGCCGAAGCCCGGACTGGTGGCAGACCAGCCCTTAACGGGCCGGCTGCACCTGCACAGGGCTGGCCCAATAGCCTTTATATATAAAAAAAAAAAAAAAAAAAAAAAGGGGTTGGGAGGCTTCGCGGACCGGGCCGGATGGCCAGCGGTCCGGGCCAGTAGTCGGCCAGCCCAATAACACAAGTAAAAAAAAAAAAAAAATGCTTGCAGAGTTTCAGGCCGGACCCTTAGCGGGCCGGACCAGGTGACGCGTGCGGACCAGGGCTGGTCTGAGAGGCCAGTCCACTTACATTAATATTTAATTTTTCTTTCTGGATTTCTGAATTTAGTTATTTGTGATCTCATTAACTTAATTAGTAATAATTATAGGAAAAATATAATTAAATATCAGAAAATTATGAATAAATTCCAGAAATTATAAAAGGCTGAAATCAAATTATTTTCACTAAATTTTAGTAAATGTAATAAGTTGTTTAATTTGGATAATTAGGTAGTAAATAGGAATAAATAAGGGAAAAATATAGAAAAAGCACAACAAATACAAATAAGCCATGGAATAATAATTTCAACCTCAAACAACATTAAATCATTATTTGAAGAATAAATGAACCTAGATTTGAGTGCCGGAGGATGGTGAGGATGGGCCAGGGGCCTCAGGCGTTGTGTTGTTTGCATTCATGGCACGTGCATTTGCATGATGGTGGGTCGTGACGTACGGGTCACGGGCGCTCAGGATGGTGTACGGTGGCGGGGCCAAGTACACTCAGGATGGTGACTGTGGGTGGGTACGACCCGCAGCCACTCAGTTAGGACCCGGGTTCATGCATTGCATGGCGGAGATATCGGCATTTTGTGTGACATGACCTTGTTGCGTGTGACATGCATAGTAGGACATGCATCACGTTGTTTTGCATTTTTATCTGGAGTGAATTACTTTTCCGTATTCTTATACTATGTGATATCATGTCCTATGTGCTACGTGCTATATCATTATGGTATGTTTGGCTTGTACTACTCGGAGGCGGGTGCCTACTGAGTGATTTCCCAGTCACTCACCCCTACTTTCCCCCCCCCCCCACCAGGTGAGCAGGAAGAGACCTATGACTACGTTTTTGTTGAGGACGGGGCTGATACAGTGGAGTGGGCAGACTGACGGTCGCGCTTAGGATATAAGGAGGCCCTGCGACTGTTGTCTTTATTTTATTGAGATTTCACCAGACACTACCTTGTTGGATTTTTAGACTTATGTTATTGTCAGTATTTAGTTTATTATTGTATCAAGGAATTTTATTTATCAAAGAAGTTTTATGTTGTTGTGTTTCGTTTCCGCGCGAAAAAAAAAATTTCTACGTCTTTTCGACATGTTGGAAATTGATTCGACGCTTTGTATTCTCCTCAGTGAGATACGGCGGGTGCACCGTTTCCGAAACTAGGGTTCGGGAGCGGGGCGCTACAGGTGGTATCAGAGCCGAGGCTTCAGATCCGCCTCGGGAACGCAGGATTAACTAGATCACCTAGACGTAAGCTATGACTTTTCCTAGAAACAACAATATAACCCAAATAAATGAAGTAGACCTAAGTTATGATCGGGTTAAGGGAGGTGTGTGCCGATGGTGAGCTTTCCTTGTTGTTACCGTTCTATATCGGAATCGGCTAGTTATTTTTATTTACTTATTTACTGACCTGCTTGTTTTTCATGAACTCGAACTCTAGGAAAATGCCTCCACGACGTGAGCCAGCAGGAAATGGAGGGCACGACGGTGATGACCACCAGGGTCAGGGGGCCATACCCCAAGTTCTTGCAGACACACTAGCCACCCTGACTACCTTGGTGGCCCAGCAGCAGGTACAGATGGCTCACCTGCAGCAGCAGCAGCAGGAGCAGCAGCAGCAGCAGCAGCCACCACCACCACCACCCCTGGGACTTCGATTCTATTATAGAGAGATGCAGCACTCCCGGGTACCGATGTTTAGGGGTACTAACCGGCCAGAGGAGGCCGAGATCTGGCTCGAGAATGTGACAGAGCAGTTGAGGTTACTGCAGGTGCCGGATGAGTTGAAGGTGGAGGTGGTAGTTCCATTTTTCGAGGGTGATGCTAGAGACTGGTGGCTTGGCGTACAGCGTAGACTGACCCCACAGTTGACTTGGGCCCGGTTCAAGGAAGAATACGAGAAGCACTATGTTCCCGAGAGTGCTTTACAGAGGAGGATGACGGAGTTTCAGCTGCTTACACAGGGGTCCATGACTGTGGATCAATATTCAGAGAGATTTCATGCCTTGGGGAAATACATGCCTTCCGTTATGGATAACGAGAGGGCAAAGATGTCCAAGTTTAAGACAGGATTGAGTTCTCGCATCCAGACTTTGATTATTTGTGCGAGACCGGGGACATTCGAGGAGTTACTGGAGGTGTGCCGTGATGCGGAGAGTGACCTCAGGAGGGTTTGCAGCAGAGGACCGAGCAAAGAGGCCACGTGAGGAGTATCGTTCTGGGAGATCAGGCAGATGGCTGAAGGTACCACGCCGCCAGCAGCCAGGACACTCCTACCGACCACCACAGCAGCAGAGACCATTTACTCAGCCCCTTGCCATTGAGGGACCAGCAGCGACTTATGCACAGCCGATTAGGGCCGTGGCACCCACCCCACCATGTGCTCAGTGTGGGCGCCTTCACCTAGGCCAGTGTTGGAGGAATAGAGACGTCTGCTACAGATGCGGCACTCCTGGGCACTTTGCCAAAGATTGCCCCGTGCAGGGACAAGCACCCCCACCCCAGCAGAGCCAGCCACAGCAGAAGGGGAGGCCAAAGACGAATGCCCGAGTGCATGTCATGTCGCACGCCGATGTCGAGGACACCAGCGACGTTGTAGCAGGTACACTTTAATTAAGTGTTATAATCCGAATTTGTTTTAAGTACTTCTCCGTCTGTGGTTATGTGTTATAAGTATAACCCTGCCCATGTTAGGTGAGATACTGATTAACAAGGTCCCAGTCTACGTTCTTTTCGATAGTGGGGCCAGTCATTCATTTATCGCCAGGAGGGTTGTTAAGAGTCTAAATATTCCACCAGAACGATTGGAGATCCCTTACCGTGTCCAGACCGCTGGTGACCAGGTGATTGTATCACATTATCAGTGCCGAGATTGTTCGATGGAGATTAATGAGTTGGAGTTCACAGCGACTCTGATACCTATCCAAATGCAAGATTTTGATATTATTCTGGGCATGGATTTTCTGGCTAAGCATGAGGCCAAGATCGACTGTCGTGAGAAGCAGGTCCGTATGCAGACACAGAATAAGCAGGAAACCACTTTTCAAGGGGATTACAAGCTTCATAAGGCGCCTAAGAAGATTTACATGAGTGCAGCGCAGGCACACAAGGCATTGAGGAAAGGTAATCAATGTTTTCTTGTATATGTTATTGGTGCAGAAAAAGAGGTACCCTTGATAGACTCGATACCAGTGGTGAATGAATATAAAGATGTATTTCCCGAAGAGCTGCCAGGACTACCGCCCAGTCGGGAGGTAGAGTTTGAGATTAATTTACTGCCAGGTGCTGAGCCAATATCGAAGGCACCGTACAGAATGGCTCCGGCGGAGTTAAAGGAACTAAAAGAGCAGCTACAGGAGTTACTGGACCGAAAATTCATTCGACCCAGCGTCTCACCATGGGGAGCTCCTGTCTTGTTCGTGAAAAAGAAGGATGGCAGTATGAGACTCTGCATCGATTATCGAGAGATTAATAAGATCACAATCAAGAACAAGTATCCTCTGCCCCGGATCGAGGACCTCTTCGACCAGTTAAAGGTACCTTTAATTCAATGTAATTCAAATTACCACCGTAAAACTTTACAAAGGACTCATCAACTTTGGTATCCTTCAGGGAGCTAAGGTATTCTCCAAGATTGATCTTCGTTCCGGATATCATCAGCTGAGGATTAAAGCAGAGGACGTAGCGAAGACTGCTTTTCGCACTAGATATGGCCACTATGAATTCTTAGTGATGCCATTCGGTCTGACTAATGCCCCTGCAGCTTTCATGGACTTGATGAATACGGTGTTCAGAGATCAGCTGGACAAGTTCGTTGTGGTCTTTATCGATGACATTCTGATCTATTCTCCGAATGAGGAATTGCACGAAACACACTTGAGAGAGGTTCTAGAAGTACTCAGGCAGAAGAAGCTATACGCCAAGTTTAGTAAATGCGAGTTCTGGTTGAGGAGCGTTGCCTTCCTAGGGCATGTGGTTTCGGAAGAAGGAATCTCTGTGGACCCTAAGAAGATTGAGGCTATTACTGAGTGGCCCAGACCGACTAATGTGACAGAAGTGAGGAGTTTTCTAGGCCTGGCTGGCTACTACAGGAAGTTTGTAGAAGGGTTCTCGTCTATTGCGGTGCCACTGAGCAGGTTGACTCAGAAAAAGTCGAAATTTATATGGACCGCTGAGTGTGAGCAGAGTTTCGCAGAACTTAAAAGACGATTGACGACAGCCCCTATACTTGCTCAACCCTCAGGTTCGGAAGGGTTCATCATCTATAGCGACGCATCGAAGAATGGGCTAGGTATGTGCATAAGACTTTGAGTAAGTTGATATATGTTACTACCTGGTCTAATCTCTTTCTTTTCAGGATGTGTCCTGATGCAGAATGACAAGGTGATTGCATATGTTTCACGCCAATTGAAGCCATATGAGCAGAATTATCCGACTCATGACCTGGAGCTAGCTGCCGTGGTTTTCGCACTTAAGATTTGGCGTCATTATCTTTACGGAGTGAAGTGTGAGGTATTCACGGATCATAAGAGTTTGAAGTACTTATTCACTCAGAAGGAGCTGAACATGCGACAAAGGAGATGGCTTGAGTTGTTGAAAGACTATGACCTGACTATTAGCTATCATCCAGGAAAGGCGAATCGAGTAGCGGATGCGCTGAGTAGGAAGTCCAGTCATGCCAGACAGACGCCGTTGGAGAGGGATATGGCGGAGTTGGATCTTGATATCGTGGACTCCACAGCTAATGTTTTGGCAGCATTGATCATCGCCCCATCTTTGATCGAGCAGATCAAAGAGGCGCAAAAGGAAGACATGGCACTTAGTGAGATTCGAGAGAGGATGATGACTAGTCAGGTTGATGGTTTTCAAATCCATGACGACGGTAGTATGTGGTTTCAAGGGAGGTTGTGTGTTCCGGAGGTTGAGGATCTTAGAAGGACGGTACTGAAGGAGGCGCACAATTCAAAGTTGTCTATTCATCCGGGTGCCACAAAGATGTATAATGACTTGAAGAAACATTATTGGTGGAACGGTATGAAGAGACATATAGCCGAGTTCATTGAGAGATGTCTAGTATGTCAGCGAGTCAAGGCAGAACACCAGAGACCAGGGGGCTTGTTGATGCCGTTAGAGATCCCTGAATGGAAATGGGAGCACGTGACGATGGATTTTGTGGTGGGGTTTCCGAGGACAAGGAATGGTAATGACATGATATGGGTGATTGTTGACCGTTTGACTAAGTCCGCACATTTCCTACCGGTGCCGAATGATGTAACTCTGGAGAGATTGGTTACACTCTATATCGACAACATCATCAGTCTACATGGCGTCCCGGTCAGTATTGTCTCCGATCGTGATTCAAAATTTACTTCCAAGTTTTGGTCAGCATGTCAGAAAAGGATGGGGACTGAACTACGATTGAGTACCGCATTTCACCCACAGACGGATGGGCAATCAGAGAGAACCATACAGACGTTGGAGGATATGCTGAGAGCTTGCGCCATCGATTTCAAAGGAAACTGGGACGGTATGATCAAATTGATTGAGTTTTCTTACAATAACAGTTATCATAGCGCCATCGGCATGGCACCATTTGAGGCGCTTTATGGGCGTAAGTGTAGATCCCCTATTCTTTGGGATGAAGTGGGGAGAGCGCGCTATTACAGGTCCAGAGCTAGTTGAGCAAACTAAGGAGAAGGTTAAGTTGATTCGAGAAAGGCTTAAGGTTGCTCAAGACAGAAGTAAAAGTTGGGCTGACTCGAAGAGGCGTCCGTTGGATTTTGATGTGGGAGAAAAGGTTTACCTAAAGGTATCACCGATGAAGGGTGTTGCGAGGTTTGGTCTGAAGGGTAAGCTGAGGCCTCGATACGTTGGTCCCTACGAGGTGCTCGAAAAGATTGGTCCGTTAGCTTATCGGTTGGCGTTACCTCCGGCACTAGCCCAGGTGCATAATGTATTCCATGTATCCCAGTTGAGAAAGTATGTTCCAGATTCGAGTCATGTACTGGACACACCACCTTTAAGGATCAGACCGGATACATCATATGAAGAGACACCGGTTCGGATTATAGACCGTAAAGACCAAGTGCTGAGGAGGAGAATCATACCATATGTCAAGGTCCAATGGAGCAACCACCGCGAGAACGAAGCGACTTGGGAGCTGGAGGACCAGATGCGCGAACGCTACCCGGAACTCTTCGATTAAGGTACATTGAATCTTCTCAGCCTCTACGATTAAGTTACGTCAAGTTTCGAGGACGAAACTTCTTGTAAGGTGGGTAGGATGTTACACCCGGAAAAATTTAAACTAGTTGCTACGTACCAATTTGGAATTAAGTAGCCGTTGGGTGTAACAACCCTTCGAAATTAAATTAAATGTGGCGTGTAGTTAGATCCAAGTAAATTGTATACCTGGATGAAATGGTTATTTATACGAAGAGTAAAAAAAAAAAAAGAAATAATAATAAAGATAATAATAATAAAGTAAGAGTAAAAAAAAAAAAAAAAAAGTTTAAAATATGAAAAGATAGGGTGCCGTGGATAAGTGGACTTGAACAAAAAAAAAAAAAAAAAAAAAAAAAAAAAGTGGGGCAATCGTGGATGTTGTGGGGGGGTACCAAACCCCCCAACTTTCTCTTGGCACTAATTACTTACTGCTGGGAAAAGCAACGATAAAGCCAAAGAAAAAGGAAAAAGAGAGGACTGAGAGGGGGGTTTCGGCAGAAAGGAAAAGGAAAAGGGAAGAGAGAGAAAAGAGAGAAGGAGAAGAAGAAACGCGTAAGAGATTCTTCGACTCGTTCAAGTTAGTGAGATTAGTCGTACAAATTGTCCGTATCCAGGTAGGTTCCTTTTCCCCCTTCGTTTGGTGCAGATTCAAGCATGCTTTAGTGGTATTTTCTTTGTGTCTTGTTGTCTTAATTGTTGAAATTCATAACATGTGGTTTGATCTGTGAAAAGCATGAGTTTTGATGACTGTGAATAAGTTTGATGGTGGTGGAATGCGTGTATATTGTCTGCGTGCGTCTGAATGGATTTTAGGGAAAACTTTGATAATCAAAATGGTAAAAAACTCTTGCAGTTTAGAGATGTTTTTATTTTGTTTTGGCCTTAGAATAGGTTCCCATAGATTGGAAATAGGCGAGACTATAGATCGGGGTTGAAAAACGGTCGTCGGAGGCCGCCGGTGCGCCGCACGCGCCACCGGAATGCGGCCGCGCGTGCAGCCACGCGCCTCTGGCAGGCTGGCGCTGGGAGGTTTGGTTTAAATAAAAAAAAAAAAAAAAACATAAGTTAGGGCCGAAGCCCGGACTGGTGGCAGACCAGCCCTTAACGGGCCGGCTGCACCTGCACAGGGCTGGCCCAATAGCCTTTATATATAAAAAAAAAAAAAAAAAAAAAAAGGGGTTGGGAGGCTTCGCGGACCGGGCCGGATGGCCAGCGGTCCGGGCCAGTAGTCGGCCAGCCCAATAACACAAGTAAAAAAAAAAAAAAAAAAAACAAAAATGCTTGCAGAGTTTCAGGCCGGACCCTTAGCGGGCCGGACCAGGTGACGCGTGCGGACCAGGGCTGGTCTGAGAGGCCAGTCCACTTACATTAATATTTAATTTTTCTTTCTGGATTTCTGAATTTAGTTATTTGTGATCTCATTAACTTAATTAGTAATAATTATAGGAAAAATATAATTAAATATCAGAAAATTATGAATAAATTCCAGAAATTATAAAAGGCTGAAATCAAATTATTTTCACTAAATTTTAGTAAATGTAATAAGTTGTTTAATTTGGATAATTAGGTAGTAAATAGGAATAAATAAGGGAAAAATATAGAAAAAGCACAACAAATACAAATAAGCCATGGAATAATAATTTCAACCTCAAACAACATTAAATCATTATTTGAAGAATAAATGAACCTAGATTTGAGTGCCGGAGGATGGTGAGGATGGGCCAGGGGCCTCAGGCGTTGTGTTGTTTGCATTCATGGCACGTGCATTTGCATGATGGTGGGTCGTGACGTACGGGTCACGGGCGCTCAGGATGGTGTACGGTGGCGGGGCCAAGTACACTCAGGATGGTGACTGTGGGTGGGTACGACCCGCAGCCACTCAGTTAGGACCCGGGTTCATGCATTGCATGGCGGAGATATCGGCATTTTGTGTGACATGACCTTGTTGCGTGTGACATGCATAGTAGGACATGCATCACGTTGTTTTGCATTTTTATCTGGAGTGAATTACTTTTCCGTATTCTTATACTATGTGATATCATGTCCTATGTGCTACGTGCTATATCATTATGGTATGTTTGGCTTGTACTACTCGGAGGCGGGTGCCTACTGAGTGATTTCCCAGTCACTCACCCCTACTTTCCCCCCCCCCCCCACCAGGTGAGCAGGAAGAGACCTATGACTACGTTTTTGTTGAGGACGGGGCTGATACAGTGGAGTGGGCAGACTGACGGTCGCGCTTAGGATATAAGGAGGCCCTGCGACTGTTGTCTTTATTTTATTGAGATTTCACCAGACACTACCTTGTTGGATTTTTAGACTTATGTTATTGTCAGTATTTAGTTTATTATTGTATCAAGGAATTTTATTTATCAAAGAAGTTTTATGTTGTTGTGTTTCGTTTCCGCGCGAAAAAAAAAATTTCTACGTCTTTTCGACATGTTGGAAATTGATTCGACGCTTTGTATTCTCCTCAGTGAGATACGGCGGGTGCACCGTTTCCGAAACTAGGGTTCGGGAGCGGGGCGCTACACTAAGGTCATCAAATTTATTCAAGCAATGTATGCCCACAAAAGTGATTTCAGCTATTCAGGCTGTTATCAAGTATTTGAGCCTAAACTGTGAATTTCATTCCTTGTCCATTTGAGGTTACATTTCCTAGATTATATACAAGTATTGAGGTAAACGTACATGGAAACATAATTACAATTTCTCCCTAATTGCGCTAATCAAATAACCAGAATATACACTTTCCTAAATTATGATATAGTGTCAATCTCCTATACATGGTAAGTTTATATTTCTTAACACAGGCTTCAGTGGTGCTCTTTTCGTAAAGAAATGAGGAAAAAGGGGACAAGAAAAAAGAAAGAAAAATCTAAACGTCTGAAACCTTTTTTTTTTTTTTGGGGGGGGGGGGGGGGGGGCATTAAGAATGTTATAATTGCAACAAAAGTTTTCAGTGCAAAAGAAAAAGGATTATACAGATGCAAATAGAATAGTTGGCTAAATGATTTGATTGGGAATCCTTTAGGATTAGGTGCATATAATCGTTGTACCTTAACTAAAGGTGATCGTAGTCTAATCTTATAAGCTTTGTAAAATATATAATTAAGTATTTAGATGCTTACTAAGTAGGAGAAACGAAATATGGTGCATATAAAAGAAACACATCTATAAACATGCTCAATTATAAGAAGCTGACGACAAAGCTTAAACTTGTATACTGTGACACCATGATTTAAACCTTTGCATTTTTTAAATGCAATATGATGACTAAGAATCAACTGAGCTACGCGATGTGATATCGTTTATGCTGTTTATATGATCCTCTATGTGTTCTATTAGATAAAACTTAAAAAACAAAACACTCTTACTTTCATCGTTTAAATTGGAGATTTCTTTCATTAAAAGTTGGAAAAATGCTAAATATAAAAATTAATATAGAAACATACTCGCTATTTTTTTTATTCTTTCTAAAGATGAGAAAACCTACTCGCCACTTGAGATCTTGATTTGTTTTCCTCAATCGCCAGCACATAATCATTTTCATATTAAAAAGTTACACTTAATTATTTGGCATATTAATATTTGCTTAGTCGTAATGAGTCATTAGTTTGTTTATCAGATGATTCAGGTGTCAAGACAACTCAAAAACGTTTTACACGTGGTGTTATGCATTTGGACATAATACTTTGTCACCAATTACTTTCCATTTCCAATGGAATTAAGGACACACATGTTTTTTGACTTTGGAATATGAAGGAATAAAATAAAATGACTCACTAAATTGGTTGCGCTTCTTATATTATGAAGTAGTAGTTGATCGATACGCAATTTTCATTATGGGTCATCGGAAAACAACCTCTATATGTTTCTAATACATGGGTATAGTTGCGTACATCCAAAACCTCATATCCCGTCATAGGCGGGAGCTTCTAAGATAATGCAGTAATGTTGTTGTTGTACTTTATCACCAGTTGTTGGAACACTTTGTTGAGGACTATGACTCTAGAAGCAAACAATACCTTAAGAAGTTTCCTTTTGCTAATGCTCCCCGCGACACCATTGTTTGCATAGCCTATGCTAGTTTATCCCACATTGGTAGCATGGCAATGCATCTTCAGGAGCTTCCTGTATAAATAATGGGCTTATGCAGCCCTTGAAACTCATACCTTTCTCGGCCTTTTGGCTAAGATCAAGTGTAGTATCTGTTCTTATCAGTTTAATATCTGATATGTATGATATTAACTCAATTTTTTTAGGGGAAGGGTCCGAATGGCAGCTTGCTGCCTAGGCTCTTGAGTGTCGCCATGGCATTGCACTAAAGCCTTGGCCTGGCGCACCCCTCCAAGACCTAGTCCAAGCTTTAATTATTTATGTGTCAAGTGGTATAATTTTTTCTCTATACACGTGAACTTAGCCGGGTTTTTCAAGAAGAAATAAGATTCTTGTGTGGTTCTGCTGCAAATCTTTTGTGTTCTTTCCCTTAATATTTTCACTCTCTTTTTGTTCATAACTTGCAATGTCCCTAGCAAGAAGGAAGAAAAACTAATAGTACTTCTTGTTGTGATTCCTGTTGACATTTCACAGGTTATATTTGCATTGAAGATGGAAACAGATGAAAGAGCGATGAAAAATGTATGTTGCGGAAAGGGGTGAAGCCTTAGAGACTAGAGACTTCCGCCTATGGCGGGATAGGGGGTCGGATGTACGTAACCATATCCATACGTTAGAAACGCATGGAGGTTGTTTCCCATGACCCATAATGAAAATTGCGTGTCGATGATTGGGAAAGAAGAGGAGACGAAGAGCAGTGGAACCGGATGCTCCATCCAGGAGCTGAATCTCATTCTGATCCTTGTTTTCCTTTAATTATCTGCTGAAGATGAGCGTCTTGATTTTGAACAAATCAAGCAAACTCATCATGATCTCACAGATCCTAAAGGAAAGCATTCTGCATCTTTTAAGGATCTTAGGCAGCGGCAATTGAACATCAATGGATTCAGAGCTCCTGAACGACAAACTTCAAGGCTTCACACCAAGCTACAAGACTGCAGGTATGGAGTATATATATACCCACATTGGAAATTTTGCAATGCTCCAGATGACTTATAGTTACTTCTTTGCTAATCCAATATGGACAGACAGAATCCAATATGAACAGATAGTGAGTGACCATTGAGATGATGTCATTCTAGATAACAAGTATATACTACAATGGCTAGGACACGAAAACGTACGCATTGCAAAAGGTCCTAGACTGATGAAACAATGAACAAAAGTGTCCGTGTATCAGTAGTTAGCCACGCGTTTGGATCCAGTGGTTGCCTAGTTTAATCTACTTATGTGTGATTGCTTATTGGCCTTGCCCACTGGGCTAGCACCATAGCCTGCAACTCTATGCAGTTGTATCCAATCCGGTTGTTGGCAGTTTGAGTCTAGGAGCTATTGATGCTGGTGCCCTTGAACAGAATTTTGCAACTGTGTGTGTGATTTGATTCTGAGATAACCCGATACCATATCTAACAAATGAGATGATAGAAGAAAACACTAGTTAACATATTCATGAGTGCAAAAGAAAAAGGATTATACTGGATTTCTACAAAATACACATATTCTCAATACAGTTAACATAATTTAGATGCTTTGTCAGCTTGCTTGGTATTCTATTCATTACTTGGAACACGATGGCAGACATTAAGACAAATGGAAGTTGGAGCATACCTGGAACAGAGAATACAAACATCAGCCCTGTTGTTAGGGAGCAAAGTTTAAGAAGATTCTGCATCTCTGGCAAACATAAGGAACACATCTACAAGCAACTTACCCAACAAATGCGAAAACATGTATCCAACAATGATGGTTCTTGAACTATGTAACTGATGTATCTCTTCAAACTATTCTCAACATAGTCAAAAAAAATCAATTTTCTAGAGTAATCAAATCAATAAGCTCAGACAGATTTTTTTGGTGGAGAGAGGGGAGTTGGGGGCAGAGTGGAGCTAAGCACCAGCTTCTGTCTCTTTCCCTTATAATAGCTCAAGGAAACACCAAGTACAGCCTGAAAAATTTCAATAGCTCCTGCTGTAAGCACTAAATAAAGCCAAGACTTTGGTCTAAGATTAACACAGTGCCAACCATTAAATCTATCACAGAGCACAAACTTCACTAAGTCAGAAAAGAACATTTCAAGGGCACATAAATACGGCATAGTGATTTAAAATAAAGCGCAAATCTCTCAGAACACGAACACAAAACTCAAAACTTAGCAAGTCTCAGGCATCATCAACACACAGTTCGCACCTTGCACCTCATTTCATACCTTAGGGTGCCAAACGCTAAGTACAAACATATCATCTTTGAACATTGTATGTAGACCAATGCACGATCTTTTGCAAGCACAGGACCATAGTACTTGACCTACACTCTCCACTGTCCATTCCTTTCTCCAAATAAATAGATCTCAGCAATGCACAATCAAGCTGAACAGCCCCAAAAAAAAAGCCTAAATTTAATATCAAACACCTCAATGACAGGGGAAGGTAACAAGAAAAATAGTATAAGCCTGTCAGTAGAAGTAGCAAACAAATCAATAACTAAGAAAACTGAAATATCGACGTAACATGAAAGCAAAATTGGAGCCAATGATCTCCAATGCAGCAAACCAACCATGAAAAGTTCCGAAACAGACAAATTTTGAAGCCCATACTGAAATGAGAATATTCCTCAATAAAAATCTGGGAGCATTTCCGATCACTTGATTTTTGTCTCAATGAATAAAAAACATGGCGCCTGACACAAGGATCATACTTGCTAAGCTCAAGCTTAATCTGGCTAATCTGCATCTTCGCCTTCCTGACACCATAGAAGAAACCTGTTTCAGCTGAAGAGACCACCCTCACTATATCTGAACCCGTCTTCTTCTTAGCCCCAATTTCTTCAACAAAAAATAGTAACAAGATGAGTATAAACAGCAGTCAAACATCACACATGCGTAGAAATATTACTAGTTATTTTTTCTTCTTTGCGTCATTTTCTTGAAAAATTGTTGAGCGCGAAAAAAAACAAGGAATGATAATGAAATCAAGCCAACACATATAGGCATGTAAAAATTGAGGAAAGTACTGTACGAGTAAGCATAGGCAGCGCAGTGCATGAGAGCATCTCGTCTATCCGGCGGCGGCTTAATCAAGTTTCTCCGGTGATCGAAACGCTGGACGGAACTAGCTGTTTCGCTTCCCCATTAAAAAATGTTATACAAATCTAATTTTTTTTATAATCCAAAAATAATGATAATAACTAAAAATCTACTTTTTTAAAAAAAAAATAATACAACATATTGCACTATACTTATGCATTTACGCAAAGTCTGGAAAGAGACCGGATCGCTTCGCAATATAATATATGCAGTCTTAATCTACACCTTTTTTAGTCATTCCAAGTGCACTAGACTTTCGTTTTGCACAGAATCTGGAAAAAGATCGGATTAACTACGTAGTCTTACTCTACAATTTTCGTAAGTGAGATGTTTTTAATTACCCTAAATTAAGGCATTTCAAGTGCACTAGACTTTCGTTTTGCACAGAATCTGGAAAAAGACCGGATTAAATACATAGTCTTACTCTACGATTTGTGTAAGTGAGATGTTTTTAATTACCCTAAATTACTTTTAAGAGATAATAAAAGAAAAACCTTGTTTATGTCGGCCTCTCTTGTGCCAAAAGGATACTTTTGGTCATCAAGTGTTAATTTTTTTTTTTTTAAACGTGGATAAGTATATAAAGGAGCGGAAATAGTTTTTTTTTTTTTAAATAATGAGAAAATAATAAAATTTTGAAAGGCGTGAGATGATGAGTAAATACAATAAGGAAACAGCGAAATTTAGAACGACCAGTGTATTATATAACCTTTTCCTCTCCTGCTTACACTGAAGTGTGCCCTAGGTCGAAGTATCGAAGAAGCCTTTCAGAATCTCAGCTCCGATCCACTAAATATTGCATAACGTGGGTAAATTGTATTGCTGAATATTAAGATTTTTTTTTCTATCGAGGAAAAGTATCTTTTACCAACATTGGCTTATTATACTTGAGGAATTTGTAGGATCGAAAACCAGAAAGTTCTGTTTTGATTGAGTTTGATGATAGATTTTTTTCTTCTGGATTTTGATTATCTATTTTTGATCAATAATCCGATTGAAGAATGGCCAGCACGGTGGATGCGGCAGGGAATCCGATTCCTACATCAGCATTGCTGACGGCGACATCAAAGCATATAGCTACGAAGTGTCGCGATGAGAATGTGGCGTTTTTGAAATGCAAGAAGGATGATCCAAACCCGGAAAAATGCCTCCAGAAAGGTCAACAAGTCACTCGCTGTGTTCTCAGCCTGTGAGTGTAAATTACTTGGTACTCTATGTGATTGCTATTTATGCTTGAATTTTGTGGATTGTGGTTTCCGGAAAAGCATAGGCAAGTTTGTTTTGATGTCATTCGTGTGATAGATTAGAATGTTGGAACATTTGTGGTTTTAAGCAAGCTGGTAATGTACAAGGACTTGGGGTAGATGATGTATTCATCTGGAAATTTGCATGGCAATTTTTAGTTGAGTTGTGGGACATTGGAAAATGGAGGTCTTGATGACGGTTGGCAATATGAAGAGAGTCCTGTTATATGAGTTGGTGTTTCCCTTTGCCTTTGTTGCTATTATGCTCCTGTCCTTTAGTTTTGGTGATAGTCCATAGTGAATGATGTAATCATTCAGGCTGGCATGAAATGTTTCCTAATTGTGTTAGTGCTAGGATTCTCAGAAATTGCGCTTATTGCCATCACAAATGCTGAGTCTTCTCTCTCCGGGGGAAAGAAAATAAAAGGCAGGTATACAGAGACAGACCGAGGGGGAGGGGGTCCGAGTTTTCAGCTAACATTATTAGAGCCTCAATTTTTACTCTACGGGACACCAAACTTGGAATAAGTAGGGTCAGAGTTCAATCCCGGATAGCTAGAAGATGTCAGCCGAGTCCTATACCTGTTGTCCTCATCTTAAATGTTGGTTGGGGAAAAAGGAAAGCCGGTTTACTCTAATGGTTTCATGGAGTAGCAGAGGGCCATGGAAGTCATTGACATCGCTCGCTCTATGATATTGAAGAATTACCAACTTTATCACATGATAATTCTTTCTGTAATGCATTTAGTTTGTAATGTCAGCATTTCTTAACATCTTTTGAAAAATGCGATCACTCTGAAAGTTTATCTTGTCCATGTGCATTTATATATTTATCTTACCTTTAGCTTGTGGTTTTTTTTTTTCGGGGGGGGGGGGGGGGGGGGGAGCATAGGAGATATAGATACTTCACCATCCATGTGCCACATACAGCTGATGTTGATGTGCTGCATTTCACTAGATCATTAGGATTGCTGGGACATCTTCAATGAGATATAGGTGAAATTATACTTTTAATCTATTTATTTCCTCTTGCCTTGAGCGGAAGCTTTTTCATTTCTTTGCCATTTTGTTTTTGATTTCATTTCTTCGCTATTTTGTTTTGGAAGATTGGTTTGTGAAGGAGTCAATTACAGACTTATTACACGGGAGCATCTAGTTCATATATCTTCTGCCAAGTAGCGGCTGTGGTTTTCCTACATAACTTGTGAGTTTGGAATGATAAATGATTTTTTGTGCTTTCGGCTTTCGGCTTTCATAATTGGAGTTGCTAAAACTACAGTATCTCTGTGTCTCATCTCAATTTAGACAACATATTGCTGAAATTAGGGGAAATTTGTTGATCCTCTAACGTACCGTAATTCATCAGTGCTTAGCGTGTTGAAAGTCTTATATTGCATTACAAGTTCGATTTTAATGCGGATTAGTGAATGGCCATCAACTGTAGACGTATTTCTTGTTTTTATCTCTTGAATCTGCAGCCTGAAAGATCTACATCAAAGATGCAACAAGGAGTTGGATGGTTATGCAGGATGCATGTGGTACAATACAAATGAGTTTGAACTGTGCCGCAAAGAGCAAAAAGAATTCGAGAAGGCGTGCCCCCTTGCATGATGTGCTTATGATAGTATGCATATGGTTGACGATCCACCTAATAATTCCGGCACTTTCTTGCAGTACACGGCAATTCACTTTAAAGGTGTTCCCTTATGATCTGCTTTTGTATCTTAATATAACCCTATTTTTTTCTTTAACTTAAGAAACGGATGATCTGCTTTTGCATCTGACTGGAACCCTTTTTTATTCTGTATCTTAGTATACTTTCTTGACTAAATGCTGTGCTTCTTATATTGTGAAGTAGCAATTGATCGTCACGCAAT
Source organism: Eustoma russellianum (assembly GCA_036186865.1). Lineage (NCBI taxonomy): Eukaryota > Viridiplantae > Streptophyta > Magnoliopsida > Gentianales > Gentianaceae > Eustoma > Eustoma russellianum. The sequence goes on from AP025065.1 coordinate 27,895,398, forward strand.
TTTCATTATGGATCATCGAGAAACAACCTTATTTCTAATATATGAGTATGGTTCTGTACATCCGAATCCCCCATATTCCGCCATAAGCAAGAGCTTCTAAGGCAATAGGGTAATATTGTTGTTGTTAGTATACTTTTCTTGGGGCTTCAAGGCAACTACATGCGGTGAAAATAGGTTCTACAATATCCTGTTTTAGGTATCGTTGGTGCGTATGATTAACCGCTGGAACTCAGTTTGGTTTTTCTTTTGAGTAAACTAATCTCCCCTCCGAGTTTTTACATCATTTATCAGTTTGCCTAAGCTTGATATAATGCAAGATGCTTTAAATTCAGGGGAACAAATTTCAGTGCAATAAAACAGCTCAAATGGGATCTGAAACTAGCTAGGCCCTACAAATTTTAGAAAAGAGAAAAGTCCTTGAACAATATACGGTTTTATTTTTGTCGAAAGAAAATATCACAATGTTTAATATACACACGTCTTTTGATACATGGCTCTTCTTCACGAAATATACAAACGACAATAAAATCTATCATTAAAGTTTGGAGAGGATGAAAGATAGACAAACAATACCTACATTCCAAAAGATAGAGAGTTTGCTTCTAGTGAGACTTTCGGGTCTACAATAAAAGCTACCGCTGGAGTTTGAGAAGAGGCAAACAATATATTCATTCCAAAAGATAGAAAGTTTGATTCCAATGAGACTTTCGGTTCTATATGTACCTGTATAAACTTAATCTAAACCAGAAAACAATTAATGTGCAAGGAGCCTGTTAATTTTTGTCTCCTCACACAAAAATCTTCTACTTTACCTATTTGATGCTTGTAGTTCATATCTAGAAGCAGGTGAACAAGTTGGCCAACCAATATCTCACATGAATATGAACAAATTGTGTGATCATAGGCGAGTTTTAATTGACTTACTCGCTAAACGATTCATTGTCATTAATTTGTTTCGACACCCAAATCAGACTTGAGCTAACCAATCTGACCCCTACAACAAGCTGAACAATTCCAGATTTGTTTATTTATCTATGTCCCAAACCAACAAAACTAACCACCCTGCTAAAAACTAGGTCATCTGTCATTTATAAAGTAGAATTTAAACTAAATTGATCGCTGACAGACTACTACTCAGGCTCTTATTAAATTCTTATCAACTGCTGAAATAAAAACATCTAGAACAAGACACTTCTATCATAACTTCGAACATCAAAAATTCGAGTCCTTAGGTTAAGCACTCAATAACTAGAACAAAACAGACCGCATCCACGTAAGTGTCTGTATTTGCAGATAGAACTTGTAATAATCATCCAGGAACCAAGTCAGCTGCAACACTTCCCTTCCAACTATGACAGAAAGCAGTTGAAGCATAGTACTTGCAGTATATCTGACCAAACCGGACGTCCTTCAGCGAGGGCTGCACCAAAGGGGAAGTAATCTCAGTCAAATCATTTCCCAAATAATGAAAGAAAATAGCGATGTTAAACAGAATCCGGAGTAAATTATCTTATGATGGGGGCAAACATAACATACGGAGGAGAAATGCATTTTGTCAACAAAACTTCAAGTTAAAAATTCATAAATAAGACAAATTAGACGGAATTACAAGAGTGGTTGTTCGCGGTTAACAACAAGCTTGCTCAAAATACACCATCACAGTAGTAGACTTTTATCACCTAACCATAGTGCAAACCAGCGCTCCAAAAACAATAAGAGTAATAAGAATCTTCGCTGAAGAAAATTACCATATGAAAACAAGAATAACCATAAAACTAGTGTCATCTCAGTAGTAAGCTGCAACTCCCAAATGCCCGATGATGATATATATACCAAAATGAACCATATGAGCCTGTATAGCTTAGTGTAAATTGAAATCTCTACTCACTAAAATGAGAGTGACGGTGAATCATCTTATATAAATGACAACAATGGTAAAGCCAGAGAGGTAAAACTCCATATGTAACGATTGTGGAAAGGAGATGCAAAAAAGTCTAGTGAAGAGAGCTAAAGGAAAGCCAAAGTACAGTGAAGTTAGAGATTGCATATTTTGACATGAAAGCAATACAAACTCCACATAGTTTCCTTGATATCAAAAGTCTTCAATCCGTAACCATAACTGGTGCACGGTATAACAAAGAGAAGCAGTCCATAATCACATGCATAACACTTAACCCAAGATAGAAGAATGGAATGTGAAAGCTAAGTTTTGAAGATCTTCATTGGGAGCTCCATGTTAATGGCAATCTTGCAGTTAACTTTTGACATCTTTATGCCCTGCCAAGGCATAGCAAAGAACCTGATATTCTGTAGCACTTCTTTCCTAACACCCTTTTCGTCCCTCTGATAGCATCATGAATTCCTTTATTTCTCTCTCCAGATTGAGTAAACCGAGGCAACTAAAGCAAAAAAGACCATGTAATTTTGAAAGCTAGAGAGCCAATGGTTATTGAGCAACCAAGGTTGTAGGCTATCCCAGTAGAAAATGAAGTCCTTACATTTCAGTTGCCTCAATACTCCCTTCCACACTTCTTTGGAGTAGGTAGGAAGAAAAGGTGTTCCTGATCTTCAGTAGTCATGCCACAAAGCATACAAACATCAAATCAAAACAAAACCCGTTGGGCTAGTTTATCTAAAGTAGGCATCCTCTTCTAAAATACAAGTCAAAAAAATAAATGCGAATCGAATAAGATGATGCATACTCCAGCCAATCTTCGCCTAAGAAACAGAACGTAAGACATAAGTTATAGCAAAAACGGCATTATAAACACTAAATTTTTGAGAAGGTATCCATTTCTAATAGTCCTCCCCTTAAGATATGTGAATGCTTCTACAGTTATTGTTAAAGTTGATGACTTGGCTATCTTAACCCCTACCATATGACAACCTCTATTGATTCCCTACAATAACCAATGTTACTTTAGCATCTATTCTAATATTCTGTTTGTTTCTCAACTCTAGATAGTTTTTCATCAAAATCCCCCAAAGGTTCCAGTAATCATGCCAAGAAGCCGTAGTTATTCATTCTCAATTATTTTCTTTAGGAACTGGTCATATTGGTCTCTTATCCAACGTGACCTCTTCAACATCCATAAGTTCAATTGCTTTGGTTTAACTTCCTAAAAAGATTTACCCTTTACTGAGTGACCCACTTCACCTAGAGACTTTCCTTTTCTTCACAAATATGCCATATAAATTTTACTAGGTAGCCATTATTCAATTGAACTAAGTCAGGAAGTCCTAATCATCCAGCTTCTTTTGGTTTACACACAGTGGAACATTTGACCTACTATTTGTCTCATACCTAAGAAAAGTTCTCAGGATCATCTCAATTCTAATCACCACTCTAGGTAAGAAGAATGCAGTTGTCCGACATCTAACAATGGCAATCAAGACAGAGTTGATGAGCTGGAGTCTACCACCATATGAGAGTTTGGCCGATGTTTAGCTGGATATCCTACTATTAAGTTTGTCTAGTAGGGGAGCACAGCCAGAATAAGAAATTTTCCTGTTCAGAAGGGAAAAGCCTAGGTATTTAATAGACAATGTGCCTACAGGGATCCCAAGTATGCCAGATAAAGCTTGCTTCTTAGCAATAATAATTCAAAAGACAGATTTCACATTCTTGAAGATTAGGTTCCAAACTAGAAAGACCTTCAAACTCTTTAAGAGTGACTTTAATAGTTTCCACAGAAAGCTCATCAGCAATAGCCAAGTTGAACAGAACATCTGCAATAGCTAATGAACTAAGTAAAGATACAATGATGGATCCAATTCCTAAACTTCTTTGGAAAGTTCATCAGACTAAAGATTCTCATCAAGTAGTCCCACTTTACTAAATCAAAAGCTTTCACAATATCTACCTTAATAGCACAACTGCTAAGGCCACCAATCTTTTGGTCCCTCTTAACCAAGTTTTTTTTTTGTGAATTAAAATTTTATAAATAACCGCAAACGGTAGCATTACAAAAGGTTGTTGCTTGGAAATGCAACTACAAATTTAACTTGCACAAAATTAAAGGTGGCTCACATAAGATATTCAACTGCCGACTTGTACAAAATATTTTCCAAATCGCAATAATGTGGCTACCTACATGGAGCAACAAATGATTTGGCGTCATTTGCTTTAGGTACCATTCACTAACTATACTATTTGTACAAAATATACACAAAAGATGAAGAATGTTGCATCAACTCTCCCAAGGAACGTGTCACGCTTCCGAGGTCCAAAGTCGACATCTTAGTGCGTTCGGGCAAGGCAATATGCTGGATTCATAGATGTATTCAGCCTCATTTTCTAGTCCACACTTTGATGAAGACAAACTGATTCTCATCAACAAGGCATTTCAGTAAAGGCTTCAATCTGTCAACAAGGATCTAACAGATAACTTTGTAACACGCATTACAACATGAAATGGGTCTAAAGTCTTTCATTCAAATTGGAGCTTCAACTTTTGGGATGAGGAAAATGATTATAGAGTTAATGGAGTAGTAAATGAAATCATTGGAAAAGAAAAAGCCTACAACATCTAAGAACTCCTGTCCCATTAAGTCTCAGATGGCCTTAAAAAAATTCCACTGTGAAACCATCAGGGCTTAGGAGGCTATCATTCTTCATAGAGAATAGAACCTCTTTGATCTCTTTGTGGGTTATTTGAGCTTCCAGGGAAGATGTCTGGTCAGCAGATAGTGATATGTCAGTCCAAGACTAGGTTGGAACTGGCCAATAGTTTGGCTCTGAGAAGAGGATTTCAAAGAAATCTACAGCCATGGTCTTTAATCTCATAATCCTCGATTAAGGTACCATCCTCATCTTGGAGTCGCAAGATCTTGTTTCTGGCTATATGGGTCTTAACTGATCTGTGAAAGAACTAGTGTTCCTATCACCTTCTTTCATCCATTTAACTTCAAAAGCTAAGAGGCTGATGTAATTCTCTAGGGTAATCTTTTATTTTTGCTATTTTTGTGGATTATGACAATCCTCCATGGTATGTAGCTAGGCAAATTCGAGCTCGTCTAGCATTAATCACCCTCTCAGAAATTTCCCCTAAGTACTTAATGTTCAGTTTTTTCCGAGGGTCCTTTGACCTTTTTAAGTTTCTTATTTTTTTGTAAGTGAAAAAAAAAATAAGAAACTTAAAAAGGTCAAAGGACCCTCGGATATGAGATGGAATGAACCAGAACAAGGAAACCCTCTTGTTAAGATAGTTAAGAAACTTAAAAATTTGGATGCTTTAACCAACCATTCATGAATTTAAAAGGCTTAGGGCCTAGGTTTTTACATGTCATGACAGATAGTATGCTTGGGGAATGGACTGAGAGGGTTGGAGTTTCATAGTCAAGTTGGAAGTTTGAAAACTAATTATTCCTCTCATCGTTACATAATATATGGTCTAATCTAGCGTATACCCTTTGTTTCCGTCCCTCTTGTTTGACCATATATATTCAAACCTCCTAGAAGAAATATTTAGAATATCCACTTTGTGTATACACTCCTTGAACTCTTTGATGGCATTTCTATCAACTCTCTTATTACAAGTCTTCCCCCTACTGTCCAATATAATATTAAAGTTTCTCACTATAATCCAAGGTTGCTGCTCATACAGAGTATTCTGGTACCTAAAAACCTGAGCCATAAACCACAGTAAGGATGAAAGTATCATGAGACGGGTTATTGGCTGTAATCCTATATGTTTTACACTACTCTTCAGTGCGTAAGGCTTGTGAATTGAATAGGTTTGGGTTCCAGCCTCCCGAAATTCTGGCAACAGCGCTAAGGAGAATATTGTGTGCAACCTCCCAATCCCTAAAAACTCTTTTGGTGAATTTTTATAAGTTTTGTAGTCTGACTTTGACCTTTACAATGCCTGTGATACCAATGTTTTTTTAATCTACATATTTCCTCATGTCTTTATGCTTTAAGAGGGCATTTAAGCTCATTATGTTCTAACAAGCTAACTTAATCATCTTTTATACCTAGTATCCCGGGTCTTTCCTAGTTTTGGATCTACTATTGTTCTCTACTATTATTAGACAGAGGAAGAAGAAATGCCCTCCTTCAACTGTCTATTAGTTACCAAAACATTTAAGTCTATGTCAACTTCCACATCAAGTTCATCACATGAATTTGAGGGTTCTCCTTTATCTCAGGCATCTTCCATGCTAGCCTAAGTTATGGGGACTTCTCATGAACCAGGCCTAAAGAGACAAGGTTGGCAATTAATACATCAGGGAGTCATAATCCCTATACCCTTTTTTCCCTGGCCCTACTCTTTTATTGACCCTCGTTTGCCACTAGTTTGTCGATTCTATACTATGACCTTGTTCGCATTCAGTTTCACCCTCAGAAGGGGAGACATATGTGTTCTTCTTGATACATGTTGGGTTTGTCAGAAGCTTCTCTAACTAGGTTGGAGTGAGCTGCTGGAGGATTTACTAGGTCAGTAGCCTTTCCAACAGTCTTGGGGAACCTACTGGAGTGGTAACAGCATTTCTTGTTTTTATTAATTGTACCTAGGATTGTTTCTTTTTAATTGAGGGGTAGTTCTAAACAGTGTCCTCCTCTGAATTTGATGAGGGGTGTCGACTCCAACTTATTTTTACATCTAGACCTACTTGGGTGGATATATATTCTAAATCAGCTTCAGAAGGGGAGGGAGATGGGTCCTGTTTACAATCAGTTACCTAGATATCCTGAGGCTTATCTTTTCCTTGGTTGTCAATGACTTTTCTTCTTGATTGCACAGGCATACCCTCACATACCATTTCATCATCTCCCATGAGAGGACTGAATTTATTTGAACTAGGAATAATAGGAAGCTTGGAAGAGACATTACCAGTCACAACTAAGATTTGTGTCTCAGAGGGGTTACCATCTAACTTGTGTACAGAGGTGCTATCCTTAACTTGCTCTACATTGACCATTTTGGCTTTGCCTTTATCACCTTTCTCGGTGTTGACAGGGCCTAAATCCACATCTCTGATAACCTGTGGTTTTGTATGTTGTTTGGTCTGCTACCTTTCTGTTGATTGTTCCCAGCTGCAAAAGTTGTTGACCTCAAAGCAGAGGCACTCTTATTTTGCATAGGTTCACATGAATGACCATACGTTTTGCACTTAAGGCATTGTGTTGGCATCTATTCATAATATACCTTGTGTACATTCTTTCCCATCTTCATCAATGAAATTAACTGGCTTGGAGAATATCTCACCAGTTCTAATTTCCACGCATATTTTTGCGAGTGTCATTCTAGAATGGGAGGTTGTCAGTTTGTCCATGAAAATCGGCTTGCCTATGAGACTACCTGAACCACTTAGGACATAATAGTTGAAATAATGAAGACGAAGGTTGAGGAATTGAACCAGACAAGAACAACATCAAGTTTAAGACATTGAATGAGTTTGTCACAAACTTAAAGCCAGAGAAACAGTATCTTATTACCAAAAGGCATGAAGGAAGAGTCAAGTATGTTTTGCTTACATTCTTCAAACTGAAATCAAAATACGAACAAGTCTTCATCCATCTTTTGAACCTCAATCAGCCCCTTCGAGGTCCAATGAGTCTCAGCAAAGTTATTCATATTCAAAAAAAGGTTATGTTCCCATAACCTGTCTCACAATTGTGCATCTCCATTTTTTTATAGTGCTCAGCAACAAACTTTGGATTAATCGCAAAAAAATTTCATTCCTTTATCTTCATCAGAACAAACCTGTGACAAGGTTGAAGTGTTGAAAATCGAGCTTAAGCAGTGAAGCCCAAGCCGATTTCACCCTAACGATGGGTTGTACGGTCATTTTGGTATGTATTTTAGCTAGGAATTTTAGACTACGGCAGTCTGAGAGGCCTAAGAAGCTGATGGAAGATGGTTATCAGTTGATTCCAAAAGTAGAGACAGAAGAAATTGAAGTGATCGAGGACTCCGATGAGAGGATTCACTCTCTAAATACGAGAGAGAGAAAAGATGGGCGGAGAAGTGTACGTTATTAGTTAAAAAATAGAAGTTTGGGGCGGTTACAGGAGAGAGAAGGAGTGAAGGGGCTGGGGTTTTTTAGAGAGAAGACGTAGAAAAATAAGGTAGTGAGAGAAAGTGCCGTTCTTTTTAGTCAACAAAACTTTATTAGATTAAGAAAAAAAGAAGCCCATGCTGGGCAGCTAAATGATCAAAAGTCTTGACAAGATTGATTCAGACAAAACTCTGCATCATAAAAAGGAGTAACCATCATCCTGCACGTATGTCCTCTTACTTCGAGGATTCGAAGTTGTCTTCTACCTCACCTTGCCATTGAAATTCTAAAAGCACATGTTAGATGCTTTTATAGCTTCTTCAATGCCGTCATAATCCTCATCAAAATCAGTAAACAAGATGCAAATGATCAAATATACGAACATTACTCACGACCCTGATCTTTCTGACACACTCTGAACACTTATAATGGATAAATAGTGGGGAAACATACAGTCCCACGTGATATGATAAACAGTTTCCACAGACCTGTATGATCTAGAACGTGATCTTGGAGGGCTGCGAGATTTCCTTCCAGCACTTCGAGACCTGTTTTCCACGTAGTCCTCAGGAAGAGCCTTCTTCTCATTCTCTTCTGGCATTGAGTACTTGTGTCTTGCCCGATCTTCATCCCCCTGACAGAGTGAAACTGATCGGGAAATGGATCTAGATCTCCTACCTGACCTGTGACCTCTCTCTTCCCTTGGAGAAACAGATCTAGAAACTGACCTAGTTCTGCGGGGAGAGTAGTCGTCATCATTTTGTTCATAGCGGGCCCTGGTTTCAAACAAGAGAAAGCAAAACCAAATTAAATCTGGCATTACCATAACTTCAAATATAAATCAAGAGTATATGGTCAGAAATGCCAACCAAAAAAGAATATATATTCTTCATAAGAGTAGCCAGTTCAAACCAAACTACTTAGCCAAGCATGGACACTAAACTATTTTTAAGAAAGGAAAAGAGATTTTATCTCCCTCCTAATTCAATGGTTGAATCATAAGTTTTACCTGCACATTTTTCCAGTCTTTCTGGAAAATATTATGATACTTTCATCCAAAACACTCTTTTAATGCTCTATAGCAGTGTACAGGTTGATCAGCAACGAACAACTTTGACGCTTTCCTTGTCCCAACTAACAGAGACTTCATTCTATCTTTTCTTGGTCATTCTCATCACACGTCAACAGTAAACTTTGAAAAAGCTTTGCTTCTTTGAACAGGGTTTCTTTGACCAACTATATCTCTAGGTTCTTTGCTTAACTGGATAGCATGCAACATTAGGAAATCAAACTAACATATAAAATAAAAATGCAGAGGTTGAACATCTTTTGAACTATAATCAATTTACACACCATTCAAATCAGTTGGTTCCGAGAGCCCGTAAAAGCCTTATGAAGCAATTTCATTAAAAAGGATGATTCCAAGGAATCTGAAGATTATACTTGACAAAGGAAGAAGTAAAACTTCCACAAAGGCATTGATTTGTACATATGCAAGTAGTCTTTGACTTTACGGTCCCTTTTCTCTCTTTAATCTTTAAAAAGTCTGGAATACTTTAGGATCTGCGATAAGGCCACCAGCATGTCATTTACTCTCAGCAAAATAAGGAAATAAGCCATAAAACATTTCAAGATTGATATAAAAGCCGAAATCCAAAACCATAAAACATGCTTTGAGCACTGGGCAAAAAGGAAACGCAGAAAAACATTAAATCCATCAGAGAAATTCAACTTATATCAAGAATTATGACAGAAAAATTGTATCCTAACCCTTCATTTTCACTTCCATCCAAAAAGAGAAACGTAGAAAGAACAAATGCATCTAGACACGAGAAACCGAGCAAGCACTTGCATGCAAACATTCAAACTTTGTTATACTTGACTCATATACACGGGTCAAAACAGTATCCTTCATTTTATTCTCTCTCTTGACCCCCATCCCCAAGCCTGAACCCCTAAAACGTAGAAGTCACATGTTACAAGATGCTTGGACACCCAAAATAGATTATCAGATGGTCAACATCTTCTCCGCAATCCTCTGGACCAATTTACGATGCACTTATATAGAATGGCTTAGTTATGCCTCTCCTTTTCTAAGATAAGAGGTGAAATCACAAGTCTCCAGCATAAATCAGTAGACAGCCATATTATTTTCCATATACCTAATGTTCACCCGTATAATTGTCCATTATCGCAAGTGAAAATGCAACGGAGCCATTTAAGAATCAAACACAAAATACATTGTCTGAGTCCAATAAAGAATATATCAGCCTCTCTTGCAAATCAGATTGGCTGCACGAACAATGAACAGAAGCTTGGAGGAAAATTTCTACCTTAAAGAAACTGCAAAAATAACTTCTAAAGAAAACAAACCTCGAGTCGTTTCTTTCAGGAGGAGAGCGAGAGTAAGCTGCCAAAAAGTAGTACAAAAGATCACTCAACATAACTACATACTAGAATGATCTTACAATCAGGATATGCTTAATTTAATGTCAAGAGAAAACGAACTTGAAGAGACAAAAATATCTCCCCATTAAAATAACTTTTTTTAGATGACGCCCGAAAAAAAAAAAGCAAAAATGTTTCAAACCGACATTCATGTCGCCGCCTAGGAGATCTTGATGGACTGCGCCGCCTGTAGCTACCTCGATCACTAAATAGAAAGGGGAAGGAGAAAGCAGCAGAAAAATAAGGGCTATTAACAAATAGTCAATCCCCAAAAAAGGGCATACTTAGCACAAAGTAGTGTTACATTTGCAGAATAGTGAAAATAGTCCAAGAACTATTTCGGTACTATAGTCCAAGAACTATTTCAGTACTATAGTCCAAGAACTAGTGTTTCTGCTAAGAAGTCTCACAAACATTTCATTTTCACGAGAGGCCATTTTTATTTTCTCAAGATATAGCTGACATGGCTTTTGCCGATGCCATTGGAAATTAGTAGTGAAACCAGAAGCAACTACACCATCCTTACATTCACCGAAGACCAACGCTAACCAGTTTCTAGTAAGCGTAAAGTCCAATTACAAGAGAAGCAACACGTGGTTACTATTTTCTACATATTTTAGTCATCTATAGCAAATGAATGAATCCATATTCAATGCCATAGGATAAAAATATGAATCGAATTGAACAGATTATTTCTGTCACAAGAAAAAAGATAATTTTTTCTTGATAAAATCATACTTTATGCAAATTTTCTTTGTTTAAGGTAATATGAATTTGGCGGTACAACCCTCTCTTTTTGCTGACAGGTGATGAGATCTCCTCAGAAGGGGCGGGAGGCGGGTAGGTGGATGTAATGGTAATGAAAGGAGTAACTTTTATGGAGAAGGTGATTATGATGAAGATGAGACAAACTGAGAATTCTATCATTTCCAATTTTTCCCTTTAGGTTAATACACCAGCGAAGGTCGTGTCAGCAGGAAAACACAAAACTGGAGTCATTGGCCAAAAATGAATAATTCACTCTTTCAGCAGAAAAAAGGTCCGCAAATTATAACGTCCATGCATTAGTTTGAGTACTAATTTTCCTATTTACTCAATTCTCAAGACCCAGTAGAACCTGGATAACAGAAACAATTGCACACCTCGAATGTGTAATCCTGCGCATTTCTTGAGGAGTCTTTCTGTTCTCTTCAGCATACACAATTCTGATTTCACGTCCACCAATAACTGAATGATTCAGGCGAGCCTTTGCCTCAGCGGCATCGTCAGGATAGCAGAACTTCACAAACCCAAAACCTCGAGGTTCCCTACAAAAAAAATAAAATAAAGAACAGTTCAAACACACATAATAGGAAGTTGCAAAACCATGAAACTTTCCCAAGTAGATATGATATATACACACTGATTAACAAGAAATACATGATAAAGAAGGTAACTACCCGGTGTAATAGTTCTTTGGTAGATAAACATCCTTCAGTGGACCAAATTTTTCAAATGGAATCCTAAGGTCCTCAGGCCTGCACAACGAATCATTTGAATCCATTTTCCCTCTCTCCACAGCTTACATACATTACAGAGATTTTTCTGGGGGTGGCGGTGTAAAAAGAAAAAGTTGAACAGCAAGATTTTTCACATGCACAACATATGAGCCTGGACAACAAAACATCCCGCAATGAAAACGCATGAAATTTAAATTTAAAATGAAAAATGAAAAAGGAAGGAAAACCTCAGGATTCGAACACCACAGTCTTTGTAAATAACATAGCAACAAAAGTCAGGTCACCACATCCTAGGAAACGAATTATTCACCGGTCATACAGATGCATGGTATAAAAAACGCATTTTTAATAAAGGATAGTCTCTATATTGCTTAAAAAGTCCTGCGCACCTCTGTTATGTATGAGGGGTTTGAATGGTTTGTCAACATGATTTAAGTGTGTATATGTGATATTTATGGTGTATATATGTGTATCAATGTTGAAAAATATTTATTTTGTCATGTGACTAACTTGCATAGAAGTTAAAATAACTTACCAGAAAAGGCAAAAATAATTGGTTAGCCTTGAGAACCACACACCATCCAGATTATATGGTTTCAGACTTCTCCGTTCTTTCCCAACTAAAATAGAAAGGGATGTATCCCATCGAGATGTCGATTTGTTTTCCGCCCCCAGTGAGATAGGGAATTTTGAACCCCCTTCTGAGAACGGAAGTCAATGCCTTAAGTTCTTCCCCGCTTCTCTGGCGGGATAGCAAATCAAGCACTGGAAAGAACCAGGTATGTTCCCCAAAAAAGAGCGAGGAAGACAAAGAATTATTGCTGGAATTTTTCTGTATTTCAAAAAGACAAGCTAGCTGGTTGTTAAGGAGAGAAAGAGACAACAAAGGAAATACACAAAAATTCCAGCCATGCATTGTCAAAACATCTTGGTGAATCAAAACAAGCAACTTGGCATCCAAGTGGCATATGAGGCAGTTGGAATCAGCTCAAAAAGTGAGGAAGAAGTCAGCTATTATCACTCCCTAGTTTGTTATATGGTTGGAGGAAAGTGTAGGATAAGATTGACAATTACAATGTAAGGTAGTAACACTTCTTTGGAGACTTAAAAAATTAAGATTATAACTCTTTTCCAACTCATAAAAACGCTTAAGGAGGGTGTCAAGGTGGACCAACAAGTTTGTGCCATGTAAGCAAGTATTACACATCCAACCAATCAAGACATGACAACTAGGGTGGATGACATATCAAGAAGACATGTGGGCAGCTCCAAGTCATCCTAGGGGCGTCCTAAGCATTGTAAAAGGAGAAACAAATAAAGCACAAAAGTTCTTACACCTCTTGATATTCAAAAATTCTAAAACCCTCTTCTTCTCTATTTCTCTTTCTTGGTCAAAACTATGCAACTAGTATATACTTTGATACTGTTTCATTAGCTGCTTATTTATACCTCATAGTGTTCATTAAGTTGTAAGTGATAGACCATGTTATAAGGTCTAATCCTAGTTGTTGAGGTATTGTTGTTTTAAGGTGCATAAGGTGCTGAAAATTAAGTCTTGATTAGAGCTGATATATAACCTAAGAATCAAGTATTTTTGTAAGGCGAAAGTTGATATTGATGTTAGTGAAAACCAAAGAAAGGCGTTCTTAATGACTGAAGTAGGTCACATTAACCAAACCATGATAAATTTCTCGTGTCCTTGGTTTTTCTTTTTTTTCCACATGTTTTTTGTCCAGAATTTTACTCTAGTTTGCACGCTTATTTCACATAGCAAAACTTTTCAAAACTTGACCATTCCTAGCGACAACGAACTCCAGCCTGTCTATTTTCTATTGCAACAAGAATCATTGAATTTGAGCGAAGAAATGTCAGTAAAACAAACTTCTGAAAATTGTTCCTCCATTCTGATGAAGATTGACCAGTCTATGAAAGCGTATTATTTTAAATTACTTAAAAATCTTTTCTAGTCAAGACCTTTTGGTTTCATAAAATAGATATTCTAAGGTCCTTTTTAAGTGAGTACACAAAAGTTTAAATTGAGGAAAGTTTGCCAACATTATGTCCGATTCTATACATATTTAGCTGTTAGGAGTTTCAAGTTATTTGAAGAAATTTAAAATTATTTGAAGGGTCAAACAGTTTTAGAATTTGCTCAATTTTGGTAGACATATTTAAAACATCTTAAAATTTCATTATGCAAATTTTGGTCACATTTGAAGATGTCTAGAAATAGGAAACATTTTTCCAAGTCTGGTGTACGAAAGCTAGGATTCTAAAATCTGGTATGATGGGTTCTCGAAAAGATTTTAAAAATAGTGGTATATTCCATATTCATTCTCTTCTCCCGTTGGTGGTGTTTGGTCCAACAACCTCAAAGAGAGGTCTGAATGCAATATTCTCTTCTCCCGTTAGTGGTGTGGAATTAAAGCAATTTGTTGGGCAGAATTCAGCGACATAATACAATTATTGATCGGGGGAATTTTTGTAAACAAATTTTGAAAAAAAAAAAACCTGG